>OY757905.1:129855126-129882626 GCA_963585895.1 Sepioteuthis lessoniana | reverse complement strand
GTTTTAATGATATATCAGTCTTCCTGGTTTATTTAATACCAAAGCCATTATTAGTTAAACCATAACTTTCGGAATCTGTGAGTTTCAAACCTTTCTCAAGGGTATTAGTGCGAAAGTGAACGTAATCGTGTAGCTAGAATTCGAACTCACTTAACACGATTTCCAAACCAACACGTTAATCACGACACCACGGAAACTCTACCAACATGCTTATTCTTGAAATAGAATCTAACTGACAATGACGACTAAACAAATCATGGACAACTATACATAATAAAATATATACTTTGAAATATAAATGCCTTGGGATTTTACGATTAGGACTCAGGCCTTCAACAAAAAATGAGAAACGAACAGAATTGTTTTGAAGAAAGTTACAAGTTTTTAGATTTGGATGCCAAAGCAACAGACATACTTAAAGTGTAGCAGAACTATTTTTGTTTTAAATCGTCAGTATGCATTAAATATTAATACTCTAAAGATCTTTTTTAATCTTCTAAGCTCTTCTGAAAGTTTTTCAAATTTAGTGATCGGCTTCTTCTCTAATGTGCATCCTAAAGAATCACAATTTACAACGAAAAGTCACTCATATGCGACTCGTGGGGTTGAGTGTTTACTGAGCTCAACGAGCAGACTACAGCTAGTCAGTTTAAGTAGCAATAGGTGACACCTACTTCTTTCCTTGTGCCAAACTAAGCTAAGCTGAGTAAAAGTCGATTAGTAGTCGCCCAATGATACAATTTATTTAAATCTACGAGTCACCAACCTTAAAAAGGCTAAACCATTTTTGGCAATACTACCTGATGTATAATCGCGTTCCGATTACTGAATTCTGCGAGCGGCTTCACTGGCTTTGTGATTAACTTAAAAATGATGGTACGACTTTGTCTAATCGCTCTAATTTCATAGACCATTTTGTGCGTATCCAACTCCTTCCGCATGATTTTGAGATTCAAACGGATTCTTTAATCTCGCAATGAACGCCAAGCTCAGTTTAGATAGAAAGCAGACAAATACTTATCTTGTACATTTTAACTTTCCACTTGACCCCAGAATAAAAATAAAAGAAAGCAAAACCTGTGTTAGATACCTGGATCCTGAGTTGGAACGTTGAGGAATACTCAGGTGACGGTGATGCCAATTGTTGTTGGAGTGATTGGCGCAGTCTTCAAGTACCTTGAAATGAGACCAAGGAAACAAAGAATCAAAGAAAGTATCATCTATACTGCATCACTTATAAGATCAGGAGGCACAATCTATTCTCATATCAAACACAATCTATTCTCATATCAAACAATCTATTCTCATATCAAACACAATCTATTCTCATATCAAACTGAATTGGTTGAGTTAGAACTGTTTGACTAAACGGAATAGCATGAAATAGAAATGTTTATGACAAACTATGTACTCATGCTAAACTGAATTGTTTTAAAATAGAACTGGTTATTAGTATAAAAATGGATTTGGTATTGAATAACCCAAACAACGAAACAACCGACATAGTCAGATAATTGTATTTTTGCCTTAACATGTAAACGTTGCCACTGATATTAAATCAGCAGGGGACAAATGAATGCTGTTAATGCAACTTTAAATGTAAACAAACATCCATTTAATTTAAGAAAAATTGAGCGATTTAAAATGAAAACCATTTTGTCTTCTAAAATATTAAAAAGACAATATCTAAACCAATTAGATTCGTTAAAAAATCATGAACTTCTTTCATCGATTCTAAATAAATAGCATAAATAAGCGAAGAAATTTAAATTTCATCAGTAAGTATGGAATTGTCTCTACTTACTCCACTAAAGTTAAGTAAGTAAGTTGGCGACGGTATTCGATGGTGACCAGAAGGCTCCCTTTTCAATAGCTACTACACTGCGGTGATGGGGGGGGGAACTACTCCTTTCCTTGCATTGCTCCACTTTACCCTTGATACGTATCTTATAATGCTGAGTAAGGAAGGAGGAATCAAGTACTATTTTAAAAGTCTTTGCTATGACGCGACCTGGGATTGAACACAGGTCTCCCGGACCATTGGCTAACACTCTACCCACTCTTACACACAATTATTTTGATTTATTTCTTTTGGGAGAAAATCCACATAATTTTCTTTCAAGAATGGTTTTCATTTTAAATCGCTCAATTTTTCTTAAATTAAATGGATGTTTGTTTACATTTAAAGTTGCATTAACAGCATTCATTTGTCCCCTGCTGATTTAATATCAGTGGCAACGTTTACATGTTAAGGCAAAAATACAATTATCTGACTATGTCGGTTGTTTCGTTGTTTGGGTTATTCAATACCAAATCCATTTTTATACTAATAACCAGTTCTATTTTAAAACAATTCAGTTTAGCATGAGTACATAGTTTGTCATAAACATTTCTATTTCATGCTATTCCGTTTAGTCAAACAGTTCTAACTCAACCAATTCAGTTTGATATGAGAATAGATTGTGTTTACACAGTTAAATATCAAAAGAATTATATTTTTAAAAAGTCAGTTTAACGTAAGTACAACATTTGATTGTTAAAAACATTTCTCTTTCAAGCTTTTCAGTTTAGACAAACAGTTCTACCTCAACCAATTCAGTTTAGCGTAAATATAGTTTCCATGTCAAAAACAGTTCTATTTCAAACAATTTAGTTTAGCAAAAGTACACAGTTTAAATATCAAAACAGTTTTATTTCAAGTAATTTTGTTTAGCAGAAGTAAGCAGATTAGTTATGTTTAACCCATAGATAGGCCCTATCAGGTACAACCACTCCGGGCCAGAGTGGACCCGGGAGCGGTGGCAATGAAGGGGTGCTCCGCATTCCTCAAAGCTCCAGAATCACTGGAACATCACCATTAGATTTGTGAGTGTCATATATCCAGGACACTCGTTGGGGGGATCTTACCCCTCTGCAGAGAAGCAGTTGGCGTATTCTACCGGGCAAAATTATGTGTCTATATAGTTACACTGTAATACCAAGATTTTATCCCATACAAAATATATCCCTTTATTTTAAGCTAATATTTACTGCAACGCTTCATCTACGAATTTTAACAATCTCTGTTAAAACAATCTTCGCTCTGAATAATATCACCTTTTTTACAAGAAATTCTTTTTGACTTTTCTTTGAATTTCTTTTCGAAATGAAATAAAAAAAAAAAAACTTATAAAATGAGAGATATATGTCGAAAGGAAAACCAAGAACAAATGTCTCAAGTGGTCATCATCAAGAAAGTAAAATTCACAACCACCAACCACCATGGTTTGATCTGTCTCCGGGTTTTTTTCTTCCATTCATTCTTTCTATTTACTCGGATAAGTCAAACGTTTTGCAATATTTTAGTAAGGTCTAATTTGCGGTTCGTATATCTTAATATTGAAGCAGTTCAAGCAATGCTTTTACCCGCTGTGGTTGGTATTCTCGTGATAATCGGTGCGCTAACACATTGTGCTTTATTTCATTCTACAAATATGAACACGCAATGTTGTCTAACTCAGAAACTTATGATATATGTGTTAGAACTAGGTCATCACGCTTCAGAAATTATTTTTAAAAAATTCTTGTTGTAATGTTAAAGGCGCATTTGCTCACAGTACAGTAATCGGCCGGTTCTAGAAATTTCGTCCAGGTTAAGGGAACAGGCATGGTCTGGTTGACCTTAACCGTAGATTCTGAAGCTGTGGTTCTATTGATAGCGGCAAATCCAGTTAGTAGCACTAAGAAGAGTATCAGGTGAGCTCAGCATCCTACAGATTAATTTGGTTGGTCACTTTCGGGATTTCGACAAAAGCATTCAGAGCTTCAAAGTTTTAAAAGTCAAGAACTGAGAATACAAAGGCTGTTGAAAAAGTTCTAATTCTCACTAAGAGTTTGAATTTGTCGCACACTTCTCACGCTTTTATGTGCCTCACTTGCTCAAAAATAAGGATTGAAATATTTTGATCTTTTAGTTTTATAAGATAGGCTAGTGTGTTGCCACAACAAAAATGTTCTGCTATGGTTCTTATTTCTGGGTGAGGCATAGAAATTCTTGATCAACCCTCGTATCTATCTATCTATCTATCTCATTTTCTCAGTTTTCATCTTACTGTCTTTATCTATCTATCTATCTATCTATCTATCTATCTATCTATCTATTTATCTATGTCTTTATTCTATATATCTCTACTCACTCTCTCTCTCTCTCTCTCTCTCTCTCTCTCTCTCTCTCTCTCTTTATATATCAATCTATCTCCCTCTCTATCTCCGTTTATTCATATCTGTCTATACATTAACTGTATATTTCATATTCAAGCTTATCTTCCGGTGTCTGTTTTCATCTACATATCTAGCTAAAGATGTTGATCAAAGAGTTCTAAGCCTCACCGAAATTCTCGATTTTCCACACAACTCTCACCTTTTTACGCGTATTTTCTAATTTTATAAAAAAAAATGACAGTGTTTCCATTTAAAAAAAAAATGCTAATCTACGGCTCCAAGTTCTGGGTGAAGCTAAGATTTTTTGAATGACCCATATATCTATCTATCTATCTATCTATCTATCTATCTATCTATCACATAATTCACTCTCTCTGTCTCTCTCTTAATCTGTTTATTCATATGCATTTTTATTTCAGTTGTATACGTTGAATACATATCTAGCTGAGTCTATTATCATCAATCTATCTACCGAATAATAGAGGTCTCTCGTGCAGTTCTTCGTCTCACCCTGACTTTATATTTAGCCGAATATTTTCAAAAAATCAAAAAAAACTATTGCCTTGCCCTTGTATTTTCTTTCAATTCTTTCTTTTCACTCTTTAATATTATTATGTTAATTAATTTCAATTTCTTTGTTTGCTCGTTAATACCTGCTGGCAAGTATTTTCCTAGAAGTGTTTATTTCAGTAAAATTGTCTTTATATTAACTATAGAAAAGCACAAATACCCTGAGTATTCGCTATTCCCGTTATCATCATCTCCATCTTCATCTTTTGCTTTGTCCTCCTAAGTCTATTCTTTAACGTCTTCTCACTTTCCACTTCCACTCGTCTCTTCCGAAACGTTAAGTATATCAAGAGAGTCTGGACGCAGAAGAATCTTTCTTTTACAACCAATTGTACATCTCAGCTTCTTTTTATCGAATCGACCGATAGCCACCACCAACACCACAACTACTACCACCATCCTCTGACGAGCACTTTCGTAAGATATAAATTACTTTTCTGCGTATATCTCGACCGACGCTTCATTAAAATTAATATATCCTGATATTACATATAAAGCCGAGCCGTTTAAATAGCACCTTTCACACATTATTTCAGCTTTTATAATGACCGTTTACTTATCCTAAAACGCGTGTATATGTGTGTGTGTTCATAAGAGAGAGAGATAGAGACAGAGAGACAGAGATAGAGAGAGAGAGATGGAGTGTGTGTGTGTGTGTGTGTGAGAGAGAGAGAGAGAGAGAGAAAGAGAGAGAGAATGAGGGAGAGAGAGAGCGAAGAGTAACTCTCTGCAACAGATTGGCGTTGAAAGCGATGCAATTATTTCTCGAAAGCTCCAAGATATAATTCTTCATTATACGGCAAAGATCGCTTCAGTTCGCTTCACGTTTGAATCAAACGAACAGTTACAGACTCAATCAAGCGTTGGTTTTTCAAATTAAGATTACCTCCCTTTTCTCAGAGTAGACATTACATAAATGCTTTGCTTTAGACGAGAAGGGGCTAGTCTAATCTAAACATTTCCTTTATAACTATTGAAATATCTATGAACCTGTTTCTCTTCTCATTCTGAATATATATATATATATATATATATATATATATATATATGCGTGTGTGTGTGTGTGTGTGTGTGTGTATGAGTGTTTGGATTGATAGGTATTCGATTCTATTTACAGGGTGAAGAAAATAACTTTATTTTTGAATGGTCGGATGGCATGTGTTATATTAATTGAGAAGTGTGGGTTACTAAAGTTCGTTTTAGATGATATGGCCTGAGAATACGAGGGTCGTTCAAAATCTTCTACATATCCCCCCGATTTTCTAATTGTCGCATATCTCAGACATTTGCATGGGCCTTAAATGCGCAAAAATTTAGAGAGAAATCTGAATTGAGTTTTTTGAATTTTATCATATTTACCAACCCCTTCGCTCGGGCAGGATATGACACAAGGCCAATTTTTAAGCAGAGTTTAACAGGTTTGAATTCAGAGTTTTCCTTCTCCTAGACTAGTTGCCTCACCAAGGCTGAAGAACCTAGTCTGCCCTACTATTTACCCATAGCTGGAGGGAGAATATTTGGATTCATACCTTTCCCAAGGATATTAGTGTTATGTGAAAGGCAATCAGTCAGGTCCAAGATTTGAACTCGTGTCGCCATGTTCACATCCTGCGACGATAACCATTACACCACCATTTTCGAATTTTATTTGAAGTTATGTGTTGCCACAACAAAAATGAACAGGTATGGCTCTTACTTTTGGAAGAGGTGTCGAAATTTTTTAATGACACTCTAATATATCCATCGATCTATCTAGCGATCAATCTCCGTAAATTCGTATCTACTTAAATATTTATGGTATATGTTTCATATTCGTACTTATCTACCTGTCTGTTATTATCTAGCTAGCTTGCTAGTTACGAGGCTTGTATAAAAATTCAAAGCTTCAAAGAGGTTTCAGATTAGTCGCACACCTATCATCTTTGTATAGGCCTCACCTGCCCTAAAATTAAATCCGATACATGAATTGGTTTATCTTGTTTCATAAGATTTGATAGTATATATTGTCAAAGAAAAAATATGCATCCATGATTCTTATTTCTGGTTGAGGTTTTGAAATTTTGGAAGCTTCTCATATATTGCATCCGCTATCAGAATCCTTCTTTGAGAAGTTATATAATTGTAGTTTGCTGGGACCTCTTTTAGTTTATTTCTAATATCTAATAATAGTCTGCTTTTTCACTCACGTCTGTCTTTTTAAACGCCAGGTTTCTTGCGGGTACCTAAACCTTCAAGTTACATCTTGATGTCTCTTCTCTTTTCTTGTTCGTTGCCGTAACTACAACAACATGAGTTCTTCTTTGCTGGTATAACAACAATACAAACACCATCTCATGTGTACATGCTTATTTTGCAATTATAACTTTAACGCATGAACTTTACGGTCGAATATATATATATATATATATATATATATATATATATATATATATTCAGAATGAGAAGAGAAACAGGTTCATAGATATTTCAATAGTTATAAAGGAAATGTTTACGGTGATATGAGAGCACGGGTGGAACACAACCACACCGTCCAATCGGTCATCTGCAACTAATTAATTTATTCCAAACTTGTAAGTAATCTTGTTAGCCAGATTGAAACCATCCACTCTGAGCTATGGTCTCAGTCTGGCCTCGGGTCCATTATCTGTCAATTAATCTAAATCGACACGAGGTATTTTTTCCCTGCGTCCAATGGCTTAGAAAGAAATCGAACGTTACACAATATATAGGGATACACACACTCAATATATATAGGGATACACACACACACACACACACACACACACACACACATATATATATATATATATATAGTCATACCAAAGACTTTAAAAAATAGTACTTGTTACCTCCTTGCTTTACACTCAGCATTATAAGGTACGTATCAAGGGTAAAGTGGAGCAATCCAGGGAAAGGAGTAGCGCCTTCCCCTACACCTCGGTGCAGTAGCTATTGAAAAGGGGGGCTTCGGGTCACCCTCGACTACAGTCGCCAACTTTACTTTACTATGTATATATATATATATATACACTGTATATATGTGTATGTATATGTTTGAGGAAAATTTCATCAATTTAGTTGTTCTTCTGTTTTAATGCCGCGATTTAGTGCATTTAATAGGTTCTACCAGATATCATAAAACCAATTTATGAGAAATTATTGATATATTAATTTGTAATAGGGAGTTCTTTTTTTTTCTTTCTCTTTCTACTTTCGCTCATGCGCAATGTAGCCTTTTTTAATATGCATTGTCTGATGAATATTCAATATTCAGTAATTATTCATCCATTTTACTGACGTATTTCATTTGTTGATCGAGTTGTTTTTTTTCCTTACATGAAACTTTTAGTAATGGAACCGCCATGAGAAAGTGTGATAACGATTTGTTTTCGGCTTCATCATGCTTTACTAGGCTGTGTTTTACTACATTCGGAAAAATGTTTGTAAAAAGCTTAAATCTTTTACGAGCTAACACACACACACACACACACACACACACACACACACACACACACACACACACACGCACACACACACACACGCAGAGAGACACATATATATATATATATATATATATATATATATATATGTGTGTGTGTGTGTGTGTGTGTGTGTATTGCGCATAAATTTAATATTACATATTATATTAATTAAAAAATAAAGATATACGATATGTTTAAATATATATACATATACACAATGTAAAAAAACACAATACACACAGACACACAGACACACACACACACACACATATATATATATATATATATATATATATATATATATAAAATATGTAAAAGCAATATATACGTACGCAATATATATATATATATATATATATATATATATATATATATAGGGGGGATTGTGTACGTATATAACGTGTATACCTATTATGTAAACATTTTAATTGTATATATATATATATATATATATATGTGTGTGTGTGTGTCCGTATACGCACAAATTTGTATATATATATATATATATATATATATGTGTGTGTGTGTGTGTGTGTGTGTGTGTGTGTGTGTGTGTGTGTGTGTGTGTGTGTGTGTGTGTGTGTATAAAGTATTCACATTCAATCATTAACAAACGTTTTCTATCATTTTGTCATGGTCATTAATTTTTTTTTCTTTTTTGAACGGTTCACCTGCTATTTCCATTTATTAATCTCATCTGATATATAGATACTCCAGTGAAAAGCTTCTCTCGGCTAAATGTTTAATTTCCATATATAGGTTTTTTTTTTTTTTCATTTATTAATGGCATATCAACTTTTCAACTTCTATTTAATGCCAAATCTTGTAGAAGGAAAGTCGTAAACCACTATAAATAAGATGTATATTTACCACTGATAAATCATGGGCGACAATACCATTTTTATGGAGAATGAGCCCTAGGCTTATAAATGTTACAGAACCTTAATACAGCTCACTTGCCACCATCCGTGCCGGTAACACAAACAAATTCAAAACGATACAAAAAAAAATACGATATCAAATTTATCCGAGAACCCTTAATCCTCTGAGCAAGTAGTTTAACAATATGTGAAACAAAATCGACTCTTATTGGCACCATCGAGCGAAACCAAAAGAAATACTACTTCTACATCGAATGGCCCTCATGATCATTCATTTAATTTTCAATAGTCCGAATCTCTACACGCGTAAATTTATTTTGTCTTTCTTTCATTTATTGTTGCCCCACTTAACACTTTTTTTTACACCAGTCTTTAGCAGCTCATCTTTCTTTGGTCAAGAACTCAATGACCAATCGTTGTTTCTACATCATCTGAAAACACTAAAAGTTATGTCAGTAAACCAATAAAAACTTCCATCAGGTAATTTAAAAGAATCACATTTTGAATATAATATAAAATAATATAAAATAACATAATATAAAATAACGACAATTCACCATGAATTTCAATAAAAACATATATATGAGGGGAATCATTGTCGTTCTGTCAAGAATGTAGAGGATTAATATTTTGTTTGTGATACTTTGAACTGCTGTACTCATCACTATTGTTGCTAGTTGAAAAAAAAACAAAACATTTCGGCTGCTGTATCTTCCGATGTTCCTCAGGTGTCCCTTGTATATCTAAGAATAGATATGATTCGATCAGGGAAATAATTTTTAAAGTTTGCCTGTTGATTAAAGAAGGCATTCAAGAGGGGAAATAGAAAGGTCAGGGATGGCTGACCATATATGTAAAAAAAAGGAAATCATCTATTCTTGTAGGATAAAGTTAAAATAGTCAATAGGAAAGAACTTTGGAAAAGAATACGTCTCAAAGAAGTGGAACATATGTTTGGCCACGTTGACCTCTTGAGTAGACCAAGTATAGAAATGACCACAATCTAGGAACCAATTGTTGAAAAGGCCAAATCAAATTGTTTTTAAAGAGACTTACTTTAAAAATATCAAGAATAACTGATATCATTGGATTTTACGTTTCAGATTCATCTCATAACGCTTCTAGAGAAACTTCCTGTGATGCTTCTCGGATTGATAGGCGTGAAAAAAAAATACGTCAATAATTTAAAACATCTTTATATTTCTTGAACATCTTGTTTGTTCAACAGTCAAACTATAAAAATGACTTCCCAGGATGAATCATTTCTATACTCAGATAAACATGAACACTTGAAGAAGGTCGGAGGATACAGCGTTCGAAATTTTGTGTAACATCAGACAACAATAAAGAGGAGGACATTAGTCCTCACAAAATATTGCACTTAAAGCCTCAACTCAAAAATTCAAGCAGATGATGTTGTGGAATCTTAGTTTGGGAACTGGTTCTTCCTCTCAATAACTAATATTCGAACAATAACGTAAATTAAGTACTAATCATTCTATTAGATGAGAAAACAAAACCGAAAGAATACGAAAGAAGTTAAAAAAAAAGCGAGTATATTTCGAAATGTTATTTTCGTATATGAATATAAGTGAAGTCCTTCTGATACAAAAGCTTTTAGACTTACACATTTGATAAGAGTTCATGAGTTGTTGCTTTAATAAAAGAAAATTCACTGTGTGTAAGCACGTGTTCTTGTATAGCCTCATAATACATATACAACTATAAACGGAAACAAAATCAACAATAATGACGAACGAACACACTTCTTTAGAAAAATATACCTCTCACACTTTATTCTCGAAAGGGTTGCGAAAGGGTTGATGATGGTTATGCGTGAGAGGTGAGTTGGAGACGGAATTGAACCCAAGTTCCTCTGTATTATAGCAGCACTTCTTCCTCATTCTGCTGGGCTGCTCAACCGGGGTCCTGAGGGCCGAAGCCCTCCGTCTGGCACTGGCTCTCACTACAGCATCTTGTCCCCCAAATACGACTGGAACTCGAACTGTGACTGCAACTCGAACTGGACTCTGCCTTCCTCGAACTCCAACTAACTAAAACCGTCGGTGGCACCTGGTTATAAAATTGTTTGGCGACCACCTGCTTGTGTGGGCGTCCCATCTGCACCGAATTCAACCCATCCACAGGTCTAGGGGATATTCCGATATCTTCGACCGGAAGCACCTGTTTCTTGATTGACGGCTCGGTCGAAGGTCAATATGTTACAGTGAGCTTTGAACATTATATGTAGTATTATATTCTCTTGAATCATGTTTCATGAAACAGGAAATTTTCTGGGAACGAAAAGTCCATATTTTACTGGATTAGACTGAACTTTTCTAAAAAGTATTCAATAGGTGAAGAGGACAATAATTTCTCTCTTCAGTTATGTGTCATTGACGACGCAATCTAGCGGTTAGTGAAGGGCACCCTTGGCAGACAAAGATGGTAATCTCACAGCAGAATTGAATACTTTTTTGAACATTTTCTCAGTGATAACGTGCGTAATATCAGCAACTTTTCTCTTCAAACTATGAAAGATTACAGTCCTAGATGCAATTATAAGTGGGCACATTACATACTGATTTCTTACTATTTATATTTCCAAAACTTTGATTAGTACGATGCATGGTAAAATCGGATTAAAAAGTAAGAAAATTACATTCTAAAAGACCTTGAAAATAGGGTTCCAACATTCTCTATTCTTATCTGGCCTCGAGAATTCATTCGTTGCCTCCGTGGGGATACACATCACCGGCAAACATGAGACAGACCAAAAATCAAAAGCTTATACACACACACACACACACACACACACACATATATATACATATATATATATATATATATATATATATATATATATATAGGTATTATTCGAGTTTGGAGTAATTCCTTCAGGACAAGAAAATCATTCAAGAGCAGAAGAGAGCTCAATGTAATTTATAACAGAGCAATATTTCTTTCAGAAAAAACCAAAGACCGGTTAATTTATAATTTTTTTTTCTTGGTGTTTTTTTTTTTTTTCTTCATGTTATTTTTTTCTCGTGTTTTTGGTTCACACCAGAAACTGAAAAACAGGATGGAAATAAATTTATAATCCTAAATTAACCGGTCTTTGGTTTTTTTTCTTAAAGATATATATATATATATATATATATATATATATATATATATAGTTCTGGTATTGTGGTTGTTCTTTGAGGACTTATATCAAAATCTTTTCTTAGCGATTTCTGTCTTAATGTTTGTTTCGCCAAATATTAAAAAATAACTTTTTGGAAAACTTTGCATGTTTCTAAAATCTCATCTTTTATGTGAAGTCAGATTTTTTCTCTTTATTTAGTTGAATGAATATTAGATTAATCTCCTATACCTGACATTCATTCATAAGCAACAAACAAACAAAAAAATAAAACGGAGTTTTTTCACTGGAGGTGTGACCCAGATATTAGATGTGAAACGTCTGTGTAGCAGTAAATATTTTTCCTGGATTTTTTCTTTCCATTCTTGTATTTTTTAGGGTTTTTTTTCTAATAAGAATAAAAAGATGTTAAAAAAGTGAAAACGTTTGGAAAAACACAGAAGAAAAAAAAATACTAGACGGTAAAGAAAGCAGACGTAAACCATAGAACAAGTTGAATGTTATTTGCACTTTGAAGGTAAAAGTTAGAAATATTCCCCAGATAATAATAATGCTATGTCGTCCCTACGAAGCATATCAACAATATCAGAAGAAAAAAAAAAGTCACAGCCAACCTAATTCCATTAACAATATAACCATTCCATTTGCAAAATTGCTTTAGTGCAGTTGTTTTCGACAATATGAGACATGACATCATTATTTCAACTTAGTTTTTTTCTGCAGCGTAAAAATCATTTCGTTTTTTGTTTATGTATAGCATGTAAGTTTGTGTCTCGTTTCTTTTGTTCTTCTATATTTTCATCCTTCACCTTTAACACGAGTCTACAATCAAACAATTTACATGTGTGTTACCTGCCCATAATGGTTGGTATCCTGAAGCCCTAATACACGATTTTAGTGTTGTGTTTTGTGCTATCTCAGTTTTGTAATTCGATTACACTGTGTGGAGTCTTGTAGCCGAGTGAATTTGATTTAAGTAAAAAACAACAAAAGAGAAATGATTGCTTTATTGACATGCCAACCCATCTTGGGTTAATGCCATCTAATACAACAGGAGAATCCCATTACATAGATGCTAACGTGCTGAAGTGCAACTTTGAAGTAAGAAAGTTCGGCCTCAAGTTGCGCTCTATCGTCCACATTCACACTAATACTCATGAGAAAGGTATGAACCTTCTTTTTTCCCTAGCTACGGGTTAGACAATAACACTACTGTTCTTCAAAAGATATTGATTTGACATTTAATACCACAAGAATTTTGATATGCCATTAAACAAGATGTAAACAAACCATCAAATATAAATGATTTGCCAACAAATTTATTTGACCATAGAATTTGCGTAGCGAATTCCTGTAAAAAAAATTGTTATATACCCTACCTATGGTCATTATCCCATTCCTTATAAATACGCTTGACGCTATTGTGAGGGAGGAAAATATGCTGAGTAGGCACCACTCTCAGTCGTTACCTTCTTCACGCCGCTAGCAAGTATTGTATTTGTTTATGTGATAAAGATTTTCATTTCATTTCCAACCTCCATTTTGATTATTTCTCAATCAGTAACGGTTTTCTTAAGTTACACCAAATATGTGGTTTTGTAACAGAAAAGGGTTACAGGTTACTATATTAAAAGATTAATGTTGAAATGAATAAAAAAAAAAAAAACAAATTGAACAAATTGAACAGGTTGAGTTGAACAGTCATTGACTTTTTACGTATTCATAAATTTTTGGTAATAATCTATAATTTACAAGTATTTTTTTGAGTGTGCATTACTTTTTATATGTGTACTGTTTCTATCAGTGATTTTAGTTTTTCTCTTAATTAATTTTTATACAAACCAATTTTAAATTATCTATGTATCAATCCTGAATACTTTTGAGGATTAAACTTTGTTCTCTAGATGGAGTAGTAGTAAAATATTTTAGGTCTGTTCTCTTTGAATAACAGACTTGTACTGTCTAGGCAGGGGATTGTTGGTACTAGACTGCTCTATATTTCTGTTTATAGGTTGCAGCAAAAATACTGAATTCAAATGTTGGAAAACCAAATAAATTCACTCCTACAGTCGTAAATGTATTTCCGCAGGGGTATATGATAATAAAATATGTTCAAAGTGCAAATTTACAGTGCCTCTGCTTCTTTCTAAACATACGTAACACATAGGGTCTATGTTATTATGTAGTAAAATTAGTAATTACCTGCTTGCACAAGGTTTTTATGAAAAGTAACTGAACTGGCTATGATGTATGAACTATGCGCAAAAGAGAGACCATCGGATTATGTCATCTAACGTGATACGTTAGAATTATATATATATATATATATATATATATATATATATATATACGAGGATCATTAAATAAGTTTCCAGACTTTTTAGGTATGGGCACTTTTATTGATAGTACACACATGAAACTCATGTCCCCTTCGATATAATCACCTGCGGCTGCAATGCACTTGTTGTACCGCTGCAACTACTTCTGGAAGACCCCATGGAAGTCCTCTTGTGTGAGCGTGTCAATGACATTCGTTATAGCCTCTTTCATCTCCTCAATTGTCTCATAATGACAGCCTCTGAGCTTAGGGAATAACCAAAAGTCACAGGGAGCAAGGTCTGGACTATAGGGAGACTGAAGAACTGTCTTGATGCCCCTGTTGGTCAAATAGTCTGTGACAAGGATGGAGTTGTGGACTGGTGTATAATCCTGGTGGAAATACCACTGACCCGATTTGAAGAATGCTCGCCTCTTCTGAAGGAATCTCTTCTGAACTCCCTTAAAACCTCAGCATAGTAACCCTAACCCTAACCCTTTGGGCAATCAACTCCGGTCTATCTGTTGACTTCCTTACTCTTCCCAAACCTCTCATCATCCCTCAAAGACTTCCTGCCTTCCTTGAATCTCTTATGCCACTCAAAAACTGATGCTTGATTCATGCAAGATGCTCCATTTTTGGCACGGTTTCGTTAAATTTTGTCACAATTACTAATAATGTTACGGCAAGTGTATGATGACACCATCGTGTCACGCTTTGGTGACACAAATTGGCTCAAGTTGAAATGCGAGTAAGCGAAGAATGACTCTAAGAGGAGGAAGCATTCAATAAGCCGGACAAAGGTCCACGTAGAGAGGGTCAAGCAAGTGTGTGTGATGATCAACGGCTGACAGCAGTTTGAACGATTGCAGATCCTGTAAAAGGAGCGCGTTGGGAAGATTATCACCAAAGATTCGGGCAGGCGGAATGTTTGCGCAAAAAGGATGCCAAACTGCTGAATGATGATAGAAGGAGCGCAGCATACAACATTTATCAGAACGTAATAGAGCGTCTAAAATTTGACCCCGGCTTGCTTGGTAGGGTTATCATTGGTGATGAGACATGTATTTTGGAGTATGAGCTGGAAACTAAGAGCCCAAGCACCCGGTAGATTTCTCATGTTGATTAACTTCTTTGTTCAGTATGGTCCATGGCGAGTTATTAACAAAGGACGAGGTTTAACGCAACGGCACCAAAGCGAATATGAGGGGGGGGTAACGTTACCCTTTAAAGACGAAATGATTCTATTGGTTGCTTGAGACGATGGTTTATTTGTAGTCTGCAACAGACCAGCAGTCACGGCGAGAGAGAGAGAGAGAGAGAGAAGAGAGAGAGAGAGATTAAGAATGCGACAAGTAATTTAGATTAGCCGTTAGAAATAAGTACCGAGACGGAAATATAAGCAGGGACTTTAGTCTTTTCAACGCTGACCCGGCCGATTCGGTTGTAATTAAGCGTGTCTGAATTACTAAGGGTCCCATCTGATCTCTCCGTCCGTTCCGGCTCTCCATCTCACTCTGTGTCATAGAACTCCTCTTCTATATCTTCATCATCATCATCATCATATCGTGCTGGCAGCACGGATATCCCTGACCCTCTCTCGCCACTCCTCCCTATCGTTCATCGCCCTAGGTAGGTCTTCAGGACAACAACCTGTATCCTCACATAGCTGCTGAATGTACGTTCGTGCTGGTCGTCCTGCTTTTGCGCGGCCGTGTGTGGGGATCCATAAGAGTACATCTCTTATGAGTTCACATGACAGTGCTGATATGTGAAGACATCAGCCTGACTTTTCTACTTGACCTCAACACTAAGAAGTAAAACTCAGTGTTTTTACGTCGCTCACAATTTATCACTACAATAAAACGATTAGCTAAACTAATTAATTACAATCCTTAATCATATAACACAGGTGATCAATTGTTAAGTCAACAAGGAAATTCAATGGCATATGCTTCACTCAGTCTTAGAGAAAAGTCGAGTTGTGGTAGGACAAATTGTGGCTGCTTCACCACCATAATGCATCTGTTCACAACCCCCAGAGCATCCGGCATTCACAGGACGAGGGAAACATCACAGTGCTGGAATAAACTATCAATTGACCTGATCTGGCTTCGTGCGATTTTTTCTCCAAACTCACGGTGATGCTCAAGAAGTACCCGTTTTAAAGGCATAGAGGACATGATATATATATATATATATATATATATATATATATATATATATATATATATATATATATCAACATCATAATTAAGTCGTACTGCTGGCAGAAATTTCCCTGAGCCTATCTCACTAACCATTCGTCTATATCATCTATCCCTTCCAGGTACTATTTACCAACCCCTCCGCTCGGGCAGGATATGACACAAGGTCAATTTTTAAGCGGAGTTTAACAGGTTTTGAATTCAGAGTTTTCCTTCTCCTAGACTAGTTGCCTCACCAAGGCTGAAGAACCTAGTCCGTCCTACTATTTACCCATAGCTGGAGGGAGAATAAAGGGGTTCATACCTTTCCCAAGGGTATTTGCCCGAAAGTGAACGTAATAGCGCGACTGGAGTACGAACTCGCGTACTACGATTCCGCAGTTCATCGCTTTAACCATTACACCACGAGGACACCCCCAGGTGGTCTTCTCTACTACATCCTGTGCCTGTACAGCGCTGTTATAGATAATTCCTAGTTGGTCAACCAACACTTGCACGTCCATATGATAGGGTCCATAGGAGAAGGTTGCTTATATGTTCATCCTTACTTCCCCGGCACTGTTCTGCATGTCTTGTTCGTCTTATTTAGGATTTTTTGGTGATGGGAAGTATGTGACCGTACATCTGCTGTTTTGTGGGATGTTGCTTTTTATCGGTAATTTTAATTTTAAAAGAGTTACCGCTAATTTTCTTGCATTACAAACTAACACTTATAATTCTATTTGATTTTACCAATTTGTTTGCACACCATTAAATGATTTTAAGTATTGTAAATAATTAGATAGTTCTAAAAGTAAAAAGTAAAGGTGGCGACCGTAGACGAGGGCTACCAGAAAGCTTCCTTTTCAATAGCTACTACATCGAGGTGTAGGGGAGTTCTCATCATCATCATCATCATGTCGTGCCGCCAGCACCGATATCCCTGACCCTCTCTCGCCACTACTCCCTATCGTTCATCGCTTCTGACAGGTCTTCAGGGCTACATCCCGTATCCTCACATAGCTACTGAATGTATGTTCGAGCTGGTCGTCCTGCTTTTGCCCGGCCATATGTGGGGGTCCATAGGAGTACATCACTTATGAGCTTGTCCCTGCTTCTCCAGCAGTGTCCTGCATGTCTGGGTCATCTAACTTGGATAGTTTCCGTGATGGAAGGCAGGTGGCCGTATGGTTGGTGCTCTGTGGGGTGTTGCCGCCAGGACTTAGGGACGCTAACAGATACTACATCTTTGGTTTACTGGACGTGGGAAAAATAGCAGTGGAGGAGTATTCATACTTTCAAATCTCCAGTACTGGATCCTCGCAATGGTTGTGGTGTTAGAAAAC
Organism: Sepioteuthis lessoniana; assembly: GCA_963585895.1. NCBI lineage: Eukaryota > Metazoa > Mollusca > Cephalopoda > Myopsida > Loliginidae > Sepioteuthis > Sepioteuthis lessoniana. The sequence goes on along the minus strand of OY757905.1, from coordinate 129,864,499 downwards.
CAACCAACAGGGTGAGTATGAGAAACAGTATAATTAACTGTTATTTAAAAAAAAAACAGCATGTATTCTTGGGATGGCTTCTTAAATTGTGCTAAGTTGCGATAGTGTTCTTGTGAACGTCGATCTTATCAGGAAGTTGAAAGTTACATCTAGCCGTTAGGTAAGAAAGAAGCAACCACCTAAATATCAACCATTTTTTTCTTGAATATACGATAAAAATTTGTATCAATATAAATAAAAACACAAGTTGGTTTAGTTTCTTTTTTAAATGGCATATTAATCTTCTTGGGTAATTTAAATCTTTCTATAAGAACATTAAATATACTGTTTGCTTGAGGGAATAACGCGTTTAATATGCTACCCAAGGGTATTTCTTCATGAGTGAATATAATAGTGTGACTAGAGATCAGCCCCACATACAACGATATTACATTCCTGAATTTTAACCGTTACTCTTTAATGAAACCTTTCCAGGAATTCATATATATATATATATATATATATATATATATATATATATTGCCATCCACATCCAGACTGTTTCGTTGTTTCACGACTCTTTAGTGTGGCTAGATACGCCAGATTCCCGAAGCTGGGATCGAAAACTGGTTGACTAAAACGCCAATCCAAGATTCTACCACTCAGCTATCATGATTCAACAGATGAGTATAACATGCTCCACGGCATTGTTAAAGATCATGTATAAAAGATTTAATAGTGAAGCATTTGTGGAATCGCTGGACATTTGTGGGTTTTGGCAACCATAACAAAAAAGGCCTTGTGACGTGCTCTGGCTTACCTTGAGTACCTGACAAGTAGCCTCAAATATTAAATTATGTTACTGCGTAATTTTCTACCTTACTCGTCGATCCAAAGATTTTTGCATCAGATAGGGTGTATTAAATGATTGAACCTCCGAGTAAACGAAGCGAGTAATGAAGACAGATTACCCCCCCATATATATATATATATATATATATATATATATATATATATATATATATAGTGAAAGTAGGGGAGAATAGGGAGAGAGAGAGAGAGAGAGAGAGAGAGAGAGAGAGAGAGAGAGAGAGAGATGCAAGCGGTTGCTCTACCTGTAAACTTTGTAAATGCATAAAATATACTATTTTGCATGGGCAGATATGTTTCTTCCTTTGTCTATATATTTGTTTCTTTTTTTCTGTCTGACACTCCCTTCTTCAGTCTGTTCCCCTTCTCACTCTCTCTCTCTTTATATATATATATATATATATATATATATATATATATATTACTCTCTTCATAAATATGTATATGTACGTGCCTGTATATATATTTATATATATGTATATATATGGAGACATAAAGTTATATATATATATATATATATATATATATATATATGCATATATAACTCTAGCTTTCTCCCTTTCTCTGTCTATCTCCATCTCTATATACGTATATATAGTGAGAGAGTAATCATATATATGTATATATGTATGGAGAGAGAAAGAGAAAAAAATAAAGAGCAGAAAAGCGTAATATATATATATATATATATATATATATATATATATATATATATCGAAAGAATGGGAGGTGAAAGAAACAGAATAATATATGTTTATGCTATCAATCTACACATGTGCATTCACACGCACATACGCACATACACATATATATCGAGAGAGAGAGAAAGAGAGAGAGATAGTATGTGTGTGTGTGTGTGTGTGTGTGTGTGTGTGTGTGTGTGTGTGTGTGTGTGTGTGTGTGTGTGTGTGAGAGAGAGAGGGGGAGAGCAAGAGAAAACGTGTGAAATCCTTGAAGTCATTGATGCGTGCGTATCGTTAATAGCCGTAAGGTAATGTACTACCGTTTGTAATTAGAAGATTCTGTCTCCATAATCTATTTCCTTTTTTTTTCTACACATACACAAAGCAACTCGACCGAACAATTGACTCATCACAAAGAAAAAAAATGAGCACAAATCGGCGTAACCCTTTTGATGATTTTCTTGCCCTGCAGCCGTTTGGCACTGGGTCAACACAATGTCCACTTGTTGCTCTGGTCCACCACTCCTTTGCTTTAGAAGATCAGTGGACAAATACCCAACTGCAACACTTAAAAAAAAAACAATGAATTTAAACTCAGATCACTCAGCCTATGAGTCCAACATTCCAATTGTGTATATGCATCAGAGAAACATAATTGTTATGAAAAATGTAATGTCTTAAATCGCTCGTTTGTTGGTTGATTGAATGGTTGGTTGTTTGGTTGAATGGGTGAATGGTTGTTGGGTCGGTTGAATGGTTGGTAAGTTGATTGGTTGAAGAATAGGTCGTTTACTTATTTGTTTGGTTAAATGGTTGGTTGGTTGAATGGTTGAATGGTTGGCTGGTTGAATGGTTATTTGTTTGAATAGTTGACTGGTTGAATGGTTAGTTGTTTAGTTGGTTGAATAGTTGTTTGTTTGGTTGGTTGTTTGAATGGTTGGTTGGTAGCTGGTAGAATGGTTAGTTGGTTTGTTTAATGGTTGGTCATTTGTTTGTTTGTCTGTTTGTTTATTTGGTCGAATAGTTGGTTGGTTGAATTGTTAGTCGATTAGTTGAATGATTGGTTGGTTGGTTAAATGGTTGTGTGATTGGTTGGTTGTTTTTTCTTACAGGGTGTGGAAGCAAAATATAGAATAATTTCAAAAACGTTATTCTTTAGTCTGATAAGTCCAATTAAAAAACAAAACACCTGATAAATCTCATTTTTCATCCATGACTCTAGTATTTAAGCAGTTAAAATACATCAGTCTAATATGGGTGACCAAGAAAAGAAACGACAAGGGATCTACGATTTCCTAGACGTCGAAACTAAGTCAAAGTTTCTTTGTCTGCCGTATACAATGAAATGAAACATTTTTACCCGAAAAAGAAGGTTTTAAGTAAAAAAAAGGGGTGTGAAGGATTGAACAAAAACAGCCTTTTAACTGCTCTCGCTAGCTAATGAACTGAAAGTACACAGGAAATCTATGGGGACAGCAATTAAACAAGATTTAAGCTTAGACCATGACCCCCTTGATTACGCTATATGGGACATTTTAAAAACAAAACAAATGCAACATCCCATCAAAATATTGATTTGCTTAAGACTGCTATTGAGGAAGAATGGAATAAAATGCCAGAATAATTTATTATAAAGCCTTCAAATCGTTTAGAAGGGTATTGATACAATAATTGAAAACAAATGGCGGCCATATGAGTAAATTTTCTATTCTGTGTCTATCGTCTTATTTTGTCTTTTATTTTTTAAGATTAAAATTAATCTTGTTTCATAATAGAGTCGTTTATTATTATACGAGAATATTCCTAATTTTGTTTTCGCACCCTGTATTTTTTGCTGACTTCAGAACTATGATCTCTATTAAACAACGTACGTTTTTATTTTCTTTGGTTTATATATAATAATCTTCAAGGTTTATTTAATGATCAACCCATCTTTTCCATAGCAGTAGGGATAAGGGTTTGTTATTTTTTTGCAAGACTCTTAATCCGAGGGGAAATAGTAGAGCTTTGTGTGTTATTTACACTTGGTTGGCAAGCAGTCGAAGTAAAGGACAACTTTGAATACGAAGTTGTTCTTTTTTTCCGCATAAAAGTTGTCTTTTTGTCATATCCCCCCCCCAACAGATATTAGTCCAAAACTGAACACAGTACCCTGATTAGAGTTTGAAATTATTTCCTAAGATATAACAGTCTATCACCTTAGCCATTAAACCACGGATATTTCCCCCCTTAGGTACATTATGTTTTATTTGCAAATCGTTCATATCAAAAGCAAATGGCAAATATCAATGTTGTCTTATGCATGTAACCAAAGACTGTGTAAAAAAACAAAATAGAATACTGTATTTTGATTTGATTTTTCTTAAATGCCATATCAGCCTTCTAAGTTTATTTATTTCCAAAGTCGTCCTTGTAAAAAATAACAGCAGCGATAACTAGAAGAAAAAAAGAAGGTTCATTACTTTCTCAATTGTATTAGTGCAATTGCGTAACTGGAACTTGAACTCGCTAACTTCTAGTCCGCAGTTTAGATCTTTAGTCATTGCGTCAAAATTTTGGGCAACTGGAATGGGAATTTATTTTATGTCTCTTAAAATGAATTCCCATTCCAGTCACCAGTTTCGAAAAATAAATCACTTCAACTATTTTTGTTCATTCTTGTATAATTTTAATGTATTTTTTTCATTATGGCATCTTATTCTATTATTAGTCATATGCCTTTTTATTTTATTATAATCTCGTTTACTTTTGTTATGTGTTTGTCTCATAATTATGTTGTGTTTATCTTTTATTATGTTGTGTTTTTCCTTTTACTATGTCAACATTTTTCTTTTATTATGTTATATTTTTCTTTTCTTTGATTAGCTTTTTCATTTATTAGGTCCCTATTTTTTTTAATATGCTGTCTTCTTCTTTCATTATGTCAATTTTTATTATGTTTTTTTTTCTTTTATTATGTTATATCTTTTTTTTCTTTTTTGGTTGTCATTTTCTTTTAAAATGCTGTCTTCTTCTTTTATTATGTCATCTTTTTTCTTTTATTAGGTTGCTATTTTCTTTTAATATTTTCTTTGATAATGTCATTTTTTTATGTTTTTTTCTTTTATTATGTCATCTTTTTTCTTTTATTAAGTTGTCGTTTTCTTTTAATGTGCTGTCTTCTTTTTTTATTTTTTCATCTTTTTCTTTTCTTGTTTTTTTATCATCTTATCTTTTTCTTTTCTTATTTTCTTTTTCTTTTATTATGTTATCTGCTTCCTGTATTATATTATCTTTTTTCTTTTATTATGTTAAGGACCGTTCCTAGCGCGCCAACTACATTTGTTATGAACGTCACTTCCATGTTCCATAGCTTTTTTAGTTCACTATTAAAATCGTGTTCCACTTGAACGGCAAAATCCACTTGATGTTAATTTTTTTTTTCTGATTTAGAACTTAGTAAAATTTTCTCCACCGGAATAGGTGATCCGTTTGTATCTCAGTATTCTTGAAAATTTTATTCGTCTCATTCAGGTTTGTACATATAACATTTAATAATATGGTCAAAATAAAATCTCTTGCATAATTCCTTGTGGATCACCTTTCCTACCCATTCATGCTAAGAACTGAACTCTTTGGGGCCTAGTTTTCTGCATTTATGTACTGTGTTATTAACATTTTCATCACTTTCACAGTTTAAACTACGTTTATTTGTTTGTAGCGTATTATCAATTTTCGATTTAATATAATTAGTCTTTATGGCTTTTTTGTGCTGCTATTTCAAATATATTCATTTTTTCTCTTAGAATTTATCTTTTTAAGCTAAATCCATGTCTTCCCATGTGCAATATCACGAGTTTGTCGTTTGAAATATCCGTACAGTTGTTATTTTTCCGATTTCTGTACTAAAGTTTTTGATTTTCTGTCTTCGTTTATATTACCAATGATATCATCGTCTGCTGTAAATAGTCATAATCTGATCTTTTTTAATGATGTATTTCAGTCTTTGAATTGATGCGTCTCCTCAAAACCCAATGCAGGCGAATTCTCTTTCTCCTTTTCTTGACACATCGAGTCTGTCTATGTCATCCCTTAGATTTAAGGCCTTATGCGTCCTCATCCATTTTCTTTTCAGTCAGTCCAATTATCAACTTCTTAAAAAACAATTGGTCTCCTATTAAAGATAGAAACTATGTTACCAAAACCTTCGACCATCAAGTTTATACAAACAAAAAGCTTTGACATTTATATATACACACACATACATATCAGAATTTAATACTCAATGACCCTCAAGACGTCAATTTGCCATAAAACCCAACCATCACCAAATTAAACATTTGCATTTACACATCATATATATAATACATGTGTAAAAAGGCTTTGGCATTAAATAACCAATAGAGGTTGATATGCCATTAAATACAACCAACCAACCAATTATTGTAGGTTTTCCATTGTACGTTTTTAAGAATGTTACCAAGTATCTAACACACAGAACAGTTTATTATTTGAGGAGATTGTTGCTGTATAGCGATTTTCTCATTCTTCAAACATATTCTTTTCTTCTTTTCCACTTATTTGATGTTATCTGTATTCAGTATTTCCTAGTAATCATTCTTTTCCTTTTTTCCTAGCATTTTAATGTTTCCTGACATGGCAGTTTAATTCCGTCCATTGTTTCTCTTTTTCAACTTTTCGTTATCAAGAGGACAGATTTTTCTATTCCAAATTCTATTCCTATACCATAGGTATATGTGGGGCTTTCAATAACTTTCCAGACTTTTTTGTACAGGCATCTAAAATCGTTGTAGACGATTGAAAATTCAGTATGTTATTGCTCTATATCTTATGAGATAACTGAACAATTTTATGATTTCAGGTTCAAATAAACAGCTACAGCAGCAATTGTAATACACCCTACTAAAGCCTAATTGTCACAGCTGGTGAATTTCAAAAATGTAATCTGACACTTTAGAAGAACGATATGCAATAAAATTCTGTTTTAAACTTAGAAACATGCCACAGAAATGTATGGAATGCTTCAGACTGCATTTGGACCATCTTGCATGAATCGGGCATTTTTGTTTTTGAGTGACGTAAGAGATTCAAGGAAGGCAGGAAGTCTGTGGGGAATGATGAGAGGTGTGGGAGGAGTAAGGAAGTCAACAGATAGACCAGAGTTGATTGACCAAACGGTTAGGGTTAGGGTTACTATGTTGAGGTTTTAAGGGAGTTCGGGAAGAGATTCTGTCGGAAGAGGCCAGCACTCTTCAAATCGGGTCAGTGGCATTTCCACCCGGACAATGCACCAGTCCACAACTCCATCCTTATCACAGACTATTTGACCAAGATGGGTATCAAGACAGTTCCTCAGCCTTTCTGTACCCCAGACCTTTCTCCCTGTTACTTTTGGTTATTCCCTACGCTCAGAGGCAGTCGTTATGAGATAATTGAGGAGATGAAAGAGGCTGTGACGAAGATCATTGACACGCTCACACATGAGGACTTCTATGAGGGCCTTCTAGAAGTTGTTGGAACGGTACAGCAAGTGCATTGCAGCCGGAGCAGATTACTTCGAAGGGGACTAGAGTTTCATGTGTGTACTATCGATAAAAGCGCCCATACGAAAAAAGTCTGGAAACTTATTTAATGATTCTCGTATAATCTTATTGTTTGTATTTTGGTATCCAGTTCTTCTTTATTTGCTCATATTTTTATATCATCCGTGTACATGAGGTGATTACTCTTCTCTCTTTATTTTGTGACTTTGTTGTTCTTTCTATTTATTCCTGTGCTAGGGTTTGAACTCCGGCTACTATCATTATTTTGTTATCATTAATTCTGATCCAGTTCAGGAATGCATCAATGAAATTCGAGATTGATGGGTATGCAGCACTTGTAAGAGGCAGTTACTGCTAGAGTGAATTCAAGCTTCATGAAATAGCTGTTATTTTTTCGGCAAAACTATGACAACCTTAAAACAATACGGGCAATTTTATGTGAAACAATCTGATAGAAAATCTACCTAATGACTCCTAACATAAGAGAGTGTAAAAGAATATATAAATATATATATATATATATATATATATATATATATATATATATATATATACAGAATAAGCGGCAGGAAAAACGGAATGATCTACAGAAAAGATAGGCTGAAGTGCTCTAGAAAAGCCCCCAACTGTTCTATGTCCATTAAAAGCGTCTCTAGTGTTCTTGCTTCCACTTAGGGATACTTGATCGAATAAAATGGTCGCCGAAAACCGGTATGTTGAGAAGCCTGGAACAGCGTCGTGATAATCGATTGGCTGAGAAGCACATCAGGAAAACGAAACATATGGCTGGAAGCTGACCAAAAAGACAGTGGAACCGCATGAGCAGTGAAAGCTATCGGAATAATACTGTCCATCTGGACATGAGCAGAAAGGTCTAAAGAAGAAGAGAAAGTAGTTCAGGCACACTAGTGAGACAGAGTCAATAGGCTGTGCGGTCATTTTTTTAATGATTTAGCGTCCGTTAAAACTGTGTATATTATATGCTTGTGAGCAAAGCTGAACACGCGTGGTTATATGGAAATGGGTATGTTTAGAATATGATTCAGAACGGTCATAAGATCTTCACAAATTGAGATTCACTTGAAATGAACTGCTTGTATAGCAAGATAAAAAAGTTCTTCCATCCACGTCTATCCTTGAATGAATTGCCAGGTCATTTATTTTGAGTCAGAAGTATGCTTGTTATACATCATGAGTCATGAATAAAGTCCTCACACTCACTTAACTGCATATACATCCTTTTATATATATATATATATATATATATATATATATATATATAAATATATATATGTGTGTGTGTGTTTGCGTGTATATATCTAAATAGTTAAACTCACACATACACACATATGCACACACATATATATATACATATGTTTGTGTGTATGAATCAACATATTTAAACAAACACGCGCACAAATATATATATATATATATATATATATATATATATATATATATATATATATATATATATATTTCGACACATAGATATAAAAGTATTAATGTTCCTATGTGTACAAAAATGTACGCATATGAAAAACCATAATGTATACATTGTAGGATTTTATTCATAGTCGAATAATTGCTGACGCTAAACGTCTCGGTTTTGTACAGTAAACCTTCCCCAAGGGGTTTAGATACACATCCATATCTATATCTTTCCACATAGATATAAAGGTACATACATTCGCAGATATATAATTTTATTTACACACACACACACACACACACACACACACACACACACACACACACACACAAAGATGTACACGCGCAAAAACACACATAAATAAGACAGTAAGCTTAAAAGAATCATATTATGACATAATGACTCTTGATAATGAAATTTGTCAGCAATGATACACAACCTCTTTCACACCAACGGAAGCCATTTTAAACCTCAACGGGACTATGTTAAAAATAAACTTCAGTTATTCACAGTATTCAATTGAGATTATTTTTGTCAGTATATATATATATATATATATATATATATATATATATATATATATATATATATATTTGCCTCATGAGTGTGTACAGAATTGTAGTGGTAAAATTGATAGTTGTTTACGGTATCTGCGGAGAGATGCATAGCGTTTCTCTATGATTCACCTCACTATATATAAACTGTCATCAACAGACAGACTGTTTCGTTGCATCACACCTCTACAGTGCGACAAGACTCGGCTGACTTTACGTCAATCAGATATCTTACCCAAGATCCATCGTCAATCTCAGCGTAAGTTAAGGAATATTTTTTGTATATCTTGTTAAAAATACATTAACGGCTAC
>OY757905.1:129809475-129854926 GCA_963585895.1 Sepioteuthis lessoniana | reverse complement strand
ACACACACACGAGCACATACAGTCACGCAATAAAATTTAAATGGAGTTTAACTATTTTGAGCTTGATGTCTATTCTTAGATTCTCCTCATATAAACAGGTAAAAAAATACAGTCAAAAATGATTCAATAAGATAAAATTAGAAAAACATTTTTGGAAAACGGAGACTAGAACATATTCGAAATTTTTTTAGATTATTTGTATTATTTCACCTTGAAATCTATTCGTCTTTGTAAGATATTAGAAGGAATTCATTTGTTGATAAATCGAGTTTTCACGAGCTTTAGATGATTTGCAACGATATTTTTTTTCAGTTTGCAAAATGTATTTAAATCAAGATTTTAACACACAAAATAAAACAAAGTGATAAAAGTTAATGATTTAAAATAATTATTCGTGATGATTCGAATCGGGACGTTGAGTCCCAACAAAGTCAACGACAAATGACTTGATATTTATTGCTTTTAAATTGATAGATTTGCGGTAATCAACATCGGTCTGAGCCAAAATGTTTTAACCTCAGAGTCGACGATCTTAAATACATCTTTCTCTACAAAACCATATTACATTTCTTCCTTGGTTTCTTTAATTTCTTACTTATATAATCAGTGTGTTTTTGTCTGAGTTTAAATTGTCAGGATGGGTCCTTAGCAAATATTGAAGATTATATCGTTTCACATGATGAAATAATCAGAGTGCATCAGCTTTGGTTTGGTTTGGTTTTATGGCATATCAACCATTGTCGGTTAATAAATGCCAAATCCGGTTTATACATATATATATTAGATATATAGGATTGTAAACATAAGTCAACAAAGTTAAACAATTCCAAGCATTACTATGTATCACTAACAATTCAATTAAACATCTGTCATTTGTTTACATACAGTTAAATGATCAAACCGTTCTATTCAACATTTCAATTTAGCATAAGACAACAAAGTTAGATCGTTCCAAATATTGCTATCTATCACTAACAGTTCAATTAAACATCAGTCATTTATTTTCACATAGTTAATTGATCAAACAGTTTTATTTCTAACAAATCAATTCGTAATATAATGGCCGAGGGATTTCGTTTTATATATCTTGCCTTTCGGTTTAGTTAGGCTGAGAACCTTTCGCTTAGTGCATGGGTTAGTTAGGTACAAACATGAGCGCAGGTGTTCACGCACGTGTGGGGAGGATGCGTCATTCACAGATGTCAAAATAAAACCCCAGATAGGAAATGAAACCAGGAGGTGTGACTGACGTCTTGCACCAGAAGCGTGGGCGGAGGATTTTGGGGATTTGAGAAAAGTCAGTGAGTTGAGTTTTTGCCGCCGAAGAAGACGGTTGACTTTCGGGGGTCGCCGTGGCCTTGCGGCCGGTGCCGTGCGTGGTAGGGGGCAGATGGAAAAGTCAGCGTAGAAAGATTGTGTATCTATCTCCTTATGTCGAAAAACCTTTTAACTCAATGGTAATAAAAAGTTTCGTACCTGAACTAAGAATTCGTAAGTGTTTTTGTGTTTCGGGATTCCTATGTTATCAATATGTGCGTTATGTACATTATGAACATTTTATCATTTCACATATCCATATCATGGGTATGTAACAAATTTAGCAAAAGTCATTTGTTTGCATTCATTTTAACCAGTTTTATTTGACCTTTAGGTAGGACTCTTTAAGGTGTTACCACTCGGGACCAGAGTGGACATGGGGGCGATGACAATGAAGGGGTATTTCGCTTACCCCTAACCTCGAGCATTACTTAAACCTCACCATTAGATTATTTAATGTCATATCTAAGAGACTTATTGGTGGGGTCATACTTTTCTACAGAGATGCAGTTGGTGAATTCTGCAGCCCCATCCGTTTTCATCTCGGAGATAAAAATCCTCATTCTAAACAGAAAATAAGTTTCTTTTTTCAAACAATTGTGAATCCGTTTTCAATTTAATTAGTAACTTAATAATAATAGTGTTAAATTAGCCTTTTTGCTTACATCGATCAGAATAAACTTAAATGTAGGGAGGTTGTTTTTTTGGGGGTTATGGCATATCAAACTTGGTAGGTTATTAACGCCAAAAATGTAGGAAATAATTAAATGACAAATTTAAATATAGGTAAAAACTAAATGACAATTATTGAGAAAATCCCACTATTTGTGGGGGGGGCAATTTAGTTGCAAAAATCATGACTAGAATGCGGTTTATTGAAAGTGTTTCTCAAGTGAGCTGATTGACCAATTAGAGTAGATATTATACCAGTGTATAAAGAGACAATTTCTTTACACCATCAAAAATTCTTTTAGAGGAGGCTACCGGTAATTCTACCAAAATCCCTCGTTAAGCCAAATCCAGACGTAAATCGAACTACTACTGAATATTAGAATTATTGAGAACTAAAAAAGAAAAAAAGAAGACTTGGGGTGCAATCAGCAGCACTCGATCGCCTATCTCATTTGCTCTTTGCGTTTTCAGCTAAATTGTAGATAGTTTACGTTTTCTTTTTGTGGTTGCTATGCCATTATATCCAACCTAAGAAGATACTGCTACACCATTTATGTATTAGATTCAGTCCGTTGAGCATCTCTTCTATGGAGAGTAGTCCGTGCTGGACTTTGACCGCGAGGTAAAGGAATTCAAACTCCAGTCACGTTCTTGCATTTACTCTACGAATGGTACATTTTGAAAAGGTATGAACTCACTCATCCTCCAGCTAGGGATTAAATACTATCACTGCCGTTCTCCATTCGGCATTAAATAACCCACTAAGGTTGATCAGTCATTAAAAACAAAGAAACCAAACCTGTTTATTGTTTAGTAGTAAGTAAACTAGTAATGATGATGAATTACTATTTGAGGCTTGGATAGAGTCTAAAAAGTTTTATTAAGACGGCACTGGTGGTGAAATGACAAGCTAGACTAGCAGATCAATACTAGTGATTATGATTCTCTCAGGGTGCCCCAAACATCAATCCTTGCACCATATCTAACATCTAAAACCCATATTTACCAACTCCTCTGCTCGGGCAGGATACGACACAAGGTCAATTTTTAAGCGGAGTTTAACAGGTTTGAATTCAGAGTTTTCCTTTTCCTAGACTAGTAGCCTTACCAAGGCTGAAAAACACAGTCTGCCCTACTATTTACCCATGACTGGAGGGAGAATAATTGGATTCATACCTTTCCGAAGGGTATTAATGCTATGTGAAATGCAATCAGTCTTGTCCAGGATTTGAACGCGTGTCGTCGTGTTCATATCTATCATCCATAATATTAATTCCTGTTTTCTAATCAAGGTATAACCATAAAATTGTTAAATCACCCCCACCACCCACACACATGCGCGCACGAACGAACGCACACACATAACTTATCTATCTGAGGTATGATATTAAACTTCATCTGATGGTGAGGCTACCGTCCTAGAGTTTGGGGAATGTTGAGTACATCTTCATTACCATTACTTGTAGAGCAATTATGATCTGGAGTGACAATACCTGTTAGAGTCCCATCTTTGAGTCAAATCGAACCTTTCAATCTTTTGCTTGTGATTATTACTATTTTATAATTAACTATTTGAAACCATACAATTCACTTATCATATTCTTGTTATATAGGAATACTTGATAAATAGAATTACTAATGTTGAAACAATTAAACTGAGTGCAAACAAATGATTAATACTATCAACTGGAGGCAAAAAAAAAGGATTGACTTAAATTCGGTACGGATAATTGATAAATAGAATTGTTAGAGTTTGGTAGAAATACAAAACATCTTTTAACTGAGGGCAACCAAATGTGCTCTAACTCGATTAAAAATGAAGTTACCAACAAACTATTCGCTTATAAATCATATGTATGCATGAATAGGATTTGATACTAAATTAAAATCAGAGACTGCCATAAAACTAAAAAAAAAAACTTCAACATAGATTCGTTGTGCCTTCAATATGTCTCCAGACTTTTTTTGTACAGGTATTTAAAATTGTCGGAGATTCTTGAAAATTCTGCATGTTATTTCTATCCATTATATTTGATGAATGAGCAATTTTTATAATTTCAGGTTCAAATAAACAACTACAGCAGGAATTGGAATACACCCTACTAAAGCCTGATTGTCACAGCTGGTGAATTTCAAAAATGCAATCTGGACGTGAGGAGAACGATATGCAATAAAATTGTGTTTTAAACTTGGAAAATATGCCACAGAAACGTATGGAATGCTTCAGACGGATTTTCGAGCAACTTGCATGAATTGACCATCCGTCTTTGAGTGGCATAAGAGATTCAAGAAAGGCAGGGATTCTCTGAGGGACGATGAGAGGTGTGGGAGGACTAAGGAAGTCAGTAGACCAGGGTTGGTTAACCAAAGGGTTAGGGTTAGAGTTACTAGGTTAAGGTTTTAAGGGAGTTCTGGAGAGAGATTCGGTCAGTGGCATTTGCACCAGGACAATGCACCAGTCCACACTTCTGTCCTTGTCACAGATTATTTGACCAAATTGGACATCAAACCAGTTCCTCACTCTCCCTATAGTCCAGACCTTGGTCCCTGTGACTTTTGCTTATTCCCTAAGCTCAGAGGCTATCGTTATGAGACAACTGAGGAGATGAAAGAGGCTGTGACGAAGGTTATTGACCTGCTCACACAAGAGGACTTCCATGGGGCCTTCCAGAATGTTTTGTAATGGTGCAACAAGTGCATTGCAGCCGGAGGAGATTACTTCGAAGGGGACTAGAGTTTCATGTGTTTACTATCAATAAAAGTGCCCATTCGAAAAAAGTCTGGAAACTTATTTAATGATCCTCGCATATATATATATATATATATATATATATATATATATATATATATATATATATTGTTGGGTATCACCAACCTTTTCAGCATTATGAGCTAGCCCATCTACCATATATGGCAGTAGCTCTAATACCAACGGATCCATTCCAGATCAGTCGTTTCCAGTCCCGATCATTTTGGTGACAAATTGATTTCAGACTGGACCTCTCCAGGTGCTGGGTAGCACTTTGGCCGGCCGTGTTATCGGGACGCGGTTCGGGCAGAGTGTGTCCCGGTGCCTGGGGATTTCCTACGGCCTCAGGGGGCCTTCCCCCAGGCTTTTACTCCCTTCGGGGAGGTTTGGTTTATCGCCCGGCGCCTGAGGCGCCCCTAATAAGGGGAATGCCGACGGGGCCGTAGGCATTTTTGGGAACTCCGGGCGCGTGTGGGCTACGGCCCTGCGCCCGGTCCCACCTAAAAAAAGCCCTTGTGCCATACTTGCCCGTAAGGTGGGGCGGCCAACAAATATCCCATTCCAGATCAGTCGACGAGTCTACAAGTCTGAAGAGCCGTTTCCTTTTGTTGAAGTATATCCTTACTCTATCACTAATACTATGTTCTTACTACTAACAGTCTATCCCTTGTAAATACTCTTCCTGTAAATATAATTATTTCCTCATATATCGTGGTTTGTCTTATTATTATTACTACTTGTGTTCACTCACCAGAACACAACACACACACACACACATACATATATATATATATATATATATATATATATATATATATATATATATATATCCTTAATAGTTGTGTTTCCCCATATGATTCTCATTTTTGCTGCAAGATATCTGTCAGTTACTGACATCTTGTGCATCGAATATGTGAAACTTGAGTCTAAGGAATATGTGAATTTTAAAATTTGATATTAATTGATGAATTGTGAACACTTTTTTAGTTTTCCTAGCCAGCTGCCCTAACAGTTGGGCTCAGAATACATTGAATGTATCCTCAACAGAAAGTTAAAACCCACCAAGAGTGTTCTAGGTACGACACTAAAACTCATCCTGAGTTAAGGCTCAATTTTACGAAATCTAAAGTGTGTGGAGAACGCCTTCATTGCCATTAATCCCAGCTTCACCCAAACTTGGAGTGTTAGTTTCTTTTAGGGTTCTAACTACAGGTCTGTTTAAAAATTATATGAATTAGATTAGAGTACTTGTCACTATATAACTGTGTGCAATGAAAATATTATTATAATCAAATTCTTAAAAAAAAACCTGCCCTTAATCGATTTCAATGTAACTATAAAAATCTTGTTATTTATATCAAACATTTACGATTGATTCTGATTTTCTTATCTAATAAACCCTAAGATGTTGATATAAGTAAAGTTGGTGACCTTAGTCGAGGGTGACTAGAAGGCTCCATTTTCAATAACTTCTACATAAAGGTATTGGGGAGGGCAATAATCCATTCCCTGGATAGCTCCATTTTACCCTTGATCCTAACCTTATAATGCTAAATGTTAAGCTAGGTAGCATAGTACCATGTTTTAAGTCTTTGGTATGACTCGACCTGGGATTGAAAATATTATTATAATCAAATTCTTAAAAAAAAACCTGCCCTTAATCGATTTCAATGTAACTATAAAGATCTTGTTATTTATAAAAATATTGAACCATTGAGGATTGAACCGAGGTTTCCTGAACCATTGGCTAACAATCTACTTATTAGGCCAATGGTACGAACATGTTGATATGATGTTTCATAAACTTAACTAAATCAAAGTACGAAGACTAATATCGACTGGAAATAAAATCACTTTTTAAAATCACAAGTATACTTTCGCCACATTATTAGAATTACTAGCCCAGTTCTCTAAGGTTGTAGAATCCGACTGGATCTCTACAGAAGGGTAAGACCTTCGCAACGAGTGTCCTGTATGCCATTAAACCCTCGGATGGTGAAACTCCAGCCTTAGAGGTTTGGGGAATGTGGAGTATATCTTTATTGCCATTGCTCCCTGGTCAACTCTTACCTAGAGTAGTGGCATCACTTAAGGTCCTATCTATGGGTACAATAGAACCAAATGTGTGTGCAAATAAATGACTGATGCAAAATTGTAATTGTTAAATAGTAATATTCGAAACTCTTCAACTGTGGGCAAATAGGAATTCAGGATCGGCTGAAAAATGTTATCAATAAAATGGTCATAAATGTTAAATATATACGAGGATCATTAAATAAGTTTCCAGATTTTTTTTCGTATGGGCACTTTTATTGATAGTACACTGTACACACGTGAAACTCTAATCCACTTCGAGGTAATCTCCTCCGGCTGCAATACACTTGTTTTACCGTTCCAACAACTTCTGGAAGGATCCATGGAGGACCTTTTCTGTGGGCGTGTCAATGACCTTCATCACAGCCTCTTTCATCTCCTCAATTGTCACATAACGACAGCCTCTGAGATTGGGAAATAACCAAAAGTCACAGGGAGCAAGGTCTGGACTAAAGGGAGGGTCACGAACTGGCTTGATGCTCATCTTAGGCAAATAGTCTGTGACAAGGATGGAGTTATGGACTAGTGCATTGTCATGGTGGAAATACCTCTGACCCGCTTTGAAGAGTGCTGGCCTCTTCTAACCGAATCTCTTCCTGAACTCCCTTAAAACCTTAACGTAGTAACCCGAACCCTAACCCTTTGGTTAACCAACCCTGGTCTATTGACTTCCTTACTCCTCCCGCACCTCTCATCATCCCTCACAGACTCCCTGCCTTCATTGAATCTCTTATGTCACTAAAAAACTGATGCTCGATTCATGCAAGATGGTCGAAACGCAGTCTGAAGTATTCCATACGTTTTTGTAGCATTTTTTCCAAGTTGAAAACAGAATTTTATTGCATATCATTCTTCTAAAGTGTCCTCTTTTTCAGATTGCATTTTTGAAATTCAGCAGCTGTGACAATCAGGCTTTAGTAGGGTGTATTCCGATTCCTGCTGTAGTTGTTCATTTGAACATGAAATCGTAAAATTTGGTCAGTCATCTCATAAGTTGTATAGCAATAACATACTGAATTTTCAAGAATCTCCGACAATTTTAAATGCCTGTACAAAAAAGTATGGAACCTTAATGAATACACCACGTATATATAAAGAGGGTTTGGAATTGAATAACCTAAAATGGTTGATAAGCCATAAAACCAAACCTAATCCAGCCAAATCATTGGCATCACCGCAAAATCTATTATGACCTATTGTAATGGTGGCATTAATGGGTCAAATTTGAAATATGTTTTGAAATTAGATCGGAACGTTTGAAACCATATAATTGTGTTAAAATTATTAGTGTTAGACAGGAATACTTAATTACGTCCAAGTGTCCTGAGTATCAGTCTAAACTGCATCTGATGGTAAGGTTCCATTCACTTTGGGAAATAACGAGTACCCTTTCATTGCTATTATTCCCTTGTCCACTCTGACCCGCGATATTCGTACATATTTGGGTCTGATCTATGAATCATGTAGAACTGTTTAATCGTTTGAGTGCGTGAATAAATATTGTTGATATTAATTGAAATTGTTAGCGTTACATAGAAATACTTGAAACCATGTATCAGTGTGCAAACAAATCCTCAATCCTAAAAAGTATTATTCGAGTTCAATCGGAATGTCTGAAAACGAACCAATCAGCTTTGGCTTGTTTAAAATGCTTAAAAATATTCATGTACAAATAATATAATATATTCAATATTTATTTGTATAAAAATGATTTGGCATTAAATAACCTGCAAGGGTTGATATGCCAAAAAACCCAACAAACCAACCAACTAAATTGATACTATAAAATTGGAGGCAAACACATGCATACTATTGTATATAAATAAAATTTTAGTGGAGGTGCCTGTGGTGTAATGGTTATCGTCGTAGGAAATAGACACGGCGACACAATCTCAAATCTTGGACGAGACTGTTTGCATTTCCCATAGCACTAATACTCTTTGGAAAGGTATGAATCCAATTATTCTCCCTCCAGCTATGTGTAAATAGTAGGGCAGACTGGGTTCTTCAGCCTTGGTGAGGCAACTAGTCTAGGAGAAGGAAAACTCTGAATTCAAACCTGTTAAACTCCGCTTAAAAATTGACCTTGTGTCACATCCTGCCCGACCGGAGGGGTTGGGTAAATATGGTATATAAATAAAATGTGATCAATTTGATTGCAATGGAAAGCTGAAGTATAAAATGAAATAATCAAAAATGTACAAATAATCCAGATTTTTGAATTAGATAAACCGTAAGAGGATGATATGCCGTTAAATAAACCAAACTAACTCAGAGTTTATTTGATATAAGTTTTTATCATTTTTTCTGTAATATGTACACATATATATATATATATATATATATATATATATATATATAGAGAGAGAGAGAGAGAGAGAGAGAAAGTGAAAGAAAAAGAAATTATGAGTGAGGGAGAAAAGGGAAGAGAGAGACAGAAAGCATGTTGGAGAGAGCTTGACAACATGTTAGAGAGAGAGAAAGAAGAACAGAATGTGTTAAAAAAGAGAGTGAATGAGAGAGAGAGAGAGAGAGAGAGCGAGAGAAAGAGCGAAAGAGTGAGTGAGTAAGAGAGAGAGAGAGAGAGAGAGAGAGAGAGAGAGGGAAGAAAATGAGCGCAGCATAAAAGAGAGAAATGTTGATATCAATTTGTAGAATTTGGGATTACACCCAAAGCGATTCCTTCGAACAAATAAGAGCCAAAGATTCTTACCAAGATACGCAATGAATGGAAATTACGCTTCATCGACAAAATATATTATTGTTAGGTCTTTTCTTTGCATCGAGAGTCGTCACGTTGGCTCATTTTCCAAATATGTCACGCAGTGATGAAATTAAAGTCACTTGCACGTACGAAGAAACAAACAAATAAGTGCTTATGCTGTGGCCTGAGAGAAAGGAGAAAACTTTCATGACGGTGTATGCATGTATTAGTCGACTGACTTATTCATTTGAGTCTACAAAGCTTTCTGTTCGATTTTGGCCACTTTGAATTGGGTATTTTCCAGATTCATTTTTTAAATCTCTTTGTTCTCAAAGGTTTTTGTATTGGTTTTCGATTTTATTCTTGCACTGATTTTTCTCCCCAGATTTTAGGTTTTACATTTGGAGGGTTTTATTTTCTTTTGATATCTATATTCTTCGTTTCTGCATTTTACATTTTTTTCATTTCGTTTTCTTTTTTTCTTTCCTTCTTTCTCTCTTTATTCTGTATATGAGTTACATTTCGTTTTTTTTTCTATATCTGTTTTCGCTTTTTAAACCAAATTTTCTTTTTTTTTTCATTTTTATTCTTGCAATTTTCTTTCTTTTTCAAAGATCGTTCAGGTTTTCCTGCATTTCCTCAGCATTCATCGTTTCTTTTCATTTTTTCTTTATTTTCTTTATTTCTTTACATCTTTCTTTCTTTCACAGATTTTTAATCTCATTCCGCTGGGTACTAGAATACTCGGATTGCATCGATGCAGTAGATTAAGATCCCCTCGCAATGATTCTACGGGATTTGAAACTAAATTACATTAATTCGGGGGAATAAAGATTACTTTTGATTACCATTACCCCAGGTCCACCCTGACCTGGGGTGGTAGTAACTGTCTAGGTCCTACCTATGGGTCAAATAGAACTATTTAACTATGTATTATACTTGAAAACATCTAAATGTGTGTAAACAAATGATCAATATTAAATTGAACTGTTAGTATTACATAGCAATACGGGAAAACATCTAACTTTATGAAAATAGAACTAATATTGTTTGATAGTTATATCTATATTTACCCAACCCCTCCGCTCGGGCAGGATATGACACAAGGTCAATTGTGTCATATCCTCCCGAGCGGAGGGGTTGGGTAAATGTTTGATAGTAATATCTGAAACTGTTTAAAAGAGTGTAAGCAAATAAGATCTGGCTTATTTTTTTTAAAAAGTTGCCTACAAACGCTTCACTTTATGATCATATTTAAACAGGATTTTGATATTAAATAACTCCCAATGGTTGATGCCCCGTCGGCTGGGCTTGTAGAATACACTGACTGGACTTCTGCAGAGGGGTAAGACCCCCACCATCACCAAATGAGTGTCCTGCATTTGACAATCTGATAGTGAGGTCCAAGTAATACTAGGGCTTTTGGGAATACGGAGCACCCCTTCATTGCCATTGCTCCCAGTTCCACTCTGGTCCAGCGTTGTAGCACCCGATAGGGCCCTATCTATGGGTTTAATAGAACTAATGCCATACTTATGCTTAACTGAATTGTTTGAGTAAACAGAATAGCTTGAAAAAGAAATGTTTTTGACAATTAAACCGTTCATACATTTAAACAGCGTGCTTATGCTAATCTAAAACCGTACTTACATTTAAACTGCATGCTTATGCTAAACTGTATTATTTGAAATAGAACCGTTTTTGACATTGAAACTGTATTTACACTAAACTGAATTGTTTAAAATGGAACTGTTTTAACATTTAACTATGTATAAACAAAATCAGTACTTATACTAAACTGAATTAGCTGAATTAGAACTGCTTGAATAAAATGAATAGCTAGAAATAGAACTATTTTTCACAATTAAACTGTACTTACATTTTAACTGCCTGCTAAACTTGAATTGTTTGAAATTGAACTGTTTTGGCATTGAAACTGTACTTACACTAAACTGGATAGTTATATATAACTGTTTGAATAAACTGAATAGTTTGAAATAGAAATGTTTTTGACAAATAAACTGTGTACTCATGTTTTAGATAGAACTTTTTATTTACATAAAGATGGGTTTGGCATTAAATAACCTACAAAGATTGATATGCAATAAAATCCAACCAACCAACCAACCAACCAACTTTCGTAAATATTCTTGATTATTCGTTAGGTTTTATTTTCTTTCTTTGAGTCTTTGTATCATCGTTAAAACTTTCTTCCTTCTTTCATTTCTATTTTAGTTCCATTTTCCATTGTAATTAATCACATTACTCTATTTTTTGACTTTTTGTATTTTATTTCATGTTTGTCTTTTTTTACTAAATTAGGATATTATGTTTCTTTTGTTTTTTTGGGGGGTGAGTGTTTCTGTTTTTCTTTAAACATTATTTCATTTTTTTTTATTTTCCTTCTTTCCTAGAATTTCTTTTTGTTTGACTTTTTGTTTGATTTTCATTTTTTCTTTTTCTTTCTTTTCTTTCAGTGTCTCTCTTTTTCTTCGGTTGTTTTTACTATTTTTTTCTTTCAATCTTTAATAATTTCTAATTTTTTTCTTTAATTTGCTCTTTTTATTTCTTACCTTTTTCTTTCATTCCAACGTTTTCTTTCTTTCTTTCTTTCTTTCTTTCTATTTGTTTATTTCTTTATTTATTTCTGTTTCCATTTTTCTTTCTTTCATTCTTTCTTTCTTTCTTTCATTCTTTCTTTCTTTCTTTCTTTCTATTTGTTTATTCATATATTTCTGTTTCCATTTTTCTTTCTTTCTTTCTTTCTTTCTTTCTTTCTTTCTTTCTTTCTTTCTTTCTATCTTTTTGTTTACTCATTATTTCTGTTTCCATTTTTCTTTCTTTCTTTCAATTTGTTTATTTATTTATTTCTTTTTCCTATTTTCTTTCTTTCTTTCTTTCATCTGTTTTATCTTATCTTCTTTTTCTTTCTTTTTGAAGTTATTCGGTTTCTTTTTTCTTATTCTTTATTCTTCATTTTATCCTATATTTTATCTTCCATTTATTCCATTTCGATTTTGTCTTTCCCTCTCTTTTTCATTGATTATTTTTCATGCCATACTTCATTCTTTTCTTTTCTCTGTCTTTTGTAATTGAGTTCCTTACATATTCAACATCCATGATCCAGTGTTGTCCCCCTTTTTTTCTCTCAAACTACATAAAGTATCCTTTTTGATTCTCATGATTATTCTTGCTTGATTTGTATTCAATTCATTATTTGTCCCTATTTCTTTTATTTCCTCCCTCCATTTAGATCCCCCAATGTTTCTTTCTGGGGTAGTTTTCCCATTTGACCCAACCATTATTCTTTTCTTAACATTTATCTCTTCTGAAACATCAATATATCTCGATTCAAGTCTTATTTTATTGTCGAATGAATCAACTTACTACTTTCATAAACATTAGATAGAGAGGCAGAATTTAAAACTTTTCCTTTAATGTTAACCACAGTGAGACCACACGAGCAAGCATTATTCCGAATTGAATGGCCCAGTCGGCTAAGGCTGTAGAATACACCGACTGCATCTCTGCAGAGGGGAAAGACTCCCCCAACGAGTGTCCTGGATACAACAGTAAACAATCTGATGGTGAGGCTCCAGAAATCCTGGAGCTTTGGCGAATACACAGAACCTCTTTATTGTCATAGCTCCCAGGTTTATTCTGTCCCGGAGTGGTAGCACTTGATAAGGGTCCTATCTATGGATTAAATATACCAAAAGAGTGTACTTAAGGTTAAGTGTATACTCAGACTAAATTGAATTGTTTGAAACAGAACTGTTTTTGACATTTTAAATCGTGTACTGATACTAAACTGAAATGGAACTGTTTATATGTTTAAAAATGGATTTGACATTAAATTACCTACAAGAACAAAGCAAATTGAACATATAATTAGGAATTAGAATCCTAATATTTAAGTTTCGGCATAAGATTTATGTTTACCTTCATTCCCTTGAGCTCGTCTGACGAGGGAGTCCATACACATTCTCATTGGCAAAAATTACCTGGTTCTCAAGAACAGTTTCAGGACAGCGTTAGACCCGAGATTATTATCATCCATATTTCTTTTTTCATCCTCCACTTGTAAAAAGGTATAGCTTAAGGAAATAAACATTTATTATATTTTCATTTCTGCCAGAAGTCCACTGAATATTATTTTGTGTTCGGTCGATATCACTAGATATCCCAATTATAGGTTTCGGTATCTCTGTTTTATGGCATATCAAACTTTGTGGGTTATTCAATGCCAAGGCCATCCTTCCGCATGAACAGCAGTGATGAAATTTAACCCATAGGTAGGAGGATAAGGGGCTTCACACGTTTCCTAAGGGTATTTCTCCGAAAGTGAACGTAATAGTGCGACTGGTGTTCGAACCTGTTCGCTACAATCAATCAGTCAAGTGCTTTAACCATTACAGCACGAGGAACCCCCACACAAACGCTTATAGTTTAGATAGGAAAGTCTGAGACACTTTTACCAAGATGTATATTCTATATAGTAAACTCATTGATTATTAATAACACCTGACCGATAAATTGAAACACAGCTTCTTCCAGGCAGCGGTCGTGTCGATACTGCTGTATGGAGGCACTACTTGGACGCTAAGAAAACGGTTGGAGAAGAAGCTAGACGGCTATTGCACAAGAACGTTGCGAGCAATATTGAACAAGACCTGGCGGCATACGGCCAACTGCCTCCCATCACGAAATCTATCCAAGTTAGACGAACCAGGCATGAAGGACACTGCTGAAGAAGCAGGGACGAGCTCATAAGTCATGTACTCCTATGGACCCCTACACATGGCTGAGCAAAAGCAGGACGATCAGCTCGAACATACATACAGCAGCTATGTGAGGATACGGGACGTAGCACTGAAGACCGGCCAGAGGGGATGAACGATAGGGAGAAGTGGCGAGAGAGGGTCAGTGATGTCCGTGCTGGCGGCACGACATGATGATGATGATGACGATGATGATGATAAAATTCTCTGGTATTTTGAGATACAAACAGAATACCCTAATACGACATGATGATGATGAGGATGATGATGTGAATGGAGTCCTTGATCGAATATGGTAAAAAGATTGTTGATTACTGAATACAAAGTAGTTAAATGAATAAGTGAATTCGCGTTTCTCTACTATTCCTATAACATTTTAGTTTATATAGCAAAATTATTTTAGAAAAGATTTTTTCAGTGGGTAAAAGTCCTATATTCTATCTTCCATTTATTCCATTTCGATTTTGTCTCACCCCACTTATTTCATTGATTATTTTTCATGCCATACTTCATTCTTTTCTTTTCTCTGTCTTTTGTAATTGAGCTCCTTACATATTCAACATCCATGATCCTGTGTTGGCCCCATTTTTTTTCTCTAAAACTACATAAAGTATCCTCTTTGATTCTCATGATTATTCTTGCTTGATTTGTATTCAATTCATTATTTGTCCCTATTTCTTTTATTTCCTCCCTCCATCAACGTGTAACGTACTAACAATCTATTGCAAAATTCGACATCTAATGTACTAACCAAACGCACATGGTTCAAACCTATTTTGCAACATGACTAATCAAAAGCAATACATACACGGTTTTTCATTATTGTTCATTTTATCGATTGAATGACTGGTATTGTATAGATATACATTAAATACCCAGATAAAAAGACTTACATGATATAGATTATTTCTTTTGTAAAAAAAATTGGAGCGCTAGTTGTATCATATAAATTTGAAACAGCCCTATCAGTGGAAGAAGAATTTTAAAAGTTTATCTCTTTAGTTTTATTTAGTAACTTAAAACGCCCTGATGAAGTTCTAAAAACAGAAATAGTTTCCGTTGGAAAATATTTCTTCAAATGTTACCATTCTCTGAATAACTTGTGTTTTTTCTATCTTAATCCATTTTCACACAACCAGATTTATTTAATCTTTTTTTCATATATATATATATATATATATATGTATATATATATATATATGTATATATATATATATATATATATATATGTATATATATATATATATATATATATATATATATATGTATAATATATATATATATATATATATATATATATAATTTAAGTTCAGCTTTCTTTCTAATTTTCTAAAACGATGCGGTTTTGTCATTACTGGGTGTTTCTCAATTGTTGAAAAAAACCAGCTGCCTCTCAGACCTTCCCTTTTGATTCATTCTCTTACTCTTTCCATATTGTTGCTGGGAAATAATTAACGTTTTGAAAAAAATTAACCAACGATTGCGAAATCATGCCATGAATGATGAAAAACGAGTTTGAAATTTTTCTTAGACAAGCAGGCAATAAAACTCACATATAAAATTAACGTTTTATCGTATAGTTTAATTATATTTAACCCATTGATAGGACCCTATCAGGTATAAACATTCCCGGCTAGAGTGGACCTGAGAGCTATGGCAATAAAGGGGTACTCTACATTGCCAAAGCTCAGCATTGCGAGAACCTCACCATCAGATTGTTTAGTGTCATATCTAGGATACTCGGTGGGGGTAGTCTTTCTCCTCTACAGAGAAGCAGTTGGTGTATTCTGCAGCTCCGAGCAGACTGGACAAAAGATTAGTTCGTTGATCACAAAATAAAATAGATATGCATCTTCGTCTTTCTTTTCCTTAATAAATGCATTTTATATGACAGTAAATAACCTTGCATATTTTGTAATATATACAGGCATAAATACTATAGGATAATACATGTATTTCATGCGATATATTATATTGCCTCCTTTCAAGGAAACTCATTTTAATTTTACTTTCTTTGTTTCGTAGTTTCTCTTCCCAGGAAAACTTTTCATTTATTTATTCTTCTTTCATTTGTTCGTAAATTTCATTGGTTTTATATATATTATCAATGAAATCAATGAAATTTTCGAAAAAGTCAAACAAGAAAAATTGTTCGAAAGTTTTTCTAGGGAAAAGAAATTTATGTTTATTATACCGGGCCATTGGTCTAATGATAAAATATTCGCCAATGGTTTGGGACATCGGTGGTCAATTCCAGTAATACCAGAGACTCAAAAAAATTGTACTTGATACCCTCTTGCTTAACACTCAGCATTATAAGGTAAGTTTCTCTCTTTTACCCAAACCACATTGCTCATCTTCATTTCATTCATTTGTTCCACTTTCATTGTTAATCATTTTTTCGGCTGATAATACTTTTTGGTCAATATGTCTTTCTTTGTTTCTTTGTTTCTTTTACCCAAACCACATTGCTCATCTTCATTTCACTCATTTGTTCCACTTTCATTGTTAATCATTTTTTCGGCTGATAATACTTTACGTCACAACCCAATTTATGACTGAATTTCATCACCACCTTCTCTTTCTCCTCTGTTGTTTTCTATCCTTATTCGATTAGGTTTTTTGTATGTCAGAGATTATATCTCGTTCTTTGATGGACGTTCTCGTTAAATCTCGCGTAAACCAACTTCTACTCTCCACAATCTCGTTCTCATTTCCAATTTAATTTTATGAATTTCTCTCCTTATCACTCGAAGACTGAAAATTGGGTTCAGCTTTTCTATGGATTTTTTTCTTCATTTAATTTTGTTTTAAATTAAATGTGTTGTCTTTAATAATTTCTTAGGTAGAAGATTCGGTCATTAAACGAATATGTCGGTGTAGTATTGAAAAAAAAAACAACCAAAAATAAAAAGCAAAACAGAAAACAAACATAAAAAAACATATATGTAAATATCGGCATATACTTAAGCATTGCACATCTGTCTGTTTGTCACTGTGAATTTGTAAAGATATAAACAGACGCTTAATTACTTTTCATCAAAACAATTTTACCTCATTATAGAAAACTGACATGGTACCCATGGAAATCTTGCGTTTTTGTTAGTAATAGGCCATCATTTTTTAGTATTATTGAAGTATTGTTCTTTAGTATGTCTGCCTTGAGCCAGACTATATCTCTCACATCTCAGCCTGAGTTCTGATTATGACATCAGTTTTTTTCTTTTTTCGTTAAAACAGTAAAATTATGAATAAAATAATAAAAGTATATATATATATATTACGGTACCTTTCAAAGGAAAAAAATTGATGACATACTTGAATTAAAATTGATAATTTTGTTAAAAATGGTTACAATGTGAATATCTATCGCTGTATTTGCCAAAGTGTTAATTCTATTGGTGTTGTAGTTGCCTTAACAAGAAACGAGAAGGGACCGGAACAAGCCATACATGGGTAGAGGCTATATGTAGCTGAAATGGATTTCGTTTTTCCCTCTCCTTCATTCCTTTGATTATCCCTCCCTCTCCTTCTTATGACTATCCTTCCTATCAGGTTGTAATGTACTTTTTTCTTATTGGATGATGAAGTCCTGAAAAAATTATTTTAGATTCTTTGATTCATAACAATGCTCTTAACAAGATGGAAATAAATTTATCATCCTAATGTGACCGAATATTGTTTTTTTCTTGAAATAATAATATTTGCACTGTGAATTTATTTACATTGATTTTTTCTCCAGGAATATTTAAATATTCGAAATTTGAATAATTTATATGTCCTAACGGAATTGTTTCCTACTCCAGATTTATATATATATATATAATGATAATAAAAAAATAAAAAATAAATATATATATATATATATATATATATGTATATATATAATCCATGGAAAATACTATATCCTGTAACCTAAGGTTTCATGAAGTTTATAACAACCTTCATCAGGCAGTTAAGAAGATCTATAATAGCTCTATTATTGATATTGAGCACTCTCAATGGTATATTGCACTTGGTTCGACACATAACCACATAATGATTTACAGACGACCAACACTTTCATTATATATATATATATATATATATATATATATATATATATATATATATATATATATATATATATATGATTCGTAGGCAAATAGTATTTAGTTAACATTATATTTGATTGAACCAGAACCCGTTATTTTACACAGTTAAATGTTTTCCGGTATACCTGATTCATGTAATATTTTTGTCCATTCATTCAAATAGTTAAATCTATTGTTATGTAAGACTTACAATTTCTATTTACTCATCGTTAAATCGTTTAACGTACTATTATCTAACTCTTAATTTTTCTAGTATTATTAACCCTAATATTTCTATTTTGAATTAATCAATTATTTGCTTACAGCTAAATTGTTTCAATCATTGTTATTCATTGTTTGCACACAGAAAAATGGTTTTGCTATCCATAACTCATAATTCTATTTGATATAAACTGTAATCGTTGAGATGCCCGAGGTGTAATGGTTATCGTCGTAGGAAATGGACACGGTGACACGAGTTCAAATCCTGGACGAGACTAATTGCATTTCACATAGCACTAATACCGTTGGGAAAGGTATGAATCCAGTTATTCTCCCCCCAGCTATGGGTAAATAGTAGGACAGACTGATTTCTTCTGCCTTGGTGAGGCAGCTAGTCTAGGAGAAGGAAAACTCTGAATTCAAACCTGTTAATCTCCGCTTAAGATTGACCTTGTGTCATATCCTGCCAAAGCGGAGGGGTTGGTAAATATGATAAGCTGTAATCGTTTATAAATGACCCATAGATGGGACCCTAACAACTACTATTACAATGGTTCAGAGTGGACATGAAAAAGTACTCTACATACCTTGAGCCTTGCCATTACATACAATTTCATATCATATCCAAGACCATAAAGGGTTTCAAGCACTGTCATCTATTACCCATAATACTACTCAATATTATTTCTTCATTTACTCACAGGTAAATGGTTTCAAGTTTTGTTATCTAATGATATCAATTCAATTCAACATTAACTAATTTTTTTTATATACAGATAAATAGATTCATGTATCTCGTTCTTTTTAACCCATAGATTAGAATGTAACATGAAGCACCTTTCAGCTTCGAATATGACATAGGATTAATGACAATGAAGAATTACTCCACATTCTCCAAATTGGAATCTCATTATACATGGATCGGACAAAATAATGAAAACACAGGGAAATTTCAAGCAAATTTATTTTAATATGGTTTTCTGATTGCTGTCCTTCTGAGAAATATGGCTTTGTGCAACTCCCTTCATACAGTTTTCGAGGAAGCTGTTTTCTAGACATAGTCATTAAATTCTATTATAATTTGGGGGGCAGACTTCTTGTGATCCTTCCTAACAATCCGCATACGAAGCTGACTGTCCCCATCAGACAGTTTTCGTTTTCTTCCAGAGTTTTCCTTCTGTGGGGAGTTTTTTCCTTCCTCCTCAAATGTTGTCATTACTTTTAAGTCAGTATTCCTAGCTACACCAATTAATTCAGCGGTTTTTTTTATACTAGCGCCTACCATATGAGCACCAACAATTTGACTTCTTTAAAATCTGATAAATCAGCCATTTTAATGAATTTTGATAAATTTCTTCCGACTAGACCCGTAAGAAAACAATTTTAATAAAATAAGACGAATAAAATTAATGATAAATCTAAAAACAATTAAAATATGAAACGTTTGATGGCTTTATAAGAGTTTCAAAATTATGAAACTAAGATTCTAGGTGTTACCATTATTTTGTACAACCCCGGTATTTCTAGTGTCATATCCATGGTACTTATGGCGCAAGACGATTCTTACTCTTCTGCAGGGTCGAAAAATCAGTGTATTGTAAAACCACAGTCGCTATGGCTAAATTTTAGAAAATATTCCCAGGGCGTCAAAAACGTTTAATACGATTAATAACTTGAATTATTTACGATTTTTATCGCAAAAGTAACCAAATCACGGATTGCCGTTATATAGTCAATGTAAATAATATATCCTTATTTGATATCACACCAATTTGATTTTTTTCACACGTAACTAATACGAAACTTAACAATATTTGATAAGTGGATCAGAACAACGCCAAATAAACTCGAAAGTCAATTTTAATGATGTCATATGCTAACTCAAAAAATGTTCCTCGTACTGATTTTTCCGGAGCAGCCATTCAGATCTTCAATACTGATTACAATGAAGATAAACAAACAAACTTAATTTTATTGTCTAAGGAACTGCTACAAAAATATATCATGAGTTGAATCACACAGTTGAAATCACGCAATCACA
This sequence comes from Sepioteuthis lessoniana, assembly GCA_963585895.1. NCBI lineage: Eukaryota > Metazoa > Mollusca > Cephalopoda > Myopsida > Loliginidae > Sepioteuthis > Sepioteuthis lessoniana. The sequence continues at coordinate 129,834,273 of OY757905.1, read as the reverse complement.
ATAGCTGAAATTAATGGAAATCTCGGGGTTTTTTTTCAAAGGGATTATCAAATTTTAAAAAATTCGCTGTCCAAGAGACTGCCTCAAATGTATTCAGGTAATTATGTGTTTCCTTTAATGATAAAATATCTTAATTCCTATGTTCAATTTAATGAAAACTGTTTTTAGCTTGCAGATTACAATTAAATGATAAGTCTTTTCTGCATCACCAAGTTCCAAAACATGATTGCTTCAAATGTACGACTCATCATCTTTACATTCAATAAAATATTAAAATGCCACTCACACAATATTTCACTTTAATGGAATATTTCATTTGAACTGGAATTTTACGATACAATAATGAGTTAATTTGACTCAGCCAGGTTCAAAATTTGAAATTGCGACAAATGTATTTTACTCATATTATGGTTAGTTTGTGGGTCATTAGAACCAGACATGCAGGATACTGCTGGATAAGTAGGGACGAGCTGATAAGTGATGTACTCCTATGGACCCCTTCACATGGCCGTGCAAAAGCGAGGCTACCAGCTCGAATCTACATGCAGCAGCTCTGTGAGGATACGGGGAGTAGCCCTGAGGACCTGCCGGAAGCGATGAACGATAGGGAGAGGTGGCCAGAAAGGGTCAGGGATATCCGTGCTGATGGCACGACAAGATGATGATGAGATGATATTATGGTCCATTAAAATGTTGAAACCACCTAATATCAATATTTCAATACAAGGGAAACTCTATAATGGCAACAGGAAGATTATAGTTAAATAATATCCATTCCACATGACCAATTTTGAAATTTAAGTTTGCCATGAATGTTCTTACTCTCATCTTAAGTTTCATTACAATATTGAAATTCGACAATCGGAATACTTCTTTAAAAAATTATTTCGTAATTGCAACAATAAATACTTGCCAAAAATTTTTTTCCAAAAAAAAATTGCCAAAAATAATATTGTTTTTTGTGTTTGTTTTGTTTTACGGTACATCAACCACAAGGGGTCATTTGATGCCGGTAAAAATAATATTACATGTCAATTTGTGCTTCAGCACAATGCTGAAATTTCATTTTCACCGGATTGTATTTTAATCCTTTAATTTTAATAGAGGGTTAAAATTAAAGATTAATTTCTTTTCTGTTATAGTAATTTTATAAATTCGAAAATTCCAACAGATATACATAATTTCATATTAAGATTCTTGCAATTTTGAAACTTCATAATCACAATATATTAATTTAATGAAACTATTTTGTTAACATGACATTTAAAATTGAATACTAAGTCCTTTCTGCAATGCGAATTTATTAATTTAAGTCTGCCACAAATGAATTTCCTGTCATCTTGAGTTTTATGAAAATGTTGAAATTTGTCCTCTACAGTATCCGAATTCAATTAAAATTCTTTACGTGTGGTCAAATTCAAAATTCAATATTACCAAAAATTTGGTTCCTCTTACCTTGAGTTTTATCACAATGTTGAATTGTTTCAATTTAATGCAAACACCGTTATTTAAAAAAGCTTTTATGATTAAATTATCAGTGATTTTTCCAATGTCCAGATTACTACAAATGTATTTCCTATTAAATTGAGATTCCGGAAAATTTTTAAATTGAAAATTTAAATATTTTAGAATAGTGGATATGCTGTTATTTTAACAAATGGGTTTGCAATTAAATAATAATTCCTTTCTACAGTAGAAATTTATAGGTTTATGATTGACACAAATGAAAATATAAAAAAGTTTCATGAAAATATAAAAGAATTCGCAAACACTTAATTAAATTTTACAGAAACATTGTTTTCATTACCAGAGATTTTACAAGTGAATGATGTCTTTTATAACCGTAAATTACAACAATGTATAGTACAAGAAACTTCGAAAAATAGTATTTAAGGTCAATTTGAGTTTTAGAATAATGTTGAAATTTCACAATATTTCCGTTTAACAAAAACACTGTTATTTTACGAGAGATTTAACTACTGAATACAAACTAATTTCTGCCATATCATTTAAAAATATGGATAGTCGATTTAAATTATTTTGTTCGTAATTAACAAAAAGTGACAAGAAAAAAATAGAATATAAAAATGCATATCGAAATAAGAAAAAACGATTTTTTTATGTCTACCTTTTTAAATTTTATCTTAATGAAAAGAATTAAGTTTTCGCCAAATCTGTTTAATAGATAAATTCTCCAAAAAAAAAAAAAGAAAAAAAAGAAAAGAAGTATGCTATTCATTATATCATTCTTTATCTAAAAATGTTGTTGGCTGGTAAATTGGTTGAATTACTTTTTTGTTAGATTAGTTTAATTTGGAAGAGAAAACTATTCCTAACGTACTGAATGTAAAGAATTCATTACTAATATTATTATTAGTTTTACTGTTATTATTTACTTACCAGAGTTTTTCACATCACTTTTAACTGATGGTCTTTCAGTGGAGGTTGAGTGACAGCAAGTCTCCTCAAGTCTCCAGGACTCTTCTCAGTATTCTGGCCGTTCTCAATAATGTAGTAGTTTGGATGGTTTCCACTCGTACTCCAAGTTTCGAGTCCTCCAGTCCCTATAATAATCCTTTAGTTAAAGTATCAAAAGCACCAATCACAATTGGTATAATTGACACCATCATGTTCCATAGTTTGTTTTTTTTCAATTATCTAGCAAGGTCAAGGTACTTATCCTTTTTTTTTTCACATTCTTTCAGTTTTATTCTATAGTCAGCCGGGACAGAAAAGTCCACAATTTTTTATAATAATAATATTAATAATAATAATAATAATAATAATAATAATAATAATATGTTGTTGTTGTTGTTGTTGTTGTCGTAGAAGAAGAAGAAGAAGAAGAAGAAGAAGAAGAAGAACAACAACAACAACAACAACAACAACAACAACAACAACATTATTTAATGAAAGATAAAATTATTCAATGACAATTATTATGTATTTCGTTGAGTACTGATTCTTTTGTTCAATATCTATTTTTAAGTACAGAAAAGTAAACACTATAATACATACACACACACATACACACAAACACACACACACACACACACACATATATATATATATATATATATATATATATATATATATATATATATATTATTTTATATTTAGATTTTATAATTTTATTTACAAGGTATTTCAGCCTTTACTTCAGCTTCAGAAGATCTAAATAGTGAAGTTAAATTTCTAATTTTTTTTAATTTTTAATTTTTTTTTTTTATCGAAACGATTTTTTTGATTGGTCAATGTGATTTTATTTAAGAGGTTTCCGTTGCCATCTTTTAGCGGGGTTCGTAGTCCTTTTAATGATTTTTTTTTCTCTGAATTCAAATCTCTTATTTTCTAGTATTGCAGTATATCCCTAATGATGGAGTGTTATACGTAATTCTTATAGGCGAATTTTGTGAAGGTTTTTATTTATGACCATAGTTATGATCCTACGTGCAAGGTTGTAAGGGATGAAGTTTATGTGGCTTTTGGGGTAATGACTCTGAATATGGAGATACTGTTAGGTGTTTGTGGTTAAATCTGTGATTATTTAGCTATTTGATCTTTTAATGTGATGTTTAAAAATGCTTAGTAAAGTAGTCAAGTTGGCAACCTTAGTCGAGGGAGACCCGAAGGCTTCATTTTCTATAGCTTCTACAGCAAGGTGTAGGGGAGGGTTCTACTCCATTCCCAGGATTGCTTCACTCTACCCTTGAACCGTACCTTATAATGCTGAGTGCTAAGCAAGGCGGTATCAAGTACCATTTTTTTGACTTTGGTATGACTCGACCTGGGATTGAACCCCGGTCTCCCCGACCAATGGCAAACACTATTCATTAGGCCAAAAATGGCGGTTTTTTAAAACTGTGTTCATGGTAATTTTATTTTAAGGTGTACGTTTTGCAATAAGCTATGTAAATCGTGTATAATGCCATTTGAGCATTTCCAAAATGTAAAACAGGCATCCTTGTATCTTTACAATAATCTCATAAAATCTGTTTTCATATTGTCACAATGATTTCGTACAAATATGCAAAGGTTAGTGCAATTTCAGTTCCGATCGTTGTTCCTGTGCTTTGGACGTAACCTATGTTGTGAAATTGGAAATATTTATGATTAAGGATCAGCTCTATACCATCTCGTTGGTCTAATGGGTAGAGTATTCGCCAATGGTCCCAGGTTGCATGATACTAAAGACTTTTAAAAATGGCACATGATACCTCCTTGCTAAATACTTAGCAAATTTAGGTACGTATCACAGATAAAGTGGAGCAGTCCAGGAAAAGGAGTAGTGCTCTCCTCTACACCTCGGTATAGTAGCTATTGAAAAGAGAGCCTTCTGGTCATCTTCGACTACGGTCGCCAACTTTAGTTTTACTACTCTATAACATCAGTAGGAACTTTTGTTAGATATTGAGTGTAATATATCTGGATATTTTTCTATCTAAAATGAGATTGCTTCCTTTCGCAACTCATATATCTCGATTGCAATCGATTTTGGGCCACGTCCCACTTGGGTATTTCAAAAATATTTATGGCCCTCTGTAATATCTAATTCTTACATATACATTAACTTGGTCCCAAACAAGCTCCACCAAAATATTGTTTGTCCCACCAAAACATTAGCATGCCCTACCGGTCGGGCATGCGCTCCATTTTGGGAATTGCTGCTATATAGTTTTGTGACATAAAATGTTACAATTAGTGAATAAGGATCAGTTTTTGTGGTATAAAATCTTAAACCGGATGCCATCTCCAATCTAGCATTTTATCTTTTATAGGAATGGTTGTACTATGTTATCTGAAGCAGGATACGCTTGCTACTCTTGGTAGAAATTCAGGTCACTGAGGTTTGGAATTTCTTTGTGTCCACTTATCTACTTGTCCCTAGGAAGCATTGTCTCATCAACCTGAACAGACATCAACACAAGACTAGCAAAGGCATGGACATATATCGGTCATATGGAAGTCAGACCTGACCGATAAAATGAAACGCAGTTTCTTCCAAGGAACGGTCGTATCGAAACTGCCGTATAGATGCACAACATGGACAGTAAATAAACGTATGGAGAAAAAGCTTGACGGCAACTACACAAGAATCCTGTGAGCAATATTGAACAAGTCCTGGAGTCACCACCCCACAAAACAGCAGCTGCACGGCAACTTACCACTCATCACGAAAACTATCCAAGTTAGACAAACCAGGCATGAAGGACTCAGCTGGAGAAGTAAGGATGAACTGATAAGTGACGTACTCTTGTAGACCCCTTTACATGGACGATCAAAGGCCATGCTAGAAGCTAAATATAACAGCTCTGTACCGATACAGGATGTAGCCCTGAATACCTACCGGGAGCGATGGACATTATGGTTAGAAGGTTGGCAGGAGAGAGTCAGAGAGATCCGTGCTGATGTTGCCACATGATGATGATTGTATTCTGGGTTTTGTGTTTCTACAGCTATTTCTGTTTCCTCTGACGATGGAATTTTTGATAAACTATTAAAAAAAGTTCAGTTTTTTTTTTTATAGTTAAAGTCTCATTGAACGAGAGGCTAATTTTTGGCAAAGAAGAGAGGGAAGAAAAATAATTACACGAAATAACAGATAGCGAGTCAACAGAAGCAGCTGGTTGCACACAGTTACTCAGGCTAAAGCACTTGTTTAGCTCAGCCAGTTACGAGTGAATGACTACATTATTGATTAATGACTAGAGAAAAACAAGAGGTCCCGAATCTTCTGCGCAGGTGTGGAACCCGTAGAATCAGATGATCTTTCGCCGACACCGGAAGGAAGTAAGGAGACCACACGGTTTGAAAGATAGTTGACCGCGAGATGTGACGAGTTAAAGACGCGAATTGAGCATCAGCCACGAAAGTGTAAGGACACACCAACATTTACGAGTTCTATCAGGGCTGGGCTCCGAAAAAGGTTTTCACACCAGACGCGAATTTGTGAAGACGAAATCAATGAACGATTACATTAGAACTGAAACAGAAGACCAGGAAGAAAATCCAAGGTGTGTCTTTTCTCTCTTCCTCTCCTCATGATATGGTATTCTCTTTGTCTAGCTAACGCGATTGACTCAACATTCATACTCTCTTCTTATCTCCAGACGACTACTTACAAATTGTAGTAGCGAATAAACCTTTGCGTTTGTAAACGAAGACATAATTTCATGTGTTCGTGAAGTTTCCTCATGGTGACGTTGCAACAAGGGCCGACTACTATTTAAGACATAGTGACGCAGCAATTAACACGTTCGACCTCGTGGCGGTACAACTTCTATTTGGTAATGTTATATCACATCGTGAATCATGAAGAATTTAGAAATATTTGATATGATATTATATTCTATTTTTTTCATTGAATAATTAAAGTCAGTTTCGTCCCTTAGTTATTCTTGATTTTTTTTCTGTGATATGTTTTATTTAAAACGATTGTTACCCTTCTTGTGTCTGCTTCTTTTATAATTTTCTTGTTGTTTTCCAGTATAATCTTTAAGAATTGTCTAATCACACACACACACACACATGTGTCTAAAGCGAAATCGTAGTAAGCGAGTTCGAACTCTTATCTCGCTGTTACGTTCACTTCCGAACAAATACCCTTGGGAAACGTATCAACCCCTTCATCCTCCTAGATATGGGTTAAATTGCATCACTGCTGTTATTCTAGAAGGATGGATTTGGCATGAAAACCCCACGAAGGTTGATATGCCATTAAACACAGAAAGCATGCCAAACACACACCCTCGCACACACACACACACACACACACTCACACGTGTGTGCGTGTGTGTGTTAAAAGGTATTGAGATGAAAAAAAAAATTTTTTTTCAGAGGATGATTTTATTTTAAGAAATAGTTTGCTAACTTTAAACGTTACGATTTCTAGACCTCCATCAGGGCGTTTAAGTTAATATATGGAAAGGAAAACATCTACTTTTTAAAAAAAAAAAAATCATCTTCCACTGGTAGCAATCTATTTAGAATTTGTATAATGCAAGTAGAGTTCAAAAATTTTCCACCCAAAACAAAGAAAAAAAGTCCATGTCACATCTCTCTATCTATCAATTTATCTATGCTATCGATTTTTATTCGTTTATAACTATCGATTATTAATTTTTCATTATACACTTATTAGTCTTTCTTTCTATCTTTGTTTAATTTGACAATTCATTTAGCTATCTATTTTTCTATATAAACAGTAAAGCAAAATAATCTTAGAAAAAGAGATTTGTATCTTTTCAGTATCAGTCTGACCAGATTAGGAAACAAGTGAAAAATAAAACCAACAAAAAACAGTCCACTTTTTGATTGTATTGTAGTGTAGAATGATAAAAGATGTGGCAATTTTCCGGTGTATTTCTAATTATGTATGTAAATTATTTTCATGCTAATTTACCCACGCATGGATAAACTCTCACAGCTATAAATAGCAGCAAGTACTGATCTTAGACGGAAAGTAATATTCCTGAGATATCCACGCGGACATTCTCGAAACCTATGTATGGCAATAGACCTTGCTGTCTAGTTCAAGCCATAACCCGGCATACGTGCCTGCACCCACAATTGGGTCCGTGAAACTGCTTGCCTCATCAGGATCACATTGCACTAAGTGAGCCAATGAGCAAAATAGACCAGCAGGGTTCGAGTCTCGGCTCGTTCCCGACCATCCTCTCCTCTTTACCCCCACTTTAATCGGCCTTTTGACCTTTGTCAAGTCCTGTCTGGTGGGAGTCAGCGACAAATAAAGTGAAAGTAATATTCCTGAGATGTCCACGCGGACATTCTCGAAACCTATGTATGGCAATAGACCTTGCTGTCTAGTTCAAGCCATAACCCGGCATACGTGCCCGGACCCACATTTGGGTTCGTGAAACTGTTTGCCTCATCAGGATCGCATTGCACCTAGTGAGCCGATGAACAGCATAGAGCAGCAGGGTTCGAGTCTCGGCTCGTTCCCGACCTTCCCCTCCCCTTTTATCCGCACTTTAATCAGCCTTCGGGCTTTTGATCTTATGTCAAGTCCTGTCTGGTGGGAGGCAGCGACAAATAAACAGAAAGTAATATTCCTGCAGGCAGCCTTGACTGTCGAACAGAATAGTTTAGCTGGTAACCCTTTTATTTGTATATGCTGTATTACCGTTCTTTCTTATTGTCCAGTCGGCTGGGGCTGCAGAATACACCAACTGTACCTTTGCAGCGGAGTAAGACCCCTCCAATGAGTTTCCTGGATATGACACTAAACAATCTGAAGTTCGACTGATGCTGGAACTTTGGGAAATGCAGAACGCATCTTCATTGCCATTGCTCCCCGGTCCATTCTAGCCCAGAATAATAGCACTTGATAGGGTGCTATCTATGGGTTAAACAGAACTAACTGGATACTTATGCTAAACTGAATTGTTTGAATTAGAACTGTTTGACTAAACTGAATAGCTTGAAATAGAAATGTTTTTGACAAATAAACTGTACTTACATTTAAACTACGTGCTTATGATAAATTGAATTGTTTGAAATGAAACCGTTTTTGACATTGAAACTTTACTTACGCTGCACTGAATTGTTTAATACAGAACAATTTTCACATTTAACCGTGTGTAGAGAAAATCTGTACTTATACTAAGGTAAATTAGAAATGTTTGAACAATCAAAACGGCTTGAAATAAAAATGCTTTTGACAATTAAACTCTGTACCCAAGCTAAAGGAAATTGTTTGAAATAGAGCTATTTGCTTAAAGATTGATTTGGTGTTAAATAACCTACAAAGGTTGATATGCCATAAAACCCAAACAACCAAGCAACCTGTTCTTCATTAATATACTTGTTTAACTCAAATCCTTTTTTGTGTCTTCATTTCTGGCTCCAAAGAAGGCCATAACAATTATTATCTAGAAATTTCAAAGATTAAGGTTGTGAATATTTTCTAAATTATGTTTGACCAAACTATTATTTATGTCTGAACTTTATAAATTCCTTCTGTGCTCATAAATTCGTTCATAATGAGTACGGGAAGTTTCATGTTCATATTTTTTAAAATTATAATCGAAATATACAATTTCCGACACATCTGCTCTTGATTCGATGTGTGTATTGTTACTATATGTGCTATAACCAAACGGGGGACATCTCCACTCTAGAAGGAACCCCTCTTAAACTAGTAGACAAATTCACGTACCTAGGAAGCAGCGTCGAATCAACCGAAAAGGACATCGAAACGAGGTTAACGAAATCATGGACAGCTATCAATAGGCTATCAATTATATGGAAATCAGACCTAACCGATAAAATGAAACGCAGTTTCTTCCAGGCAGCGGTCACATCGATACTGCTATATGGGTGCACTTCATGGACGCTAACAAAACGGCTGGAGAAGAAGCTAGATGGCAATTACACAAGAATGCTGCGTGCAATCCTGAACAAGTCCTGGCAGCAACACCCCACAAGACACCAACTGTACGGCCACCTGCCCCCTATCACGAATACTATTCAAGATAGAAGAACCAGACATGCAGGACACTGCTGGAGAAGCAGGGACGAACTCATAAGAGATGTACTCTTATGGATCCCCACACATGGCCGCGCAAAAGCAGGACGACTAGCACGAACATATATTCAGCAGCTATGTGAGGATACAGGATGTTGTTCCTGAAGACCTACCTAGGGCGATGAACGATAGGGAGGAGTGGTGAGAGAGGGTCAGGGATATCTGTGCTACCAGCGCGATATGATGATGATGATGATTGTTACTAAATTTATGATTGTCTTTGAAGAGTTTGTAACTGTTCTGATTTCAAGGCTATTTAGTTTATTTTCGCTGCTGTTTGTGGTTGAATTGTTGGCTACCTATGAGTAAAGTAAGTTGACGACCGTAGTCTTGGGTGACGTTAAGGGTCCCTTTTTAACAGCTATTACTTTGAGGTGTAGGGGAGGGTACTGCTCCTTTCCTTGGATTGCTCCACTTTACCCTTTTTCTATACCTTATAATGCTGACTGTTAAGCAAGAAGGAATCAAGTAGCATTTTTAAGTCTTTGGTATGACTCGACCTGAGATTGAAACCCTGTCTCCTGGACCATTAGCAAACACTCTAACCGTTACATCAATGCAATACCTATTCTCAAAATATTGAAAATTTACTCATTATGCACAAAACAAGGTTTTTTTTCCAATGTAACTATGTTTATAGAATTGAACATCTGGTTTCACCTCTTAATGGGGTCCTTACACGACTTTTCCTTGATTTTCTAGAATCTGGTCCCTTTAGATTTACAATATCTGAAGATATTGACTATTTCTGTTTTATCGTTAATGTATTACTCAAATATCGGGTAATGAATTGATTTTCCCTATGAATAAGAAAATAACAACAGCGAAGCCATCTAGGACATTTTAATTATAAACAATAACAAGGAATGAAAATTTAAATTCATCAGAAAACTACTACTAATAATGACCATATACAATTTTTACTTCCAAACATATCTAGATATCCATACACACACACACGCACACACACACACACAAACATATATATATATATATATATATATATATATATATATATATATATATATACATATATATATATATATATATATATATATATTATGTCGTGCCGCAGGCACGGATATCCCTGACCCTCTCTCGCCACTTCTCCCTATTGTTCATCGCCTCTGGTTGATCTTCAGGGCCACATCCCATATCCTCACATAGCTGCTGAATGGATGTTCGAGCTGGTCGTCCTACTTTTGCCTGGCCATATGTGGGGGTCCATAGGAGTACATCACTTATGATCTCGTCCCTGCTTCTCCAGCAGTGACCTGGATGTCTGGTTCGTATATATATATATATATATATATATATATATATATATATATATATATATTTATATATATATATATATATATATATATATATATATATATATATATATATTAAATTTATAAAATTAGAACCTTATAAAACTTTTGTATCTCCGTTAGTAGATCAATTGCCGTACATGGATATTTATCACTGTTTTTTGGAAACTTATTCGGATGTATTATTGATTCATAGAAAAAAAAAGGATAGCATACAAAGTAAAAATAAACTACGGAGATATAAAAATTCTAGTTTTGATGTTGGTGCTTATGTGTGAAGGAATTCCGGATGGAGGAAGAAAATAGAAAACGCTCAAAGTAACAAGAAAATATAATACAATTTGGTAGAATGAGTACATTTTTATATGAGATGGTTTATTAACTTAACTTTTATAAAAAAATACACTTGGTACAATGTGGTAGAAAGTCATGGGTGATTAGAGAGAGAAAGAGAGAGAAGGAATGAAAGAGAGGGAGAAAGAAAGAAAGAAAGAAAGAATATGTGTGAAAGAAAGAAAGAAAGAAAGAAAGAAAGAAAGAAAAATTATGTGAGAGAGAAAGAAGGAGTAAGACAGAGAAAGAGACCGAGAAAAAAAATCAAATGGAATAATTACACACATGTGAGGAGTCTTTGGTTGGATTTTACGGTATGTCAACTCTTCTTGGGTTATCTTAAGCCGAAATCAGTTGACCATTGATTGTATCCAATTATAAAAGCCACAAATTATAATCTATAAAAATAAAAATGTAAATGTTTGTTACTAACCGATAATCTCCAGTTTTATACGACTAATTGGTTTCAAATTTTCTGAGAGTATTTTATTCGAATTCAGGAGTGTTTTTATATACTTATTATCTCAAAATATTACAATAATTTAAAAAAATATTTTTAATAAGTCGTTTTTCTCCGAGAAAAGCTGAACTCGAATTATGAAGGTAAATATTACTTCCCTTTTCCAAGAATTTTACACGTGATTTCATTTTCTGCTTTATCACTTTTTTTTTTGGTTAACTTAAACAGAGACACTAAAATTTAAACCATATTTCGTTGGTTCAGTTTTAAGTAATTTTTTTTTTATTCTAACGAATTGTTTCCAAAATTTCCTTTTCTTTTTTTTTTTAACTTCAATGAAAGACATCCATTAAAAAGTTTTATTTCTTAAACCATATTTTGTCAGTTCTGTAGTAACGAATTGTTTACTAAATATTTTATTTTATTTTTCGTCGTTTAACTTCAAATAAAGACATTTCTTAAAAAGTTTTCTTTCGTTTATTATTATCGATAAGACAGTAAACTTTAAACCATATTTCGTCGGTTCAGTAGTCACGAATTGTTTACTAAATATTTTCTTTTCTGTTTTGTTGTTTAACTTCACAGAAAGATATTTCTTAAAAAGTTTTCTTTCGTTAATTAACTTTAACCTATATTTCGTTGGTCCAGTTGTAAGTAAATTCTTTTTATTCTAAAAACTTATTCTTAATTTTTTCTTCATCATTGATATCCCATTTATTTTGTTGTTTAATAAATATTTTTTCCTGTTGCGAAATATTAACCAGCCCAAGCTTTCTAATGGCACACGTCCTTCAGTAAAAACATTAATGACCAACATCATAGAAGCAAAAATTTTGACTGGGCCTTTCAAAGGTGAAGATGTTCTCAACCACGAATTCCTATGATTCCAACTGATACGTCATTTCAATTTAAGAGATTGCAATTCCCAATTCGATTGGCATTTGCAATCACGATCAACAAAGCACAGGGACAATCTTTAGAATTGTGTGGCTTATATTTACACACTGATTGCTTTTCACATGGGCAATTATATGTTGCCTGTTCCAGAGTTGGCAATCCAGGCAATCTCTCTATCTACAAAGAAAATGAACTACCAAAAATACTGTGTATCCACAAGTATTGGAAAATTAAACATATTAGAAACATGCATTTTCTTCTTTTTTTCCCATTTAAACAAACTGAGCCACAGCAACGCATGGCCGGGTACAGGTAGTTATATATATATATATATATATATATATATATATATATATATATATATATATAAATACCTGTACCCGGCCATGCGTATATATATATATATATATATATATATATATATATTCATTGTATAAAACTTAATCTACAAAGAGGTACTTTTGCAATTTGTCTTTATACCCTGTCCGGTGGCAAAAGCTGCTAATCGTACCAGGTTTGGCAATAACACCAAAGTCACCGAAACTGTGGAATAGCCCCTGGTTAGTGGCTGAGGAGGACCGGGTATCACACGTGTTTTCCCACGTTTGATGATAATAAGAAAAACTATTTTCTTGGTGTAATGGTTACTGTCGTAGAAAAGGGGCATGGTGATCCCTGTTCAAATCTAGTATGCGCCTGTTTACATTTCACATAAAGCTAATACACTTGAGGAAGGTATGAATCCTGATATTCTCCCTCCAACGCTGAGTAAATATTAAGACAGACTGGGATTTTTTACCATTGGTATGGAAACTGGTCTAGGAGAAGGAAAACTTTGAATTCAAACTTGTTAAACTCCATAGAAAACTTGACCTTTTGACTCATCGTACTTATACGGAGGATTTCTTATATACATATATATATATATATATATATATATATATATATATATATTGTGTCCCAATATACATGGTACACATATGACTTCTGAAAACTCAATGAATGATAAAACAGTGTTCATTTTTTTAGATGAGAAAATAGTATGCAATAACATCTATTAATCCTCGATCACAACATCTTGAAGAAGAGAGGAAAGTTAAAACTGTCACAAAATAGATACAACGCATTGATACGGTAATGATTTCTTACAGAGGCAAGAAATTCAAAAAAAAATATTGCATGCTCTCTAAGCTGATTTAATATCAATAAAAAAAATCATTGATTTTATATCTCCAGCTCAAAGGGTGAATTTTTGGCTGGAGGTGTTTCAAATGACTGCCATTGCACTTCTGTCAGTAATAAATCATTATCTTGTTAATGGGTTGGTCATGGTTATCTTTCGAAGGCTGTTTTTATTTCTCATCTATAGAAGCCACTCTTATAGATGAGTATCCGTAGTTCCCCATCAAACTGACGGTCCTGAGCGTTGAGCCGCATGTGTCACACATCCAGGACCAGGTTTGGCACGACGCTTGGTCGTCAGAGGGTTTATTCGCATTCCTTTACGTCCATTATGCTGCTTCCCATGTGTACTTAAAAAGAAAAGGTGGTGGGTTCTTTACCCCTGAGTTTTAACTTAGTTAAACTTCAGGTAGAGCAAGCGGCACGACATGATGATGATGACGATCAATAGGTTACAGCTATTTTGCAAGACCCTGCATGTTGTTTGGAACTAAATAGTTTGTTGGTAACAATATTGTTGAACGAGTTAGAGCTCATTTGTTTCACCCACTTAAATGGTTTCATGTATTGATTACACAAATAATTCTTTATGATATTAATAATTTTTTCTGAGTATGACGCCAAATTTTATATGATGTTGAGATTCCAGTCCTGGAACATAGGAACATGTTGGATTCTTCTTTTTTGCGATTAACAGATTCTAGCACTCTCACCTGGAGTGGTCGTAAGTGTTAGGGTTACATATAACGGTCAAATATAGGTGTTTAATCATTAAAAATAGTTCAACGTAATTAACGGCTCTAAGAAAACTTGAATGAATGAATAGATAAATAAATAAATTAATAAATAAAGCAGTCATTAGTCTCCAAAAAGGAAGGCCAACGCATTCGAGGTAATTAAAAAATGACTAGGAAGGACTGGAGGTCTGAAATTCTTGTATGTATGTGCAGAAGTGATTGAAAGCGGATATCCCCCCCCCCGCTGACACCCGACGGAAGTGAAGGGGACGAATAATGGATTTTTGGGAGTGCACGGTAAGAAGTGATAAGGTGAAGACGTCAGTTGAACACCAGTGACGAAGATGTGAGGAGACGAATGTTTTCGGGCCAAAATTCTGAGGGCGCTCCCAAGAGGGCGTTAAATCCAGAGCACGAGCATGTTAGAACCAGGTGAAAATGTAAGATCTATGTCTGCTCTCTTATTTACACCATGATATGCTGTTCAAAATTGTCTAGTTGACGAGGTTGTCTCATGTTTCCATGCTCCTTTTCTTTCCTCCGACGGCTACCTACCCTTTTTTGAGTCTTTGGTATGACTCAGCCTGGGATTGAACCCTGGTCTCCCGGACCATAGGCAAACATTATACTCAATAGGCCAAAGTCAGCATAACCAGCAGGTAATTGGAAAAAGAAATGGGAAGAAAAAGAAATATATGGTTATTTCACGCGTCAACCTAAGGAAATTTCTCTCAAGAAGACCTGCACATGGCTAAGTAAAGAATGGTTAGTTGCTTGGTTGTTTGGGTTTTCTGGCATATCAACCTTTGTTGATTATTTAACGCCAAATCCATTACTATGAAAATAGTTCTATTTCAAACAATTCAGTTTAGCATAGGTACGTAGTTTAAATGTAAGTAGATTTTAATTGTGAAAAACATTTCTATTTCAAGCTATTCAGTTTAGTATAAGTACAGATTTTGTTTACACACAGTTAAATGTCAGGACAGTTCTAAATTAAACAATTCACTTTAGTGTAATTTCAGTTTCAATGTCAAAAAATAGTTCCATTTCAAATAATTCAATTTAGCATTAGTCCGCAGTTTAAATGTAGGTATGGTTAAATTGTCAAAAACATTTCTATTTCAAGCTATTGAGTTTAGTCAAAGAATTCAGTTTAGCATAAGTATGCCGTTAGTTCTATTTAACCCATAGATAGGGCTCTATCAGGTGCTACCACACCAGGCCAGAGTAGACCTGGGAGCAATGACAATGAAGGGGTGCTCTGTATTCCCCAAAGCCCCAGCATTACTGGAACCTTACCATCAGATGGTTTAGTGTCAAATCCAGGACATGAGTTGGAGAGATGCAGTCAGTGTATTCTACAGCCCCAGCCGACTGGGCAATAAGAAAGCTAAACTTTAGGTGTGAAAGTAAATCTCCTCGAATAACTGCACAAAAGAACGGGATAATAAATAAGTATTTTAAAGCGAAAATAGGTATATCGCAACCGGATGGCAAGTGTAGGTTATGAGGTGATAGAGGTGAAACGATCAATCATATAATAAATGGATGCAGTAAATAAAAATCAACACAATTGCGTTAGAAATTTGATCCATTCGGGATTGTGCAAGAACATTCTTATGAATGGTATATGCACAAATCTGAATCTGTCCAGTTAAACGAGATGTATATGGCCGAGCAAAAGTAGGACGACCAGCACGAACATACATACAGCAGCTATGTGAGGATACGGGTTGTAGCCCTGAAGACCTGCCAGAGGCGATGAACGATAGGGAGAAGTGGCGAGAGAGGGTCAGGGATAACCGTACTGGCGGCATGACATGATGATGATGATGATGATGATGATGATAAAATTTTCGGGTATTTTGAGATACAAACAGAATACCCTAATCCAGCCAGAAGACTAAGTGACAGTTGAAAGAATAAAGAAAAGAAAATAGTAGCTTCCGAATAGCAGACTTCGACTAACCAGCTGACCATTGAAAGAAAATGAAAAAAAAAAAAGAGAAAAAAAAAAGAATGAAAAGTTCTTAAACCTTGCTAGAGAACAAAAAAGATATGAAATATCAAAATTTCGGTGATACCAATTATAATGAGAACGCTCACAACAGTCTCGAAAAGCCAAAGATTAACCAGAATACTGAAACCTGCGGAGTGTTGCTGTTACTCAAACTTCAGCTAGTTCATAATACTGGGGTTGTAGAATACACCGACGGCATCTCTGCCGAGAGTCAAGACTCCTCACAACGAGTGTCCCGGATATAACATTAAACAATCAAATGGTGAGGCTCCCGTAGTGCTGGAGCTTTGGGGAATGCGGAGTAAGTACCCCTCATTGAAATTGCCCCCATGTCCACTCTGGCTCCGGCGTGGTAGCACCTGATAGGTTCCTATCAATGGGTCACATAGAACTGTTTGACAATTAAACTGTGTACTAATGCTAAACTGAATTTTTTGAAATTCACTGTTTTACATTTACCTGTGTAGACAAATAACTGATGTTTAATCGGATTGTTAGTGATACATAGCAATACTTAAAAATATTAAACTGTGTGCAAACAAATGAGGAATACTAAATAGAATTATTCGTATTATATAGAAATAAGTTAAATAATTTAACTGTTGGAAAAATGAGCTCAGATTCGTTTAAAAATGTAATCTACAAAACGGGTTTCAAAACCATATAGTTAACATATATATGTAAGTATAAAAAAGGATTTTGGCATTAAATATCCTCCAATTGTCGATATGTCATAAAACCAAACCAAACCAAACCAAATAAAATAAAACTTCAGTAAAAGATAATCAGCTAACGCTAGTGTGAAAAACTTGCAAGGAGCAATCTAATAATCATAATAATTATAATGATATTGGGATGTTAAAATTCTGCAGGATTTTTAGATACAAACTGTTCGCCTAATCCTGGCCAGAATAACTTGTTTAGTTGAATTTACCGTTCTGGCCGACAACAGAGTGAAAATAAAGACAAAGAAAAAATTTACGAATACTTGGACCTTGCAAGAGAACTAAAGAAGCCACAGAATATGTGGGTGACAGCGATTCCACTTGTATTTGGCGCACTTTCTTCGCTAATGGTCCGGGAGACCAAGGTTCAATCCCTGGTCGCGTCATACCAAATACTTTAAAAATGGTACTTGATACCTCTTTGCTTAGTACTCAGCAACATAAGGTACGTATCAAGGGTAAAGTGGGGCAATCCAGGGAAAGGAGTAGCGCTCCCTTATACCTCGGTGTTGTAGCTATTGAAAAAGGAGCCTTCTGGTCGCCTTCGACAACGTTCGCCAAATTTACTTTATTTAGAATGGTCTATAAAGGTTTGGTAATGGGATTGGAACATTTCGGTGGAAGAAGCAATGTCATTCAGACAACAGCATTGTTGAGACCAGGCAGAATACTGAGAACAGTCCCAGAAAACAGAGGACACTTGTTGTAAGTCGAATGCCATTGAAAGCCCGTCACCTAACGGTGTCGTGAAAAACTCGCAAAGAACAACTGCTTAAACTGATCAGTTTGTACTGAAGTCTGGGCAGTTGCAAGTTCATAACTCTCTCAGCCATTTTAAACACTCGCGATGATTGTGGGGTCTGAATTCTTCCTCTGATCTCTTCTTTATCAAGTCTACTTTACAGATACTTCTGAAAAGTTGCAAGTGATCCAACTATGATCAACGTGGCTATGATCCGCATTCTTTTTGGCACGACTCCAGCGTGTCTTTTTTTAACCAGTGACCAAGTCTGTCTTAAAAAAAACAATTTTAACTGCTACGAAATAACTTTAAACTCTATGGTTTTGTTTTTTATTCTTAATTTATCATTTTTTTATATTGCTTTTTTATTATTTATAATTTTTAGCAGCATCATAATAACCCCACCCACTAAAAACAAACAAACACCTGCAATACGTTTAGAATCAAATGATATTTATACCGGACCGTGTGGTCTAGAACTTATTTTTTCTTTAAATACATTGAAACAACGTTTAAATGAGAAACGTTTGTATACCAAGACTACAAAAAAATAATAACAGCCCAACTAGCTTGGGCTGTAGAATACACCGTCTGCATCTGTGCAGAGAGGTATGATATTCCAAAGAGTGTCCTTGATATGACATTAAACCATCAGATATCGAGGCTCAAGGCTTGGATCTTTTGGGAAATGTTGAGTACATCATTAACATTGCTCCCTTGTTCACTCTGCCCCGGAGTGGTAGAAACTGAGAAAGTCTTCCCTGGAGATCGAATAGAACAAACTACGCGTGCAAGTAAATGATTCATATTAAATGGTTACAGTTATATTGCAATATTTGAAAACATTTAACCGTGTGTAAAAAAAAACAACTCAGGCTCTTTTAAAAACGCTATGTACAAAATGTGATTGCAAATTATATATATATATATATATACGTGGTGCCTTCAATAAGTTGCCAGAGTTTTTTGTACAGACATTTAGAATTGGCGTAGACTCTTGAAAATTCACTATGTTATTGCTATACATCTTATGAGATGACTGACCAATTTTTATGATTTAAAGTTCAAATGAACATCTACAGCAGCAATTGGAATGCACCCTAATAAACCCTGATTGTCAAAGATGGGGAATTTTAAAAATGCAATCTTGACGTGAGGAAGAACGATATGCAATAAAATTCTGTTTTCAACTTGGAAAGATGCTAGAGAAACGTATGGAATGCTTCAGACTGAGTTTCGACCATCTTGCATTAATCGAGCATCAGTTTTTGAGTGGCATAAGAGATTCAAGGAAGGCAGGGAGTCTGTGAGGGATGAGGAGAGGTGTGGGAGGAGTAAGGAAGTCAATACACTAGAGTTGATTGGCCAAAGGTTTAGGGTTAGGGTTACTATGTTGAGGTTCTAAGGGAGTTCAGGGGGATATTTCTAGGGAAGAGGCCAGCACTCTTCAAATTTCCACCCGGATAATACATCAGTCCACAACTCCATCCTTGCCACAGACTATTTGACCAAGATGGGCATCAAGACAGTTCCTCTACCTCCCTATACGCCAGACTTTTCTCCTTGTGATTTTGGTTATTCCCTAAGCTCACAGGCTGTTGTTATGAAACAATTGAGGAGATAAAAGAATCTGTGACGAAGGTCATTGACATGCTCACACAAGATGACTTCCATGGGGCCTTCCTGCAGTTGTTGGAACAGTACAACATTGCATTGCATCCGGTGGAGATTACTTCGAATGGGGACTAGAGTTTCATGTGTGTACTATTAATAAAAGTGCCCATACGAAAAAAGTTTTGAAACTTATTTAATGATCCTCTTATATATATATATATATATATATATATATATATATATATATATATGTTATATACTCATATGCTTTTTCATGCAGAAAGAATCACAACGACACAACGATAAAGGAAGAGCGAAGACTTCTTTAGAAAAATATGTACCTCTCATTTTATTGTAAGGGTTCGAAAAGGGTTACTCAGGGTTTTATGGTTAGAGGGAGTTGGAGACCGAACAGAACTGCAATATATTGACCCCCACTCCTACGGCCGTCAGCGTTCTGTCTTTCTCGTTCTCGAGGGCTTCTCAACCAGAGGCCCAGGGGCCCAGCTCTCTGCTGGGTGATTGCTTTCTTTACTGCATCTTATCACCAACTGGTCACCAATACTATATCGGGGATCCCGAAGGCTCCTTCGGCCGGGTGTGGCTTTCCCTACCACAACTTGTCTCGGACGTCCCTGATCCCCAACTGTCTGACTTCCTGTCTTGACCGAGTTATATAATAGTTCAATGCCCACTCAATCACCCACTCAATCTTTGGAATGGCATGTTTGATCGTCATCAAGCGGAAATAACTGTCATGCAGTTCAGAGGTCACTCTCTTCCGATGCATCAGTCTATGAGTGTATCATAGGCTTTTACCTGGTCCCATTTTATCAGCCAAATCCGCCTACGCGATATTTTTCGATTATTGGCCATTGGAATGTGTCAATTCCTTCCAGTGCATCACTTTGGAATGGCATGTTTGCCCGGGCCGAAGGTCAATATATAACACACACACACACACACACACACATATATATATATATATATATATATATATATATATATATATATATATATATATATATATATATATAAGTTTATTTCCGAACTAACGTTGAGTCAGGCTTTACTTCGGCGTATATCATCTGCCTGATGTAAAGTTAGGTGAGTTTACATCCCGACTTGTAGCGTCTCGCCTATCTAGCCACGCTGAAGAGTTGTGATACAACTAAACAGTCTGTTGTGGGTGTTATTGTATATATATATATATATATATATATATATATATATATATATATATATATATATGTAAACAGTACTTGGCATAGAAATAACGTAAAATAGTTTGTATGTCAAAAAACTAAACAAAAGAAAAATGACAATTTTTATCTTGAGTGAAATAAAAGCAACTTTTAGAATCAATGAAGAATTTCCTAAACAATATTTTTGATTGCTTATATAAAAGGTATTGGATATCTTTAAAAATATAAAAAGGATTAATTATGATTTTATGCGTGTCCTTGTTAAACTACAGTAAAAGTAAAATAAAATAAAATAAATAAAAAAAGTAGATTTAAAAAATGCTGCTGCTTCTATTCTTTAACTGCTGTTTCTCTTTCACAGATATAAACCAATTAATATATATATATATATATATATAACACAGAATTATGTAATATTCTACGAAAAATTATCACCTGTAACAGCACGTTATTTTTATTTCGAATATTCTTTTTTTTAAATTCACATCCTCTTTTACTGCTATTTGGCAAGTTCATGTCTTTATACAAGATGTTAAAGATTTTATTGTCAAACTAGGATCAACTGGAACAAAAGACTATATTGTTCATAAAGGAGGGTTTTATTTTGAAATAATTCGTAAAAAATTATTTCAGATAGTGACCAATGTGTACATATTAAGAATGTAAATATGATGTCTTGAGCTGAATCAAATATTCAAGATGGCGGCCAATTGGCACTCTCGAGCATGTCAAATTTGATAACATATAGATTTATCTGGTAACTGTAAGTATTATTAAAACAGTATGTGGTGAGGAGTACTTAGCGAAACGGTTACATAAGCCTTTATCTGTTAGGAGCGCATATACTGACTTTCGTACAATTGATTAGTTCAAATTTTGGACAAGGCAGTTTGCATTTCACATTGCATAATGCTCTTCAAAAGCGTTGATTCTTCTGCAATTCTAGAAGAAAATATTCAAAACAATTGGACATATTTTCTTTTTAAGAAGAGGAATTAATGTCATGAAGTGAATTACCACGACCAGAAAATCTGACGAACACCTACGCATGACATACGGAAACACTGGACAGCTGTTTCGACCTTATTAGGTCTCGTCAGCAGTGTATACCGTAATCTCCACCACTGGAGATCGAACCAGCGACCACAGATTGCAGTGTCAAAACTCTACAACTGAGCCACCTGTTCATATAACACACAAGCGGCGCCAAACCAACTAGTCATGGTAATTGTGCGGCCAAATAACCTAAATGAGCCTTGCAAGTCACATCCGTACTCTTTCCAGAGGACACGGTCACCCCGCCCCAAGGCCATAGATAGATAGATAGATAGAAATTAGGAAAGCAAAAAGAAAGGTGCAAATAAATAGTCAGAAAAGAAAGAAGGAAAGAAAGTAAGAAAGAAAAAGAAAGAAAGAAAGACAAAAAGATAGATAGATAGAAATTAGCAAAGCAAAAAGGAAGGTGCAAATAAATAGAAAGGAAGAAAGAAAGAAAGAAAGAAAGAAAGAAAGAAAGAAAGAAAAAAGATAGATAGATAGATAGATAGATAGAAATTAGGAAAGTAAAAAGGAAGGTGCAAATAAATAGAAAGAAAGAAAGAAAGAAAGAAAGATAGATAGATAGATAGATAGATAGATAGATAGATAGATAGATAGATAGATAGATAGATGTACGTTCATTTAAAAACACGACGATAGGCAAGACAAAAGATAGAAACATAGAAATACCGATAAATTGATAATCCGATCATTGATTATTAGCATTGCTTTGTTTGCTTTTCTGAAATCCAAGATGATATCCCAATTACTCCGACTTCTACAATCTCTTCGACTTCCCATTCAGAGACCCGAAGGGGAAAATACACCAGCAGGCGGGCAAAGGAAAATACAAGAAAATGAGAAAAATACAGAAAATAAAACAACTAAAACAGAAAATATAAAAAAAAGCAAGGAAGCTGTCGATACGAGACATCGTTTGGAGTATTGATCTTCCCCTTAATAGCCCTTGACTAGGAGACGACATGTAAATAGAGGCAGACTGCCGCGACTGGCCTCAATATCCTCGAATGGGTTAATCTATAAAGACAAGGCAATACGTTGAATGACAAGAAGCGACAAAGAAAAAGCGAGAAAAAAAAAAGGGAAATAAAATTAAAAGAAAATAAAAAATAAGCGAGACTAAAAAGGAAATAAAAAGTTGAAAATAATAAATATCAAACGAGTGAACATAAGAATTTGGGCATGCGTAAAAAAAAAAAAATTAAAAAAAGATTAATAAAAAGAAAAAGGAAAAATACAAATATAAAAGGAAGTCTTGAGTCTCGAGGCAATAATTACCTTTAGTTCTGTTTGTGTGTGCGTCTATATTCATCTTCATTTCTGTTCATTTTAAGTCGTTTTGGTACCTTTTTTCTCATTGGACATCGCTCGTTATTTCTCAAACATTTTTTTTTGTCCTTTGGGCAGACTTTATCTTTCAGTTGTGTTTATTACTGAATTTCTTCTTAAAATCTTCAGTAAAAATTTCCGTATCTTTTGGCTTGTTTGAAAGTGATGCTGCTTTATTTTTTATGAATAATTTTTTTTTTTTCTTTTTTGCTTGGCATAATTTTCTCTTCTAAATTTTCAACCTTATTTTTTCATTCAACAGACGCCCTGCCTACCCATATGTCCATTGTTGCAGAGTTTTCATTCCAAATCTCTTTCTTTCTTTAATTCTTTCTTTCTTTCTTTCTTTCTTTTTCTTTCTTTCTTACCTCTTTCATTTCTATCTGTCAATTCGTGCTTTTCCTTTTTCTTTCCTAACTGATATCTATCTATCTATCCACTCGATCCTACTCATTAAACATTTTAAGATGCCTTTTCGTCACACCCTATTTTCTTTCTTCATTTCCACCACTAAATATCCCCTAACACTCTATTACATCGCCATTTTTTATTTTACGCTTCCCGTTCCACTTTAATCATTGAAGTTCATTATTTGTAGCCTTATATTTTATTTTCATTATTTTTCTATTTATTTTGGCTTCAACAATTAATTCATATCCGTTTACTTGATTTCTTTTCTATTTTCTATTTTTCTTTTTCGATTCATATGGTATTTTTAAAATGTTCCACTATTTTCATACTCATAGTGTTATAATTTATTTGCTTGTTTCCATTTAATTTTTATTCTTTCTTACCCTTTTTCTTAGTTGCTAAACAAGTAAGTTACTTTATCTATCTATCTATCTCCGTTAATTCACCTATTTCACTCAATTCATATCTATCTATCTATCTATCTATCTATCTATCTATCTATCTATCTATCTATCTGTTTCAGCATAGCAATTTACGTTTCTTCATGATGCTTCTCTAACGATAATTTTAGCCCAGACGGGTGTAACTGCAGAATACACCGACTGCATCTCTTAAGAGGTGTAAGACCCTCCCAATGAGTGTCTTGGATATAACACTAAACTATCGGATGGTGAGGCTCCAATCCCTGAAATTTAGAGAATATGGAGAACTCATTCCTTATCAACGTTCGCAGGTCCAATCTGACCCATTGTGGCGGTTACTATGAGGGTCCTATCAAAGGATAAAAGAGGACTTTTTTGACACTTCTACTGTATGTAAAATTACTGATGTTAAATTGATTTGCTAGTTTTATGTGGCAATACTTGAAACAATTTAAGTGTGCAAATGAATTAGGGATGTAGAATTGAATTATTGGTGTTTAACTGCAATACTTAAAATCCTTTAACTGCGGACAAAAATTAAATTATTGTTATAATTTTTAACAGGTATTCATGAGGTCCAATAGAAAAATCTGATGAAGTCCTGTTAAAAATTATTATAGTCTTTGATTCAAATCGATGCTCTTAACAGGATGGAAATAAATTTAGTTGTCTAAATTTCTGAGACGAACTTGTTGATGTTTATCATGAAAGATTTTGAGACTATTGTCTTCAACCTTATTGTTATTTCCACAACGTTTCGGCCGATATGTCTTCCGGCCTTCTTCATGTGTTTGTCGAA
>OY757905.1:129761975-129804475 GCA_963585895.1 Sepioteuthis lessoniana | reverse complement strand
TTCCAATATTGCCAAGTATGTTGTGTTTATTATAAATACTGTTATAATTTTACTCACTTGAAAGTTTTTCACACCAATGTTAGCTGATTGTTTCTTACTGGAGTTTGAGTGACGTCAAGTCTCCTAAAGTCTCCGGGTCTCTTTTCAGTAGTCTTGTCGATCTTAACAATGCTGGAGTTTGGATGGAGTCCACTTGTTCTCATATTTCCATTTCTCCAGTTACTGTACCAAACCATTTGTTGACTACCGAGTGCACCAATTATAACTGGTACCACCTCTCTTTCATGTTCCACAGATTTTTATGTTTTCTAGCAAGATCCAGGCATCTATCTTTCTTTTTGCTTTCTTTAAGTTTTACCATGTGGTAAACTGGAACGGCAAAGTCCACCATTCAGCAGATTGTCATTTTTTTTTTTTTTGACTATCACTAGTTCTTGTCGGCTGGCCAAGATTAGATGATCCGTTTATATCTCCAGATCCTACAGAATTTTCTGAATCTCTTTTCATGGACGGATTCCGATTATTATTATTTACTCCTTGAGAGTTTTTCACATCAGTTTTAGCTGATGGTCTTTCACTGGAGTTTGAGTGACAGCAAGTCTCCTCAAGGCTCCAGGACTCTTCTCAGTATTCTGGTCGTTCTCAATAATCCAGTAGTTTGGATGGTCTCCATTCATCCTGCAACCTCTATGTCCTCCAATCTCTTTAATAATTTTTAGTGGATTTACCAAAAGCATCAATCACGATTGGTGTAATTGTCATCTTCATGTACAATAGTTTTTTTCAATTCCTTCGTGAAGTCGAGGTACTTATCGTTCTTTTTACATTCTTTCAGTTTTATTCTTTGGTCAGCGGGAACAGCAGAGTCCCTAATTTTGAAAATTCTTTTTTTTGTTGATTATTATGAGCTCTGGTTTTCTGGCCGAGATTTAGTGATCCGTGGGTATGTCAAAGTCGCATAGGAGTATATGTGTGTCATTTCCTATGGCAGATGCTGGGAATTGCATTTACTATTTGTTCGAATGGTCAAATTTAAATGTCTTGCCCATTTTCCTGTGGATCACCTGCCCACCCTGTCGTGTCTAGTCTTGTACTCTTTCTGCTGCATTCACTTATTATGTGACTGATCGTTTCGTCTCTATGACCGCATAGCCTAGATTTCTTATTTTGTTGCGTCTTATCTATTCTTGCTTTGATATGATTGGTTTTAGGAGAGATTCTGTTTCTCTCTTAAAATTTCGATTTCTTCGTCAGGTCCAGGTTTTCTTGTGTGAGATATTCTTTCTTAGTCGTTTAAAACACCCACATAGTTGTTTTTCTTCCCATTTCTGCTTCCTAGTTATTGTCATTCTGTCATCTATCGTGTCATCAGTATCGTTTCTGAGAGCTGTAATCAGTCCTTCTTCCTGTTTTTCCATGTAGTCCTCGAGTCATTGTATCAATGCTTCAACGCTGTCTTTAATGCAGGCAAATCCTCTTCATCTCCCCTTTGTTGATGCATATAGTCTGTCAATGTCGTCTCTAAGATGTAATCCCTAATGTATGGTTATTAGTTTACTTGTTATTTGGTCCATTGGCTTAAGTTCTTCTCTGGTTCACTTGAAAAAGGGTCCGGAATATCTAACCAGGGGTTCCAGCCCAGGTTTTATTCCTTTGATAATGTTTCTGCTAGATAGTTTTGTCTCGAATAGCTTTTTTGTTCTCCTGAGATATTCTTTCGTAATTTTTTATTTATTTCATCTCCATTTGTTTGAAAGTGTCAGCCTCGAAGGTGCCCAAATATTTGTAGGTTTCCTTTTCTCCGAGGGTTCTAATATTGTCTTCATTTGGTCGATCCATTCCTCAGTTAGATGTCGTTTAGCACTTTTCATTACGAGTATGGCACATTTTTCTCTGTCAAATTCCATTCCTATGTTATGACTGTATATTCTAACTGCGTGTATTAGAGTTTTCAGGTCTTTTTCATTTTTTGCAAATAGTTTGATGTCCCACATGTATATTAAGTGATTGATCTTTTTCTGCGATCTACTAAATTTGTATCCGGCTGAGTTTGTGGTTATGTGCCATCATGGCAATAAGGAATAGTAACCATAATCTCCTTAAAAATACCTCTGTGGATTTTTGTTTCAGCAAAACTTCTTCCTCCTGCTGTCAATGCCACTATCTAGGTTTTCATGGTTTTCTCGATAATGTTTATGACTTTATCTGATATTTTGTAGATCTTGTGGCAGTTTCTTATTATTTTTTTGAGTTTTTCACATCAGTGTTAACTGATTGTTTTTCACTGGAGTTTGAGTACAAGTCTCCAGGACTCTACTCTGTATTCTGGCCGTTCTCAAAAGTGCTTTAGTTTGGAGGGTATCCACTCCTCCGTCAAGTTCCAAGTCACCCAGGTTCTTTAATAATCCTTTAGTTACTGTGCCAAAAGCACCAGTCAGAAATGGTATAATTATCACTTTCATGTTCCATATTTTTTTCAATTCTCTAGCAAGGTCGAGGTACTCATCCTTATTTTCATATTCTCTCAGTTTTATTCTGTGGTCAGCCAGGCCAGCAAAGTCGGCAATTTTGCATATTCTCTTTTTTTTTGTTGATTATAATAAGGTCAGGTCTCCTTGCCAAGATTAGGTGATCCGTGTGTATGTCAAAGTCCCATAGGAGGTTATGTGTGTTATTTTCTAGGACAGGTGCCGGGTTGTGCTTATACCTCTTGTTTATGAGGTCAAATTTAAATGTCTTGCACATTTCTCAGTGGATCACCTTGCCCACCTAGTCGTATCTAGACTCGTACTCCTTCCGTGCCAATTTGCTGCATCCACTTATTATTATTATTATTATTCACTCATTAGAGCATTTCACATCAGCGATAGCCGATGGTTTTTCACTGAAGTCTGAGTGACAGCAAGTCTCCTCAAGTCTCCAGGACTCTTCTAAGTATTCAGGCAGTTCTCAACAATACTGTCGTTTGGATGGTCTCCACTCGTCCGCCAACCTCCTCCAAGTCCTCTACTCCCTTTATAAATCCCTTAGTTACTGTTCCA
Source organism: Sepioteuthis lessoniana (assembly GCA_963585895.1). NCBI lineage: Eukaryota > Metazoa > Mollusca > Cephalopoda > Myopsida > Loliginidae > Sepioteuthis > Sepioteuthis lessoniana. The sequence goes on along the minus strand of OY757905.1, from coordinate 129,801,434 downwards.
AACGCACAAATATTTGGGCTGACACAATTGGTATAATTGTCACCTGCATGTTCCACAGTTTTTTTCAGTTCCCTAGCAAGGTCGAGGTACTTATTCTTCTTTTCACATTCTTTCAGTTTTATTCTGTTGTCTGCCAGGACAGCAAAGTCAACTATTTGGCAAGTTCTCTTTTTTTTTTGTTGATTATTATTAAGTCTGGTCTCCTGGCTGGGATAAGTGATCCCTTTGTATATTAACGTCCAATAGGAGTTATGCGTGGAATTTTCTAGGACAGGTGCTGGGTTGTGCATATACCATTTGTTAGTATGGTCGAACTTAAATTTCTTACACATTTCCCAGTGAATCACCTTACCGACCCAGTCGCGTCTCGCCTTATACTCCCGGTGTGCTAATTTGCTGCATTCGCTTATTATATGATTGATGGTTTTATCTCTGTCACCACATAGCGTACATTTACTATTTTGTTGAGTCTTATCTATTCTCGCTTTGATATGATTCGTTCTTAGGGCATTGTCTTGTGCTGCTATTAGGAGAGGTTCTGTTTCTCTCATAAAGTTTCCTTTTCTTCGCCATTTCCAAGTTTTGTCGTTTGAGATATTGTTTATTAGTCGTTTAAAGCGGCCATAGAGTTGTTTTCCTTCCCATTTTTATTTCCTAGTTATTGTCGTTCTCTTGTTCATTGTGTTCTCAGTTTCGTGTCTGGTGGCTGTTATGAGTCCTCCTTTGTGCTTTTGTATATAGTTTTCGAGTCGATGTATGGATGCGTAAACGCTGTCTTCAATGCTGGCAAGTCCTCTTCCTCCCTCTTTTCTTGAAGCATATAGTCTGTCAACGTCGTCTCTGGGATGCAATGCCTTATGCATTGTCATTAGTTTTCTTGTTCTTTGGTCCATTTGTTTAAGTTCGTCTCTGGTCCACTTGAGAAAGGGTTCGGAATATCTAATGAGAGGTACAGCCCAGGTATTTATTCCTTTGATAAGATTTCTGCTATTGATTTTTGTCTCGAGTAGTTTTCTAGTTCTTCTGAGGTATTCTTTTTGGATTTTTTCTTTCATTTCTGCTTGTTTGATGGTGTCAGCCTTTAAGATGCCAAAGTATTTGTAGGTTTCGTTTTCTGGGAGTGTTTTTATTTTATCCTTGTTTGGTAGTTCCATCCCGTCAGTTAGATGTCGTTTGCCGCTTTTTATTACAAGCATTGAACACTTTTCTATGCCAAATTCCATTCCTATGTCCCGGCTGTATATTCTAACTGTGTGTATTAGGGTTTCCAGTTTAATTTTTGGCAAAAAGTTTGATGTCGTCCATGTACATTAAATGATTAACTTTTTCCTGTGATCTGCCGGGTTTGTATCCGACTGTGCATTTTCTGAGTATGTGGTGAAGTAGCATCATGGCAATTATGAATCGTAAGGCTGATAGAGCATCTCCTGGGAAGACCCCTCTCTGGATATTTTCTTCAGCTAATTTTCTTCCTCCTGCTGTCAGTTCGACTCTCCAGGTTTTCATAGTTTTGTCGATGAAGTTTATGACTTCGTCTGATATTTTGTACATTTTGAGGCTGTTTATTATCCAGCTATGCAGAACCATATCATATGGCTTCTTGTAGTCAATCCAGGCCACAGCTAGATTTTTCCGTCTGGTTTTGCACTCATCTAGGATGTGTTTATATGTGTAGAATAATTCTGCTGTGCCTCTGGATCCTTTGCAGCATCCTTTCTGTTCGTCAGGGAACAATCCGCGGCTTGTTAGAGAGTGGTAAATCTCTTCCCTTATTTGTGCTGTTAATATTATCCACATCATTGGTAGGCAAGTTATGAGTCTGTAATTGTTGGGGGCGGTTCCTTTGTTTGGCTCCTTTTGTATCAATGTGGTCCTTCCTTTAGTCATCCACTCGGGTACGTGCGCTGTTTGTAGGCATTTGTTTATTTCTAATACTAGTCTGTCGTGATTTGAGGTGAACTTCTTGAACCAGAAACCATGTATTCCATCATGGCCTGCCGTTTTCTAGTTTGATACCTTTTTAAGTGTCGTTCTGAATAAATCAGTGTGTATTTCAGCTTTCGGGCTTTCTTCGAGTTGTTCTAGTTCCCTTGTGATATGGTTTATCCATTCAGTCTTTTTATTATGTTGTTTTGGTTGACATATTTTAGTCCAGAACCGTTCGGTTTCTTTCGCATTCGGCTGTTGATGTGTTTTATTGTCATCCCCTCCCAATAGTTGATGGAATTTTCTTTCATTGTTTTGGAATGTCCTATTTTGTCTGTATTGTTTTACCCTTTGTCAATATGTTTTTAATCTTCCTTCTTTTGCTAGTACTTTCTGGTGTATTTCCTCAAGTTGTACCGTAAGTTTTTCCTGTGTTGTCTTTTCTTTCCTATTTATTTCAGCGTTTTTTTGGTTTTTTGTTTTTGTTTTACCACTTTCAGTTGTTTTCGTAGGTTTTCTATCTGAGTTTCTAGTCGAAATTCCCATCCTGGTTTTGAATTTTCTTTCATGTTTTTTGAGGGGATCCCAATGTTCTTGCAAACTAATTTTGCTCCAGCATAAATTAGTTCATTTAAATCGGTTATGTTATTTGTTGGTATATATGTCTGTACTTGATTCACTTTATTCGTCTCTGCCTTAACTATTCTCCATTCAATGTTTCTTAATGATGGTAAGGTGGTCTTTTCACTGTTTAAAATTCTCTTTAAATTTTTTAATATTAACTTTTGTTCTTGTGTTAGTATTAGGTTGTTTTGTTGTGTAGTGTTTTGTTGGGTGGGGTTTTGTTGGGTGGGGGTTTCCATTTTCCGAAGTTGGTTCATTTCGGATGGGCTGTTTTTGTTTGTTGATATTTAGTGTGTCAGGTAATGTATTTCTCCTTTCTTGGCCATTTATTTTTTGGTGTATTTCAATTATTTCGAGTTCTGAAAACCAACCCTTCTTCATTATCGTTCTAACTTGATCAGCGAGTCTCTGACTAGTTGTCTGAAAAATAGGAAGTTCTTGCTATATCTCCATCGTTCTTTTCCTGTATCCTCTTTGTGTAGGGTTACTCTTAAAATAGCAGTGTCGTGCGAGTTGGTTGTCTTCACGAGTCCATGTTTTCCGTTTAGGTCTCTGGTTGGTGGGGTTCATCCAGTCGTTGTTTGTGTACCTGAAAAGAGAACAGCCAACATTTGCAGGATTACGATCGGATCTCCCATGTTGGCTATCAAGAGAACACCTGCCGATCATGACACCCAAGTCTGAGTCCTGGGTCCCACGTTGTGTAAAATATGAATTTGACATTTTTATCATGGGTGGTATATTGTGGCTATACCAGACCTAGGGGTTGTTTAGATTCTGCTCACCTGACATAGACGTGACCGACGACAGTCATGGTGACTCTACATTGACAGCGGGTCACAAAAAAAACAACTCAGTTTTAACTTGGTTAAAGTCCAAGTACTTCGTCTTATTTCATAAGATAATGATTCCCGTGTGAACTTCCTGTTTCCTATTGTCCGATGGTCAATTTCCTATTGAACTGGTAATAATATAAATTTAGTTTCTGATACTTTACTAATATGAGAATGGAAACATTGTAATACTTTCAGTCCCTATCGAATATAGATTTTCCGGTTAGAAAAGAGTCATACGTGATAGAGATTGTGAGAAGGGGTTATATTTAAGAAACAAATCTATTTACTTTTGAGTAGACATTTACAGCAACAGATATGTTTCCTCTGACTCCACTAATGTTTTCAAACTACTGATTTTCAAACTAATTGATTGTTGTTGTTGTTATTATTATTATTATTATTATTATTATTATTATTATTATTATACTCCTTTTCGAGTACTTCTAGCGATTTTTTTCCTCTCTAACGTAAGCTGATGGCCTTTCGAAGGAGTTTGAATGACAGCAAGTGACCTTGCAACATCCAAGTGTTTGCTAATATTTTTGCGTTTAATTTTACTCCGTGGTCCACATGGATGGCAAATAATTTTTTTTCTTGACAATCAACGCTAGGGGTTGTCTTCTGGTCGGGATTGTGTGATTCGATGGTATCTCAAAACCACAGAATTTTTTGCGTCTCATTCAGGTTCTAGGTTGTGCGTATACCATTTATTAATATTGTCAAATTTTGTTCCCCAGCATAATTTCAAGTAGATCGCATTTCCAACCCAGTTGTGTCTAGTCTAGCAGTCCTTTCCAACCAGCTTACTGTATACACTTATCATGAGATTAATCACATCATCTCTCTCTAAAAATCGTATTTTACCGCTTGTTATCAATTTTTGCTTTAATGAAATTATCCATTATGATATATTTACTCCTTATGAGGTTTTTACACCATAATAAGCTGATAGTTTTTCACTGGAGTCTGAGTGAGATCAAGTTTCATCATATCTCCAAAGCTCTTCTCAGTACTCTGGCTGACCTTAATCTAAAAGTTTGAATGATGTTGGCTGGTCCACCGATTTCCAGTTGTTTCAGACACATTTCAAAGCCTTTGGTGACCAACACTTACAATATCTATCTATAGGATTTGTCAGGTTGCATAGGGCAATTAGTTGCGATAGCCGAGAGTAATTAATTGCGTTGGCAAAGAGCAATCAGTGGTGAGGACAGGAAACCCCATTCCCGATTGAGGAACGGGAACTATTTATGGTGCCTTGGGGCATCCCATTGTGCACACGTGGTCTATTCCATTGCAGAGTTCGTCATTGGCTACTTGTAAGTAAGTGAAAGTCTTTTATTATATAAACCAGCTTCAGTTTAGCATTGTAAGGAGGACGGCACTGAGCTACGACTATCACCATCACCTTCAGGTTCCATAGCTTTCTATCTCATTAATATTTTACTCTTTTGAGACTTTTTTTAGGCCACCGTTAGCTGATGATTTTTCCCTGGAGTCTTAGTGACAGCAATTCTCCTCGTGTGTCCCGGGTTCTTCAGAGTATCCTGGGTGATCTAAAAAATGCTGTAGTTTGGATGGTCTCCACTTGGACTCTTATTTCCTAGTCCTCCAGTCCATAAAGCAAACCCTTATTTTTCAGATCTCTAGCAGGGTCTTATCTCTTTTTTCGATTTTATCTAGAGGTCTGGCGGGATGGCACAATCTTCTATTCGACTGGTTCTCTTTTTTTGTTGAATATCACAAGATCTGGTCGTCTGTCCGAGATGAGATGACCTATCTGTATCTCAAAATCCCAGAGGATCTTGTGGGTCTCATTTACCAGGACGGATTCGGGATTGTGAATATACCATTTGTTCGTCAATCATGTCAATGCATATATAAGCACGAGGATCATTAAATAAGTTTCCAGCCTTTTTTCGCATAGGCACTTTTATTGATAGTACACACATGAAACTCTAGTCCTCTTCGAAGCAATATCCTCCGGCTGCAATGCACTTGTACCGTTCCAACAACTTCTGGAAGGTCCCATTGAAGTCCTCTTCTGTGAGTGTGTCAATGACTTTTGTCACAGCCTCTTTCACCTCCTCAATTGTCTCATAACGATAGCCTCTGAGCTTAGGGAATAACCAAAAGTCACAGGGACCAACGTCTGGAGTATAGGGAAGCTGAGGAACCATCTTGATGCCCATCTTGGTCAAATAGTCTGTGACAAGGATGGAGTTGTGGAATGGTGCATTGTCCTGGTGGAAATGCTGCTGACCCGATTTGAAGAGCGCTGGCCTCTTCCGACGGAATCTCTTTCTGAACTCCCTTAAAACGTCAACATAGTAACCCTAAGCCTAACCCTAATCCTTTGGCCAATCAACTGTTGTCTGTTGACTTCTTTACTCTTCTCACTCCTCTCATCATCCCTCACAGACTCCTTCCCTTCCTTGAATCTCTTATACCACTCAAAAATTGATGCTCGATTCATGCAAGATGGTCGAAAAGCAGTCTGAAGCATTCCATACGTTTCTGTGGCAGTTTTTCCAAGTTTAAAACAGAATTTTATTGCATATCGTTCTTCTAAATTCTCCTCACGTTCAGATTGCATTTTTGAAATTCACCAACTGTGACAATAAAGGTTTTTAGGGTGTATTCCAATTCCTGCTGTAGCTGTTCATTTGATTGTGAAATCATAAAAATTGGTCTGTCATCTCATAAGATGTATAGCAATAACATAGTGAATTATCAAGAGTCTACAAAAATCTTAAATGCCTGTATAAAGAAGTCTGGAAACTTATTGAAGGCCCCACGTATATAATATTTGGCTTGGTTGGGTTTTCTGGCATATCAACCATTGTTGGTTATTAAATGCCAAGTCTAGTTTTCATATATATATATTAAAAATATAAAATTTGCTTTGGTTTGGTTTTAAGTTATTTCAACTATTATTGGTTATTTAACGCCAGATCCTGTTTTTGCAAATATAGCAATAATATGTCATTTAGGAGGCATGTTTTTTCTTTGAAACACAATCTCTGGTCAAATGCTCTTTATTTTACTATCAGTTCGAATAAAAATTCCCTACGAATGGTGGCTCCTTTGGATTCTGTTATTAGTTCTTCCCGGTGTTTATTCCATTTTCTCAGAATTCGGTACTCCTCAGTGTTTACATATTTTAAATGAATATAATTTCCTAGTTTATCATACCTTTCAATGTTTTGTTATATTATTATCTGTTTTAGGATTGAGTAACTGGGCATTACGTTGTTAATTGATTCAGTATTTTTCGCACGACCGACATTTTGTGTGATCTTTTTTTCTATGATTCGCTTTTTGTGGATTTTATGGCATAAAAACCATTTTAAGTTATCTAGGTTTTGTGTCACAAATTATTTGATGACTAAATCATTCAAAACTATCTCAAAATAGATACAACCAATTAATAAGATAATGATTTATTACGGAGCATATAAACTCAAAGAAATAGATGGCATGTCCTGATAGCTGGTATAATAAAAATATTAGGAAAGTATTGATTTGATGTATCTATCTCAAAGGCTAGATTTTTTTTACAGGACGTGTTCCAAATGACCTCCATTGAGCTAGTCTCTGCAATCAATCCTTATCATATTAATGAGTTGCATCTATTTTGGGACACCCTGCATATATATATATATATATATATATATATATATATATATATATATACATTGTCATCTACAGACTCTTTCGTTATATCACGATTTTTCAATATGGCTAGACACGCTGGGTTCTTTAAACTAGGATCGCAACCCACCTAACTTTACATTAGATTGATAACTTACCACTTAACCATTTCGGTGACCTTCGTCAGCTCGGAAATTTCACGCATTTTGCATTTGACTTTAGATTGTTTACATTTTTACGCTATCGAATAGCGGAGTGCTCAACTTGTTAGTATAGCTTTTGCATTATGCGAGAGGCAGGTGTTAATTTCATCGCCATTGAGCTCAATCTTCTGGAGGGGAGCATATATATATATATATATATATATATATATATATGCGTAGACGCATTTGTGTAGATAAATGAGAAACAAGTCAAAGCAGAGAATGAATCAAAAAGATGATATCATCAGAATTTAAGTTGCACCTCGGTAAAACGAAATCAATGCTTTTAAAAAAGAGTTTCTTATATTTCATTTTCTGTACTAACTTACTTAACTGTTTTTATATACCATGTTAGTTAAGTTTTTAACCTGGCTACGGATAAGCACCATAATCCCTGAGCTCACAAAATCAATATCAAAAGAATGTACGGGACAAAATGATATAAACAGCAGAAAAAAAGGAAATAAAATGAAATAACAGTGAAGCGAGATACTCAAAAAAATAAATGTATTTTCTAAAATAGCAAAGAAAATAACACTCAAAGCGACAAACTTTCTTCCACCGTTTCGTCACATGCAGATTTTGCTTTTGAAAAACAAAATTTCATTACAGACGACGCTATCTTTATGGCGGAATATATCAATTTAAATTTCTGTATTTTTTTTCTTTTCATATTCCTTTAAAATTTATTGTAATCCACATTCATATATCCAACTGATTCTCAGCCCGTGATTGCAACAAAAGAACCAGTCAGCATCAGATCTAATATGTATTTTACTGACAAGATATCCAACCGCAAGCACAGTTTTGATCAATTGCCAGGTATAGATTTGTAGATGGCGATATATATATATATATAAATATATATATATTAGGTCCAGTTAAACCGGAGTTGGGAGTAATTCCGTCAGGATAAAAAACATTCAACAGTGAACATTTACATTTTCCTTGTAAAAAGCTCAATGTACCTGACGTTACATAATAATAATAATAATAATAATAATAATAATAATTTACCAGGAAAATTTAAATGTAATGTCAGTTACATTGAGCTCTTTACCAGGAAAATTTAAATGTAACTGACGTTACATTGAGCTCATTACCACGGAAATTTAAATGTGATCTGAAGAAGTCCTGTTAATATTTTTTCGTGTTTTTTGATTTTATCAAAAACACATAACAGGATGGAAATAAATTCATAATCCTAATGTGAACGGTTTTGTTTTTTCCTTAAAGAAATACACACACACACACACACACACATATATATATATATATATATATATATATATATATATATATATATATATATTCCACGCCTCGATGGCGTCCTTGTATCCCCAATCTTCAGTTTTTCTTGGCATACGAGATACTTCAAGATGGGATCGAAACTTGACTGAAAATACAACAGTTGGATTTCTTATCCGAGGCTGTCTTAGTTTTTGCCGTAAGCAAAGGAATTTCTACGTAAATATTTTTACATTTGTGCTAACGGTTCAATTCATGAAAAAAACTTTGCATTGTCTGGTACTAATTCACCCCTTGAGGTCTCAATCCTCAGAGGGGAGCATACATATTGTCATGCACAGTCTGTTTTAGTTCTATCACAACTCTTCAGTATGGCTAGACACGTGATATATATATATATATATATGTATATGTATATATATATATATATATATATGCCCTATCAAATTACAAATTATCTTATAAACTCTAGACAATTATAATCGTTGTTTTCCTCCTAAAATGTGCCGTTTGTGGTAAATGAGCAAATCAAGCCATGGATTAAAAAGATAGTTAAGGCTTCATTATAATAATATGCTACTTATAGATTCCATTACACCAATACAAAAGTTGAGCCAGGCATATTATATTTGTCTAAAGTTTTACATTCCTACATCTGTGTATAGGATTGAAAGCTCATGAACTGGACTTCATTAGAGATCAGGATATTTGAACCTTATTTTTGGTGTTAAAGACGAGTCTCTTCTGCCTAGTAATTATGCACACACACACACATACACACACACACACACACACATACACTCACGTTTATATATATATATATATATACTAGTATTCAGTCACGTGTTTAATTAATATTCGCTACGTGATTCTTTCGCTTGTATTTTCCAAAGCCATTTCCCTTTGAAAATTCCAACAACTTTCAGGTGAACAAAATGAAGACCCTTTATCATTAAGTAGCAAACTGAAATGGAAATACTTGTCTGGTAGAATCAATTTTACTCTTATAGATCAGGAAGACATTCCTCGCCACAGAGTAGCCGTGTTAAAGCCCCCAAATAAAGTTAAACTCATATTTTCTTCATTTGCGCCTTCACAGACTTGAACACGCCAAGGAATTAAGATGAAGTAAGAAAAAAAAGAAAAGAAAAACAATGGAATCATATATCTAAACTCAAAACCCTAAAAACCAAATAACCAACAACATATCTACATAATCCCAACAAATTGATTTGATCCAGTCATCGCCAACAGAAAAGAAAACGACCATTTTGGACATGAAACTAAACGAAACGGATAAATAAACTGGGTAAAATTCTACGTTTCAACTCTCTAATAGGCCAAGATTTGTCACTTGAACCAATTGCTTTGACAGCGTTTACCTGCTAACTCGTTTCAGTCCAAGATTTAGCATATCCTTGGTGAGGTCTGCGCTTCAAAAATCTCTTCTAGGATATCAGCTCATGATAGGCTGGGATTGGACTAACGAGCTTTCCATTGTTCACATCTTTTATCGTAACGCCTTGTTTGTAAAGTTTTCTTTTGAGATAATGTGTAAACCGTCAAAATCTACTGAAAATCAGGCACCCAGCGAGGGAACTCCACAATCGACCTTTATATATTAATTCGTGTCTTATGTCTTTCCTTCTTTCTCTCTCTTGTTCTTTCTATAACTCTCTCGCTCTCCCTCTCTCTCTCTCTCTATATATATATATATATATATATATATATACATACTACTCGATATTAAAACACATGCACACACACAAGCTACATTGTCAGACGCAGTCTCTGCGTCAGGCTTCAACGTAATATTTTTCCTATTTGTCTGACTTGAATCATATAACCAGCAATTTCATAGTTCATATATATATATATATATATATATAGGTGCGTGTGTTTCTATGTACGTGTGAGTTAAGCATGTGAGTATATTTGTATCTATGCTTTATTTTTCACAGAGAATTGCATCTTCAGCTAAATCATATCAGTTATATATATATATAGGGAAAGAGAGAGTAAGAGAGAGAGAGAGAGAGAGAGAGAGAGAGAGAGAAGGATGATAAGTATATTATGAAATTCTTAACCGAATGCGTACAATATATATGCGTTCATTTTCAAAGTATATATATATATATATATATATATATATATATATATTCGTATATGTTTGTGTTTTTATATATATATATATATATATGGACGGATATAAGCTTGCATGTATTTTGTGTATGTTTGTGTCTACCATACCAATCGCTCTTAAGAAAAAATGTACGTATAGGCTTAACATGCTTAGAAACAGAAATTTGCTCGCAGCAATATCCCATAAGACTCAGTTTCTTGTGAATTATATATATATATATAATTTTTATTCAACAAATGGATATGGTATGTCAACTGTGCCTTTTTGTCACCCTTTCATCGTCTGTCATTTATTTTTTTCTAAACGAGCCTTTCTCCATGCAATGATACTGAATCGAAATTAGTTTTGAACAAAAAAAAAATCAGGAATGAAATATTTCTATTTGATTCATTAATTTTTTTCTGTATATATATATATATATATATATATATATATATATATATATATATATATATATATATATATCAATTTATCTGCTTGTGCCCGTGTGTGTGTGTGTGTGTGTGTGTAATTGAGGCAGAGAGAGAGAGAGAGTGAGAGAGAGAGAGAGAGTGAGAGAGAGAGAATGTGTCCGTAGTAAAATAAATTGCTAGTTTCATGAAATCTAGCCTCACCGGGTGTTCTATAAAGAAGAATTAATTCAAAGATAAATCAAACAGTTAAAATATATAGTTTTCACTTTAACTCTATTAAACAAGTCACTTTCTGACACATTTTTTTCGGGTGTTTGAGTTAAACACTCAGTGGACATTGAGGTACTATATATTATTGGTTAGACGAAAGTAATTTTAGTAAATGAATAATATATCAGCTAAATATAGAAAGAAATAATAACTTATGTCGTATGCATGCAAAGTTATTAAACTAAGCTAAATATCTCCAAATCATACGTGGAAGAATTGATGACGCTGCAAGATACAGATACCAACATTAAAAATACAATCATATTCTGCTAATTTTGAGCATTAACACCCCAGGGGAGATGTAATTGTTTCACTCGTGAGGCTGGCCAATGCATTGTTCTACAAAAATTACACGTATCTCTATAATTATACAGCAGCATTTCTGGAAGCAAATTAGTGCTTAGATTAAGAACTGAAATAATTATAGTAAATATCACCTTAGTTCACTAAAGATTGTACATTCTATTCAAAATATCTCTACTTACCTATCTACCTACTTGGTATTAGTTACTAGTTTATTTACTAGTACGTATTTAGCTTCTGCTTACTAATATGTAATTACTTATTTACCTCCGCACTGTCAAAGTGTGTGCCTATCGGTGAGCTTAAAATATACTGACTCCATCACCTGCAGAAGAGTAAGCCACTCCCAACTGAAATGTATCCTGGATATGTCAATAAACTTTATCTGACAGACAGGATCAAGTAATTAAGATCTAGGTTGTGTAGACTACATTGAAATTATTCCCAGCTCCCCTCTGACCCGAGGTGGTTGAACGTGTTATGGTCTAATCTATGGGTCACATAGAGCTGATTAAAAATATTCGTGAAAAAATATTCAAAAACAAGAACCCAAAAATCTAAATATGAACCAATGGATGTTCTGGACATGACACTAAACAATTTGATGGTGAAGTTCGAGTAATACTGGAGATTTAGGAATTGTGGAGTACTCTCCATTGCCATCGCTTCCTGTTTCCGTCCGGCCCGGAGTGGTAGGACCTCATAGGGTCCTATCTATGGGTCAAATAGAACAAAACTGCGTACTTTTGTTAAACTGAATCGCTTGAAATAGAACTGTTTAGACAAATAAACTGCGTACGAATGCTGAACTGAATTGCTCGTAATAGAACTGTTTTTACATTTAAAATACGTACTTAAGCTAAACTGATGGATTAAAACAGAACAGTTTTGACATTTAAACTACACACTTTTGCTAAAAGCAATTGTTTAGATGGAATTGTTTTTGTATGCAACACTGAATTGTTTGAAATACAACTGTTTTTGACATTGAAACTGCACATATGCTAAACTGATTTGTTTGAAATAGAACTGTTTTGACAAAAACTCTTCATATACTGAACTGAATTGTTTGAATTAGAAATGTTTAACTAAACTAATTAGTTTGAAATGGAAATGTTTTTTTCACAATTAAACTGTGTACTCATGCTAAACTGAATTGTTTGAAATAGAACGGTTTATTGTATAAAAATAGATTTAGCATTGAATAACCTACAAGGGTTTAAATGCTATAAAACCCAATCAAACAAATAAACCAAATCTAATTGTTAACGACAATGAAAACGATTCCCTAACCTTTTAGTATATTGTATACTAAAAGGTTAGGAAATCGACAGAAGGTCAATTTTTAAGCGGAGTTTAACAGGTTTGAAGTCAGACTTTTCCTTTTCCTAGACTAGTTGCCTCACTAAAGCTGAAGAATTAAGTCTGCCCAACAATTTACCCATAGCTGGAGGGAGAATAATTGGATTCATACCTTTCTCAAGGGTATTAGTGCTATGTGAAATGCAATCACCCTCGTCCAGGATTTGAACTCGTATCGCCGTCTCGATTTCCTACGACGATAACCATTACACTACGGGCACCTCCATGAGGGGGACATTTAACCAACTAACAATACAAACTTACTCATCTAACTATTACTTCCAAGTACTAATCATTCAACATGTACATACATATTTCCCTTCTATGAAGCATTTATCTGTTTATAAAAAGTAATATATGATCCTTGTGGGTGTTGTAATTGCAAAAATGCTACACTGCAAGTTCAAACTTACTCAAGCTTTTTCGTTTACTTTTGGGTTAATACCCTTTGAAAATGTATGAACCCCATTATACATCAGCAATAGGTTTAATAGTACCAATACCGTTCTTCAACATTGACAATGTTGGCATTAGATAACCCAATAAAGTTAATAGAACATTAAAAAAGAAACCAAAGTATATATATCTATCTACATACATCGATTTCATTGAACTAAAATTTAAGTAAGTAAAGTTGGCGACCTTAGTCGAGAGTCGCCTGAAGGCTCCATTTTCGATAGCTACTACACAAAGGTGTATGGGAGGACGTTACTCATTTCCCTGAATTGCTCCCCTTTACCCTTGATCCCTACCTTATATTGCTGAGTGTTAAGAAAGGTGGCATCAAGTATCATTTTTGAGCCTTTGGTATGAATCGACCTGGGATTGAACCCAGATCTCCCAGGTCATGGGCGAACATTCTAACCATCATGCCAATTTCTGGTAACGCAGATATTATAAATAAAAAAAATCAAATCAAGTAAAAATTTACTAGATGTTTAAAAAAAAGATTGCAGAATATCAAACAGCTGTATGAAGTGAAAATATCTAGAAATTGGGTTGATCTGGCCCTGAATGTAGAACGTATTAAACTGCCTGGTATTAATTCAAAATAAAAGTTAGGAAGTAATCCAGGAACATTTGGAAAATAATCCGTATATCTACTCGGCACAAATAACCTGATCAACAGACCAAGCGTAGTTTATGAATAAATTATAGGAGTCATTAATAATAACGAAATAAGCGAAGATTAAGTGTTTCAAGAAGCGTGATAAAGAAGCGGCGTCAAGCAAAGTTTACCGAGTTCACTTGAAGTATAACGAATTTTACCGTACATGGAGAAAAAATGAGGGAAGACATGAAGAACACAGAGGTAAAATGCAGTTAGAGGAGTATCGTCTGCGATGAGACAAACATCTTCTCAAAAAGGAAAATCATATATTCATAACACATTGAGAAGGCTGTAGGATATGCAGGAGAAAAGTTGGGATGGAACAATACAGCTGCTGTGTTGGTGACGGCTAGTTAAAAGGCGATGGAAGTAATTGGGAAAAGCACAAAAACAACATCAAGGGATTCTTGAAGAAAATTACTGATGTTTATTTTCTTCTTTTTCACAGAGATTGGTGAAGAAATGGAATATCAAAGTTGCAGGCCACTTCTACTGAAGGAATTAAATCGTGATAGTTTGCTTTCAGAAGACGAAATGGACCGAAGAAAAATTTACATCTATTAACTTGGGGTTACATCATCATATCTACCTGACTCAACGTCCTGTCTACAACGGTAATATATATATATATATACCAACCACTCCGCTCGGGCAGGATATGACACAAGATCAATTTTTAAGCGGAGTTTAACAGGTTTGAATTCAGAGTTTTCCAACTCCTAGATAAGTTGCCTCAGCAAGGCTGAAGAACCTAGTCTACCCTACAATTTATACATAGCTGGAGGGAGAATAATTGGATTCATACCTTTCCCAAGGGTATTAGTGCTATGTGAAATGCAATCAGTCTCGTCCATGATTTGAACTCGTGTCGCCGTGTCTATTTCCTTCGACGCTAACCATTACACTATATATATATATATATATATTTCTTTTCTGACTGTACATTGCATTGCAATCGTCAGTGAAACGAGATAGAAAAATAGAGTTAAATATATTAGTTGTTACACAGGAAAGCTGTAAGTCTTATTTGTGAGAGACGGACGATCGAAACACCGACTTCCATTCCTTCACCTTGATCATCCCTTGGACCAGAATCAATTCGACCAACTGCAACCGTTCTGACCGATGCAACTCTCTGAATTCCACCACCTAACTGAATTCGTTACAAAACTAATTTTTTTATCGTTTTTTCTAATATTTCTTTTAATTACTGCTTACATAATGACTAAAAACTTTCCATGAACACAATAACACTTAATCAGCTGTTATCGCAAACAAAATGCTTAATTTAAACATCCTGTCTACGAGGGATTTCCCAAAAAGTCACTATTTTGACATGATCTAACATCCTGGTTGTGGCATGTGCACGCGTACGACGTTCCCAAAGCCACGTACACTTCAATTCAAAGTTTTCTAGCTTACTCAAAATTTATTACTATAAATAAGATAACTAATTAATACTATTAATTATTATCCCTGATTATATTACATATATTTAAACGTATGTACACATGTAAATTACATAATTAAAGTGTCAAAACTTTAAAATTTAAAATGTAAAAAGACTTGTCCATATAGCTATATCAGTCAAAGGACGCCATTAACATTCCTTTAAAAATGATTACCAGCTGTAATCAAAATACATTACAACATGATAAAAAAATTATTTATTTATGTATTTGTTTTAATGGAATATCAACCCGTCTGGATTTATTTGATGTCTTGTACTTCCAAATTAACCCAGTGTACTGTTATATTGATAGTTATAATAATATAACAAACATTCCCATCAAATATGAACAATAGTTAAACAGATTTATTTGACACATGTATGGGACCCTAAAATATACTACCCTTCAAGGTCAAAGAGGACCAAGGTATAATGACAATTAAGAAGGACTACACAATTCCGAGAGCTCCCTCGCTTGAGTTTTAATATATGACAGTTTACAGTCATACACAGGATACCCCATTTTTAGAGTGGGGGTATAATCTCTCGGCAAGAGATAGAATCAGCTTATTCAAAACCCCACAAAAAAAAAAAAACGAACAAAGAAGAGAAAATAACTCATAAATAACAGATATACCCATGTATTTACATTTTTTTTTTTTAGTTTTAACACGGGATATAAGTTCAGTGAAACCAAACTTCGAGAGAGGTGGTCACTAAAGTTGCAAGTTTAGTCTAATTAAAACTAATCATGAGTTAAGAGGTCAATTCTTCTCGTTAAAGTCTAACAGAAATGACTAAAAAAATTTGAAGGCAAAAATAAAAGTTTGAATGAAAGAAGATTGTTTTATTTGCCAAATTTAATATGAGAATATAACTTTGAAAATAACCTCGAAATCAAAATCATAAGTGATGGGATTTTTTAAATTCTGTTTAAATATTGAATGCTGAAAGAAAACAATCAAACTTGTCGGCTGTTAATTCATAAAACAGAAAATCTATAATTAGTCTTTGGTCTTGGATCCACAAAAAATGGCGTCGGCAAAAATTCAATCGACATCTTGCCTTCAGCGTTTCTGAAATGACTATTTTAATTTTTCCCGTCGGTTGACAAATTACGCAGCATGTTATTGCATTTGTAAAAGATGACGCTTGAGGGTAGCGTATTACTAACATGCACGGACAAATAATTCATAATGAATACTTCACTAAATTATAATCAAGAGAAATTTGGTTATTTGTAGAGATTCTATTCTGATTTAGTTTTAGTTTTCAGTTTATCTATATAATTAAGACAGCGTCTTTTCTGTTGGAGGGTTTTCATTTTGTTAAGTATACCATTTTACAGTAATGGTTTAAATCTGCGTTATGTATATTATATAAAATAAATACTATATTTAGAAAGATAGATTGTTAGTTTTTAAAGGTATATAAAACCAAGTATTTTATTTAACGTCAAGCAATTCTTGGTAGAATAGCAGTAGTCGAAGTAGTCTTCCCATACCCTGATAATTTTCTTTTTAACTGTATCAAACTTATAAGTACAAAAATGGACTCAATAGCGCATCATATCGGTGACAAAAAATAAAAAAGACAAAAATTTTCTTATAGTTTAGTTTTATCGTTTATAAACATGATAGTTATTCAGGCCGACCATTTCCGTGAGTTTCCAAATCGTGCTTATGAATTCAAAATCTTTATACACAGAAAACTCTCGTCTGATGTGCAGCACACTGAAATTTTTGCTGCTGATACTAAAAGTACATACTTTTTCATTGCTTGTGTAAATCGAAAAACACATTTAAGTAAACCTCTCCATAAATATCTATACCACCACTTCATAGGTAACGTTGTGGGTGCGAAGCTACGTTATGACAATAGTTTACTTTGAATCTCACAAGAAATACTAGTTTTCAACACCTTCACACTATAAAAAGCACACAATTATTATACCCTAATCTAAGACAGAATTTCCGATCAGTACGTGAATGATATTGTTCCATTTTTTTTTTTTTTTTTTTTTTTTTTAAATATACAGGGTAACCCAAAAAAAACAGAACCCATATATTTTTGACTGAAATTCATAAATCTAATCCTCGCCTTTTCTTTTGTGCATGAAAAATTGGGACCATAGTATTCACCAACATGTCCTGGTCTACCAAGAAAAATGATTAGAATTTTTTTGCTTTATTTTTGTAGAAGTAACAAAAAAGTTTATGGGTTCTGATTTTTCTGGGTAACCCTGTATGTCACTGAAGACATATTTTTCCTAGTTATCATAAACATGTATGCATACATGTTTTTTCCTGGTATATTGCACGAAGTTTACATTAGAATTAAACAAGTGAAAACTCACTGAACTTGATACAGTATATCTGGCTTGAAGATTCAAAGATCTCAAAAAAAGGGCCTTCTACTTTGCTTCAACAATCCGATCAAGGTCAGAAAGAATGAAATAATTTTCTATTGATATTTCATTTCTAAAATTGATAAAAGATCTGATTTTCTTAACTTAACTGTTTTACTTTATATATTTTACTTTCAGATCAGATCATTTGAAATACAAATTAAGTAGTAAAAGAAAAAAATATTCTAACTGACAAATAGTTTGGTTTATGTTGGAGCAGGAAATTTCTTAGTTGTAATTTGAGTTCCTTTCAGTTAATTTATTTTTTAAAAAAATTAAACAGATTTCGAACGAATTGAGCACTCTGGTATCCGGTAAGGTATAAAATGTAAACAAACGAACGTCGCTACTTAATACCTTAGAATTCCCTAGTTGACGTGGTACGCTTGTTGGCCGAGTCTAAGGTAAAGTTAGGGGGGTTTCGATCCCAGCTTCAAGCGTCTTACTTGTCTAGCCACACTGAAGAGTTGTGATACAACGAAACAGTCTCTCTGTGGATGACAATATATATATATATATATATATATATATATATATATATATATATATATATATATATGTCTGTGTGTGTGTGTGTTTTTTGTGTTTGTAAATATGACCCTATGTCAAGTTTACGCTTCATTTTTTAAAATCCACTCCAGGGCGATGTAATAATGTGATGTTGGTGAAACAGAACGACATTAACAATAATAGAACGTAAAGCATTTTCTCTTTTTTTCCATTTAATTTTTTCATTCGAAAGTAAGATAACATCCTATTATATCATTGCCCTCTAGATGGATTCAATAAAATTGATACAAGTAATAAATCTCTCAGCGCGTACAGTTTTAAAACAAGTGCATCATATGAACGATCAAATCTAATTTTACGGACATTTTTCTAAATGGGGTATAGTGTACACTCCACTAATGAACAACAACTTTTGATGAACAAGTCCGTGTAATGAACGACCTCTAATTCTCAAACATAAAACGTGATATAAGAAGGTAAGCTTCGATGTGTTTAAAAAGATATGTCAGTGGAAAACTGGTCTTAAAAATGTCATTCATTACTTGGTATTAACATTATATAAAGTGTTGCCTTCAGATATATTGCCCGTACTACTAAGATGATTAAATGGATAATGAGAACCTGGGATGTTTTGAATCGATTTCTCGAAAACCATTCAGATTTTTCCTTGAAATAATCCGGAAATCAGATTGGATTTTATTGAGAAGCAGAACTTTATAAAACTTAGCATCGATCGCTGTAAGCGTTATGCCTTAGTAGTTCTTAATGATTCCGAGTTTACTTTTCTTTTGGAAGGTGAGGATACAACATTTTATCCAAACGTCTATTGTGTTTTGTTTATAGACAGAGTTGCATATATGTTCCATTTTTTCTTTATCTTCCATTAAGGAGATATTTCGTCGAGGCTTGCTGCTTGTCTGTTTTTAATTTTTTTAAGAACTGCGTTCTTCCTCAGTTAAATGTATTTTTTGATGTCTAGTTGGCTATTATTATAATTTTTTGAGTAGATTTATTAGTGAATTCAGGAGTGTTTCTGGGCTGATTCTTGAAATGTTATTTCACTTCTGAAGTCTTTCTTTTCGGTTGACAATTTTTAGTCTTGCTTTTGAGGTACTTTAAATGACATTCTCAAAAGGATTCGTTCACAGAGATACGCCAGTGTTGGCTGACCAGATTAGACTTGCATATATTTCTTTGTAAACCATGAATGCAATCTGGAAGACTTACCAGTCGTGATAGATGCTATGTACAGATGGCGAGAAAATGGCCAGGGAAATCCGTGCACTCTGCGCGACTTGCTAATGCTACTGATGATGATATCATATAAAAATATTCAAGTTGTTTTTACATGGAAATATTTTACTGAGATAAGCGGATGATTTTTTTTTTGCTCGAGTAAAAAGATTATGAGCTAACCTTTCTTTAAAAAATATTAAATATCTTTTTCTAAGAATGACATATTCAAGAAACTTGAACACCAATGGAACATTTGAGTAACCCTGTTTATTAAAGTTGTAAAAAGAGCATTACAAGTACATGATATTAGGATAATTTCTTTTCATAAACGTGAGAAGTGAAGTATAACAAACTATGTGCTAAATACCTGGAGAAATATGAATGCTTTATGTCTCGATCGGGCCATGGTTAGAATGTTCGCCAATGACCCGGGAGACCTGGGTTCAATCCCAGGTCGAGTCACACCAAATACTCAAAAAATGGTACTTGATGCCATCTTTTTACACACGCAGCATTATAAGGTATGGATCAAGGATAAAGTGGAGCAATCCTGGGAAAGTGTAGTGTCCTCCCTTACACCTCAGTGCTGTAGATATTAAAAGGGGAGCCTTGGGGTCCTCCCTTGACTCAGGTCACCAACTTTACTATAATGTCTGTGCACAGATTAAATTCACTCATTCCACAGGTATTGAAGAATACGCTAACTACACGTTTGCAAAGGGGTATGACAACTAAGTGTCCAAGGTATAATATTAAACTCAGAGTTATTAAGTACAGATCAAGGATAAAGTGGAGTAATCCTGGAAATGGAGTAGTACCCTCCCTTACAACTTGGTATTTTAGTTATTGAAAAGGGAGCCTTGGGGTCACTCAGGTCACCAACTTCATTTTACTTTTGTGTCCCGATATCAATCCCTGATTTGTCGGACTAGGCAGTTTTCGGCATTCCCTTATGAATAATTTCATTCGTCTTTCCAATCAGTACAAAACTTATTAGTAAATGTTAATAATTATTTCAAATCATTTCAAATACGCTGATTATTCTGAAGTTTATATTCGACTTCAATGTTCATCATTTTTTAAAAGCTGAAAAAAGTTGTTTAAACACAGATTTAATCGATTCTATCGATTTGACAAAAATAATTTTCCTTCACAATTTGTGTCGCAATTCTTCCACTTTCTAATGATAAGAACTTTATGAAAATTGAAAGAGTGGTCACATGAGATATAAATGGATTTTTGCTTGATTGGAACAATTAGGAAAATCCGTGACAATATGTAATATCTAATATCAAATGTTCTTTGTTCGCCTTGCTTTTCTTCTTGTCAAATTAGGAGTCATTTTTTTTCGCGGCATAGAAAATTAGCTAAGAAAATTGATAAAAACTTCTAGTTAAAAAACATTAAAATATTATTTCTGTAATTACAAATTTAGCTCTACCGAACAAAATATATAATTTGTTCATTCAGAAAATGACAAACTAAATATGCTGTCTCATTAAGGGATGTTTTTAACTACATTTTGTGTTGATGTCTTAATAGAAGAGAAATTATGAAAATTTTGAGTGCACAAGAATTTACACATATACATAGTCTCTCTCTCTCTCTCTTTCTCCCTCCCTCTCTCTCTCTCTCTCTTCCTCTCTCGTCCCTTTGGCATATTTATAAATAAAGAGTGATCAATATCCTGGATATGTTTATGTAAATATAGCGTAGACACAATCAACTAGATTGGCATTTGTCAGTTTCTCTCCTATGAATTAATTAGGCCTGATATATGAAAAGCAATGCTACTATATATATATATATATATATATATATATATATATATATATATATATGCTCTCCCACCTCGTGGTTTGAGCACACGAGTAGGGTATTGCCGGCTTCCACATGAACGTAAATGCAAAGCTCGTTTTATGAACTGAGCACTCTGGTAGTAATTTACGAAGGTCTTTACTTCGATTTAGCACAAAGCCAAATGAATGGGGCACCCATTGAGACTCGAACTCACTCGTGTAGGTTTGCTAGTCTAACTTGCTAACCATTACACCACTAGAGGTGCCCCTGAGCACTCTGGTAGCCGATAAGAATATATGTAAATAAATATACACGTTGAAAGATCCTTCGGTTACGCTGAGGGGGTGATAGCTTTGGGATAAGATATCATACTAAGGTAAAGTCAGCTGGGTTTCGATCCCTGCTTGAAGCATCCCCCATGTCTTGCCACACTGAAATGTTGTGATACAACGAAACAGTCTGTCTGTGGATGACAATATATATATATATATATATATATATATATATATATATATATATATATATATATATATATATATATGTATATATATATATATATATATATATATATATATATATATATATTCTAATACCTATGACTCAGAGTCAGAATTATTCTGATGATCCATTTTGGACTCAGTAGATATTCGCATTTTGCTCAAGTTAGTCAGTTGAACACATTTACGTTTTAGTTTAGAATATTTTGTCGGTATTTTTTCTTTTGACTAGGCATTGCGATAATGATTGATTATTATCAAGCAGTATGAATGTCTTTGATATTTTCAATTTTATGCTGTTTTTCTTTTCCAGATATTAACTTTCGTAATTTTCTTAAATTTTCATCTGATTCTTTTATTCACACTGTCAGAATTATAGGATTGTTACAAAAATAAGATATATATATATATATATATATATATATATATATATATATATATATATATATATATATATATATATATATGATTCCAGCTTCAATGCTTACGATGATTAAACGGGCATATATTTATATTTAAAATTACTAAACTTTCAAATTTTGACGTTTGGAATGTGAAATATACCAAGCAGTGTCTATATAATATTTCATGTCAACACTTGATACTTGACACGATTTTCTTTCAAGAAACCATCGTTAAAGAATAGTCATTGACCACATTATATTATGACACAATAATTAGGGAAAAAATTTCTGAATGATTGATATACAATCACCTTATTTTTATTTTGCAGAGGATTCAGTTTAATGAAACCAGTATTCGTGAGACACCGCTGTAAATCAATTACAGGAGAGACACAAAGCAGTTTTTATCTAAAAGCGGCACAATTGGCTTTCATATATAATACCCAAAGAAATGAGATTTGATTAAGTAAAAATTAGCATTCATTTAAATTATTTAAACGAGTTAATTTAAGGAATATTTTCTGAAGACAGAATATTCATCTAGTAAAGAAAAATGGATCACATTTTATATTTCATTAATTCATTTACTTCTAAATAAAAATCACTTAAAAGAGCATTCTATAAGTGTGGTAATTGAATGGATTTGAGTAGGCGTAATATATATATATATATATATATATATATATATATATATATATATATATATATATATATATATATATATATATATATACCTTAAAAATTGAATCAACTGAAATGAAAAAAAAATACTATAATATTTTATACAAGTTTGCTAAATGAATATTTTATGATGTTAGAATGTTCAGGTATGAAAGAAAAAAATTATGTGTGTCCTTTGCGAGAGTGGTTTTTATACTGCTGGATGAAAAAAAAATTCAATCATTTTTTCTGGGTCTACACACACACACATATATATATATATATATATATATATATATATATATATATATATATATATATATATATATATATATATATATGAGGGGTCGTTTTTTGTGTGCATTGTATATATGTATGCGCTGATATATATATATATATATATATATATATATATATATATATATATATATATATATATATATATACATATATGTGTGTGTATGTTTGTGTGTGTGTGTGTGTGTGTATGGTTGTGTTAGTGTGTGTGTAAGTGTATGCGTGTGAGTGTGCATATATATACCTGTGTGTTCCTGCGTACATGCATATATGTGTGTGTATGTGTGTGTATGTAAATATGCGTATATATGCGTGTGTTTATGTGTACGGGTATATATTTGCGTTTCGAAGCATATATATATATATATATATATATAAGTATTTATCTATAATTGAAATATAGAGAAAGTTGGATAATTCAATCACTTAAAACTGGTTTAGAAGGGAAAATATTTCGTTCTTTTATTTTATTTTTTAAGAACTTTCTCAAGCTGAACATTTTTTTGAGTTTTTCTATATATGATCAAATGAGAAACATTATTTTCAGATTCACTACAATTAATCATCTTAGTATCTCTTAATATCAGTATGTGTTCTGGTATGAACGTATGTATGTATGTGTGTATATGAATGTGTGATGCATGTGTGTATTTGCGGTCGTGAATGTGCAAGTATCATGGAAATACAAAGCAGTTCAACCATATGCATTAAATGCTGGATAGTACATTAGTTTTCACTAACACGAGTGGGTCCACAGTTTTGAAATGATAAAAAGTTCTCTTGATTAAAACTGAATTATGATTTCCACAGAAAGAACACATCAATCATGCAGCCAAAAATTCTTAAACAAACATTTCTTTTATCTAACAATCGAAGCCAGGAGTCTGATCAATGAGACATCAGTAACATTTTTCTTGTTTTTTTTTTTTTTTTTCTTAATTTCTTTTAATTTTTTTTTATTTCACTCTCATTTGAAGAGGCGAATTTCTAAAGCAATTCGATCGCTTTTTCTTCTTTATAAGAGTTGTCTCCCTTATTGCACATAATAAGACCTGGTATAATGTCTATCGAGTCGTACCGAAGACTCAAAAAATGGTACTTGCTTATCACTCTGGGTTATAGGGTACGGATCAAGGATAAAGTAGAGCAATCCTGGATATGGAGTAGTGCCCTCCCTTACACTTCGGTGTTGTAGCTATGCAAAAGGGAGCCTTGGCGTCCCCCTTGACTAAAGTCGCGAACTTTACTATAATGCCTGTGCTCAGATTAAATTCAGCCATTCCACAGGAATTGAAGAATACGGTGACTACACGTTTGCAGAGGGGTAAGACCACTAAGTGTCCAAGGTATAATATTAAACAGTATTTGATGGTGGAGTATCCTATTCCTTAATTGCAATTATAACCTTGTCTAGCCAATATTAGATATCATTTATTATTAAACTTTAACCGGGACATTTGCCTTAGAGTGTTCGCCAATGGCCCGGGAGACCTGGGTTCAATCCCAGGTCGAGTCATACCAAAGACTCTAAAAATGGAACTTGATACCACCTTGCTTAACACTCAGCATTATAAGGTACGGTTCAAGGGTAAAGTGGAGCAATCCTGGGAATGGAGTAGCGCCCTCCCCTACACTTTGGTGTAGTAGCTATCGAAAAGGGAGCCTTCGGGTTACCCTCGACTATGGTCGCTAACTTTACTTATTATTAAACTCTACGACATCGAAAATCAGTCAAGCTAATTACCCGAAGCAATCCAAGAATAAGTTCTCCTTCGTATCCATTTTATGATTGAAATTTATATTTCATTACAGAAGTGGAAAATTAAACCTTTTACTCAGAGATTTCGGAAAAAAAATCGCGAAATGTTTCAGTCATATAAATGTGTGATGCATGTGTTACAAAAGCGATAGGATGACCAGAAAGCGTGGTCCTCATTCATTTCATGCATCTCAATCACTATAGCTGTCTTCAATATGTGTGTCTGGGTGTTTTATTTTTTTTACGGATTGTTGCGTTCCCTCTCACAAGATACAGATGGTGCTGTCCAGAAGAGTCTAATCAGTGAGGTAAGAGACATGATAGTGAAACTTCTCTGAAAACTACTTCTTGGTGAGGAGAGTCTTAAGCAAAGGATATGATACCATTTCTCTAAGATAAGTTCTCTGAGTTCAACTGTTGTCTCCAATACTGATTCTCTTCTCTCTCTACACAAATGGTATATATAAAGAAGAAGAAGAAGAAGAAGAAGAAGAAGAAGAAGAAGAAGAAGAAGAAGAAGAAGAAGAAGAAGAAGAAGAAGAAATCATCACAGGACTGACAACAAGCATAAACAGACCAAAAAAAATAACTAGGAGGCAGAAATTGAATGTGAAACAATTGAATGGATATTTCAAGTGACGAATTGGTTTAATCTTCCGCGTGAAGACCTGCACAGGGCTACATTAAGGAAATTTCAAGAGAGGAACTGAATCTCTCCAAATAGCAACTAAAAACACCGGCTATAATGAACAATCATAATAAGGGCAAAATCAATAATAATCAAAAGAAAAGAAAGTGTAGATTATGGGGTGACAAAGATGAAATGATTAACGATATAAGTAAATGTAGGAAACTACCACAAAAGGATTTTAAGTGATCCATTGGGAATTTTGCCAGAAATTAAAATCTGACCAAATGTGCAGATTGTAGATGCAACAAAAGAGAACCCCTCATAGAATCCAATGGGATTTTGAGATACAAATGGATCACTTAATTCCTGCAAAAATATCAGACATAGTTCTAATTAACCAAAATTGAAAAAAAAAAAAAAACGAGAACTTGCCGGTTTGTGGATATGTCATCCAGAGAATAAAAATCAAACAAAGTGAAAACGAAAAAAGTACTCAAACCTTGCCAGATAATAAAGAAAGCTGTGGAACTTAAAGATGACAGTGATATCAATCGTTACTGACTCTTAGGAAAATCAAATGACGAATAAAAACTATAGAGACTAAAAGATTCTTTGTGGAGACTGGCTGCCACTCAGACTCCATAGAAATACCACCAACTAACGATGGAGTGAAGAGCTCCCAACGAGCGAAATAATAATAATAATAATAATAATAATAATAATAATAATAATAATAATAATAATAATATCGATTTCCTGTCCTGGCGGACTACAGAATAAATCTGAAGGAATGTGAAAAGAAGAATAATTACCTCGACCTTGCTAGAGAATTGAAAGAGCTGAGGAACATGAAAGTAACGATCGAGCCAATTGTGATTGGTGCTTTAGGCACAATAATTAAAGGATTATCAAAAGGCCTGGAGGACTTGGAAGTTAGCGGACGGGTAGAGACTATCCAAATGACAGCATTGCTGAGAACGGCTAGATTCCTGAGACGAGTCCTGGAGACCTGAGGAGACTTGCTGTCACTCAGACTCCAGTGGAAAACCATCAGCTTACACTGATGAGAAAAACTCTAAAGAAGTAAATAATAATGATAATAATCGAAGACTATATTCCAAAACACGATGGAGGATTCATTAGACCCACCAGAAACGATACTGAGAACACGATGAACAACAGAATGACAATAACTAGGAAACAAAAATGGGAAGGAAAACAACTCTATGGCCGCTTTAAACGACTAATAAACAACATCTCACACGACAAAACCTGGACATGGGTAAGAATAGGAAAATTTAAGAGAGAAACAGAATATCTCCTTATAGCAGCACAAGACAAAGCCGTAAGAACCAATCATATCAAGGCGAGGATAGATAAGACACAACAAAATAGCAAATGCAGGCTATGTGGTGACATGGATGAAACCATCAATCATATAATAAGCGAATGCAGCAAATTAGCACAGAGGGAGTATAAGGCGAGACACGACTGGGTCGGCAAGGTGATCCACTGGGAAATGTGCAAGAAATGTAAATTTGACCACACTAACAAATGGTATATGCACAACCTAGTACCTGTCCTAGAAAATGACACGCATAAACCCCTATGGGACTTTAACATACAAACGGATCACCTAATCCCGGCCGGAAGACCTGACTTAATAATAATCAACAAAAAAAAGAGAACTTGCAAAATAGTCGACTTTGCTTCCCGGCTGACCACAAAGTAAAACTCAGAGAATGTGAAAAGAAGAATAAGTACCTCGACCTTGCTAGGGAACTGGAAAAACTGTGGAACATGCAGGTGACAATTATACCAATTGTTATTGGCGCATTTGGAAGAGTAACTAAAGGATTACTAAAGATGGAGACCATCCAAACGACGGCATTATTGAGAACAGCCAGAATACTGAGAAGAGTCCTGGAGACTTGAAGAGAATTGCTGTCACTCAAACTCCAGTGAAAAACCATCGGCTAACGCTGATATGAAAAGCTCTAATGAGTGAATAATAATAATAATAATAATAATAATAATAATAATAATAATAATAATAATGCCTTAAAATAATTAATAAAAAAGAAAATTTGTAAAATTGTCGACTTTGCTGTCCCGGTTGATCACAGAATAAAACTGAAAGAATGTGAAAAGAAGGATAAGTACCTCGACCTTGCGAGACAATTGAAAAAAAAAAAAACTATGGAAGAAGGCAACAATTATACCAAATGTGATTGGTGCTTTTGGCACAGTAAATAAAGGATTATAAAAGGACTGGAGAACTTGGAAGTTGGTGGACGAGTGGAGACCATTCAAGCGATTGCATTATTAAAAAAGGCCATAATACTAAGGAGAGTCCTGGAGACTTGAGGAGACTTACTGTCACTCAAACTCGACTGAAAGACCATCAGCTAAAAGTGATGTGAAAAACTCTAATGAGTGAATAATAATAATAAAAGTAATAATAATACCACAAAACAACTCGATAGGACAAATTATATTATTGCGAAAATCGATAATAGGCAAAAGTTTAGGAAGCTTAGGTTTTGGAGAGAAAAGATGAAACAATTAATCAAATTGTAAGCGAACAAGAGCAAAAAGAATACAAGACCAAGCACGAATTGGTAGAAAACGCAATCCACTCAACATTGAGAAAGATACTAAATTTGATTATAGTAAAAAATGGTATATATACAATACAGTATCCTTCCAAGAGAATGAGATGCCAAAACTTTTCTCAGATTTTGAGATCCAAGCTTATCACCTGATCCCGGCCAGAAAAGTAGACCTTGTTGAAATTAACAACAACAACCACAACAACAACAAATAATTGCCGTATCCTGAATTTTGCTCGTCCTGCTGACCATATATGAAATTGAAAAGATGTGAAAATCCTTTGTCTTGTCTACAGAACTGAAAAAAAAACCCTATGGAACATGGGGCTACTGTTGATACCGATTGTAGTGTTGCTCTTGGAACGGTCCCAAAAGGTTTTTAAAGGGGATTGAAATAAGTGGAAATCAGAGGAAGAATCGAAACCATCCATTCTACAGAGTTTTTGTTTTTATGATAGTCTAGAATACTCAGAAAAGTCCTGGAGAACTAAGGAGTCCTCACCCGGACACCAGTGTAATACGAATAGTTATTGCTTGTTTCAGACCTTACAATAATCAAGAAAAAAAGTGAGAACTTGTTGGATTGTGGAAATACGAAAATGAAAGAGCGCCGAAAGGTTGACAAATACATGAACATTGTCAGCGAGTTAAAAAAAAAAAAAAACTAACTAAATCATGAGAAAAGTTTAACCACCTAATGTACATGGACGGTATCAAACTATTTGCAAAAAAATGAAAAATAATTTGAAATCTTCATACAAGCAGGGAGAATATACAATAAGAAAAAAACGGGTGTAATTTGGCATAGAAACACATGCCATGTTAATGAGAAGCAGAAAACAACAAATGTTGAAAGGAATAGAACTATCATATTAAGAAAATATCAGATCACTCGCAGAAAAAAAAATTACTAGAACCTATGAGTATTGGAAGTGGGTTCTATCAAACAAGTGGGGAAGAAAAAGATGTAATAAAAGAAAACCTCAAACGAACGAGAAAACTCCTGGAAACTAAACTACGTTGCTGAAATCTCATCGGAGTGATAAACACCTGTGCTGTGTCCCTTATAAGATACTCGCAACCATTTATCAATTGACCCTGGTAAAAACTTAAACAATATAACCAGAGAACAAGAAACCGCACGATGATGCATAAGGCCTTACATCCCAGAAATGACACAGACAAGTTATGTGTCAATAAAAGAAAGAAGATTACTACTCGCCAGGATTAAAGCGTCTACACATCGATTTGACGACTCGAAGACGACATAAAAAAGAGCAAAGAAAGACGAATTGTAGAAGCTAAAAACAACACAAACAAGATAAGGATCAACAGAACAATAATAACTAAAATATCAAAAGGAAATGCGAAAAAAAGGGTTTGGATATTTATAGGGACAAACAAGCGAAATCTCATGAGACATCAAGTTAAGGAAAGAACATTTTAACAAACAAACAGAATCTCTTCTGGCAATACCAGGAAAAGTGATGACCATCCAAACTACTGCATTATTAAGATCAGCCAGGATACTGAAAAGAGTCTTGGAGACTTGAGAAGACTTGCAGTCACACAAACTTGCGTGAAAAACTATCACCTGACGCTGGTGTGAAAAACTCTCAAACGAGTAACATAGTAATAATAATGATAAAGAAGAAGAAGAAGAAGAAGAAGAAGAAGAAGAAGAAGAAGAAGAAGAAGAAGAAGAAGAAGAAGAAGAAGGGTATTAAGATAGTGACGATGATGTCATATGGGGAATTTCAATTTCAGAAATGTCATTCGTACTGCAAAATGCAAATAACGCTCATTCCATTTCCACAGTGTAAATGCATCGTAAGAGACAAAATAAACTGATAAAAAAGATGATTGGCTATGGATAAATAAATATAAGAAACGTATAAATTGTCATCATTAATTGCTAGTGGAAATTTTTCGTTTTTCTCCTTACACAAATATCAACTAGTCAGAAGAAAGATAGATAGAGAGAGAGAGAGAGAGAGAGAGAGAGAGAGAGAGAGAGAGAGATGCATTTGGACAGACGATTTAATAAGAAGCGTAGAGGAAAGGGGATTTTTATTGAAAAAGAAAAACATGTTCTATATTGCCTTTTTTGCGGGCTAATATGCTCATAACATTTATTATATGTATGTTTATGATTTTTGTGTAAGCACCGACCTCTGTCTCTCTCGTTCTGTCCCTGTCTCAGTCTCTGTCTCTCTCTCTGTATATGTGTGTGCGTATGCCTCTGTGAATTAACTAACAGGATCTGTGAAAAGACACACATACACGTCTGTACTTATATGACATGGGGTAAAATTACAGATTAAAGAAAACAAACCAGGAATGGGAAAGTTAATTATTTATATGTTTACATATTTAGATTGGAGCTCTACATAAACTGAAATCAGAAAGAATATACATACCTACTTACTTGAACACCGACACAGCCACACACACACACACGCACACATTTGAGTGTATATATATATATATATATACATTTGTATGTGTATGTGGTGTGTGTGTGAGTATAAGTGTATGCATGTGGAAAAGTTTATATATCAAGTATTTGTTAAAGTTTATTTCATAAAACAAAATTTCCTCAAAATGCAGACCATACTTAAAAAATGCGATATTGGTAGGTTTAACATTCCATCTCTTATATATATATATATATATATATATATATATAATCTTTAAGGAAAGATTGGAGAGGTTTTCGAAGAAATCGATTCAGAGTTTCAAAGATTTTAACTATTCGTCGAATCATCAAAGGAGTCTCAAGGCAAAACTCTTATTCAAAGATTTCTCAAAGACATGGTTTCATCGACAAAGTCAATAGGAAACAAATACGATAAACATATTGTCTCCCCATAGAAACTGTTATTGCTGAATTGACGCTCGGTAAAAAACACTTAACAATGGCAAGATCACTTCGTGGGGACACCAAATTCTTTGACATTTTCTCAGGAATCTTATTTCAATATCACCATTGAGCGGCTTGATTATCGCTTCCCTCTTCAGCTGATTAGAAGGCGCTGCAAACTTGAGTGGTCTCCACATTCACCTATTCCGCAACCCTACCTGTGGGAGTTCTTGAATGACAACGTATAAAAGAACAATCCGCAATACATTACTGAAGTGAAAGTGACCATCAATTAAAATATTTTGTGCTATACTGAAAAAAGAGTGCTTTAGGGTGATTGAAAATTTCGCTAAACGAATTCAAGTGTCTCACCAGCGCAGTGGCGATTATTCGGAACACGTCCTGTAACAAAAACATTCTTTGAGCAAGAAAAATCAAATCAATATTTACTTTAAATATCAGCTCCCAGGATATGCAACCTTATTTAGTTTCTTGTCTCAGTAAATAATCATTATCATATTAATTGGTTGCATCTACTTTGACTTGACTGTATTGGTTAGTTTAAGACTTTCATTGAAGAGGATTGGAAAAATGTCCGAAGTATATATTTTTAAGATTTGCAAATAGTTTTGAAGGCCTGTTGATTTAGTAATTTAAAAAATGGTGGCCATAATGAGTAAATTGACACTTTTGAGTCTATTTTGTTATTTTGTTGTTTATTTCTCTAATTAAAATTAAAATTGTTTTATAATGGAGTCTAAGAATATTCGTAATTTTGTTACTGTAAACTGTATAGATAAATAGATGTGAATAAATACGTTTAAATTAATTATATTTGCACACAGTTAAATTGTTTCAAATATTGTTAAAACTACTAATTCTATTTAATATGAATCTTTTGTTGCTCAAATTTAAACTTTTCTATTTAAAGATTGGCTTCTCACAGTATTCTGTATAAAACGATACACACTTATGTTTTCAAGTAATTATTTCCAGTTTCCAGTTAAGTTTTTACATCTA
This sequence comes from Sepioteuthis lessoniana, assembly GCA_963585895.1. Classification (NCBI taxonomy): domain Eukaryota; kingdom Metazoa; phylum Mollusca; class Cephalopoda; order Myopsida; family Loliginidae; genus Sepioteuthis; species Sepioteuthis lessoniana. The sequence goes on along the minus strand of OY757905.1, from coordinate 129,769,195 downwards.
GAACAGCATTTACATTGTTGCTCCATAAAAAGTTTTACAATGTTGCTCCATATTGATATGGATATTGTTAAAATCAAAGAACTCAGACTATAACACTCTGCATACGGAGACACCTTCTTCTTACACTCTCACATAAACCAACTCTTCTCGAGAGTATCAGGGGAGGTAACTTCATGTCTTAACAGATATGATATTTTACATATTGCAACTATAATTCCAGATGTAAAATACAAGAATATCATCTTTTTTCATCTGGAGCAATGATTTTGCATCTGGAGAATAATAAGATTCGGCAAATCAATTAAAGAATTACATCTTTAAAGATGTAATTGATCTCTATCTTTACAGATAACCCTTACATCTGTAGCAAGTTTTATATCTGGAGCAATGGCAACTTTCAAAAGAGCTCCAGATTATATTAATAATACGATGTTATTGGAGGTTATTATATGCTCCAGATGTATTATTGTTTTACATCCCCAAATGATATTGATATATCCACTTTTACATCCTCCAGATTTGGAGCTTTTATGAAAACGTTGCTCCACAACATCAGCCATCGCTCCAGATGTAAAAGTTGCTTACCTTTACATCTGGAGCTCTTACATTACTTTTACATTGTTGCTCCAGATGTTTAAAAGTTTCTGTGAAAAAGTTTCTTACTTTCTCCAGATGTAAGAAACTTTTTCACAGAAACTTTTAAACATCTGGAGCAACATCTGGAGCAACTGGAGCAAGGATATAATCTTTTTCATTGTAATTTTTACATCTGGAGTATATACCCTTTTACAAGTTGCTTACTTTACTTTACTGATGAAAAAGATGAAATCCTTGTTTTACATCGCAGTAAAATTTCTTACATCTGGAGCAACAATGATATTATTAGCTCCAGATTACATTATGTAATCTGGAGCTAATAATATATTATATCCTTGCTCCAGATGTAAGAAATTTTACTGCGATGTAAAACAAAGATTTCATCTTTATAATGAGGTTGTTATTATTATTGTAAAGGAATAATGAGAACCACTTTTACATCTGGAGCAACAATGATATCCTCAGATGATATTGATATAATCTGGAGCTTTTATGAAAACGATTAATATCCTTGAAAGTTGCTCCACAACATCTGCCATCGCTCCAGATGTAAAAGTAAGCAACTTTTACATTGTTGCTCCAGTTGTTAACATTATTCATTTACAATAATAATAATAATAATATAAATACCTCCACCTGGAGCTTTTAAAGATCATATCCTTGAAAGTTGCTCCACAACATCTGCCATTGCTCCAGATGTAGGCAATTTTACTGGGTATCATTTTTTTCATCATTAAAAAGTTGCTTACTATGTGTAAAATTAAGCATCTGGAGAAACAGATGTTGCTTACTTTAAGCTACATCTGTTTAAGTTACTTTACGCAACATCTGGAGCATCTCGATGCAAAAGTTTCTTACTTTTCTTACTAGAAAGTAAGCAACATCTGGAGCATCAGGATGTAAAAGTAAGCAACACATCTGGAGCAACGATAACTTTTACATCTGGAATGTAAAAGCAACTTTTACATCTGGAAGATACATTTTTAAGGAATGTGTGATTTTATTGTATTTAATCAATTTAAGGGTGTGATTTTATTGTATTTAATCAAAATGCATATATCGGTTGCAAGAATTTGCAAGAAACTTCGAATTCAATTATTTTAAAAACATAAATATTCTATTTCCATTTTGTGTTGAAGTAGAAAGCGCAGATTTACGACATATTTTTAATGAACATTTTATTGAAATGACTTTCGATCTTAAAGTGAGTTTTGTTCACAATGTGTGTGAACAAAATTCACTTTAAGATCGAAACACACACTATATATATATATATATATATATATATATATAGTGTGTGTGTGTGAACTGCCAGCACGATATGATGATGATGATGATGATGATATATCCCTTTACATATATGGTAAATCAGAGTTTAGCTAGATACATTACATTCTAAGTAAATAAGGAAACATTCTGAACAGATTGATTCCAGGGTTAAAATCACGAGTATGAAACCTATGAAATGAATTCCAGGGTTAAAATCACATGAAATGAATTCCAGGGTTAAAATCACAAGTATGAAACCTATGAAATGAATTCAAAACTGGGAAATTAGTTACTTCAAAAATTTTATTTTCAGTTTATTTATTTTGGTGGGTGGGGGTCAGTGGAAATTAATTTTTTTTACAAGGGGTGTATCAAGTAAAACCTTTGTAAAGCACTGATGTGAACAAATAAAATATTCGTGTTCTATTTATTTTCACGAAAACAACCTACGTAACTAGGCACTTTTCATCAACACACACACACACACACACACACACACACACACACACACACACACACACACACACACACACACAAATAAGTATATATATATATCCTCGATGACCATACGAAATTCAAAAAACTAAATAAGAATCCCACCAACCAACTAAAATCAAAAATTAATAAACTAATCACTGCTAATAATGCCGAACTTAATAGCACAAAACTACCCAAAATAATTGGGGATTATAAACCCGGGTATCTTTACGGGACCGTAAAAATACATAAACCTAATCATCCTCTTCGCCCTATTATATCACAAATACCTACACCGATTTATCAACTCACAAAAACAATAAAACAGCTTATTTCACCATACTTACCTAGAAAATACAACATAAAATCTACACATGAATTAATTCAAGTTCTTCATACAATTAAACCCAATAATGGTATATTAGCCTCACTCGATGTAGAACATTTATTTACTAACGTACCTGTCAAGGAAACAATTGATATTATTATAAATAATATTTATAATAACCCATCTCTCCCTCCTCTTAAAATCAACCCGAATATACTTCGAAAACTACTCCTAACATGCACTAGATGGTGTCTCTATGGGGTCTGTCCTGGGCCCCATTTTCAGTGATTTCTACATGTCAGATCTCGAAAATAGAATTTTCAATAGCATAAAAAAACCTCCAATATACCTAAGATATGTTGATGATATTCTTATTCTTACTAATAATATTAACGAAATCAACATACTACAAGATACCTTCCAAAACAATTCAGTTCTTAACTTTACTCATGAACTAAACAAAAACAATAAAATTTCCTTTTTAGATGTTCTCATTGATACTAACAACAATAATAACTTCACTACCTCCACCTACAAAAAACCCTCTAGTAATAACTCCTGTACCCTCAACTTTAAAAGTGAATGCCCCTTCAGATATAAAAAAGCAATTATTCGTAATGTAATATCCCGTGCCAAACTAATCTCCTCCTCCAAAACAATATTTTGTAAAGAGGTAAAAAACATAAAACAGGCTCTCATCGGTAATGGGTTTCCTAACTATATTGTTGATGAACAAATTAAACGTATGATCAAAATGTTAACCAACAAAATAAACAGTATACTACTCCATCCAGTCAACAAACATATATCAAACTTTTTTATCGTAACCAAATGCACTACAATTATAAATCCGATGAAAAAAATAATGAAAACATTGATTCACAAAAAAATACTCCCCACTGATCCTAATAAAAAAAATAAAACTTATTATTTATTATAATAAGTTCAAAACCTCGAATTTGGTCATTAGAAATAACTCCTCTCCCTCGATTGGGATGTTGCAAAAACCAACGTTATATATAAATTTAAATGTCCCCTAGGAGATTGTATCTCTGATAATAATAATATATATGTTGGTTTAACCTCAACTACCCTGTCGAGGAGACTTACAATGCACCTTTCTGACACAAGTTCAATAGCTCAGCATTTAAAAAAACATTCATGCCCAACAACACAACTACGAAAAATTCTCACCGACAACACAACAATACTCGAACATCAAAATAATAAACAAAAACTTCAGATTCTCGAAGCACTATATATTAGAAACCTGCAACCAGCACTTAATAGAATTAATTTTCAAACCAGTGCTAACGTACTTAAATGTCTTTAGCTACTGGCACTATTTACAGAATTACATTTAAAAGCAAACGCCATAATCTCCAACAGCAAAGACGTCCTTACACAGTAGTAATTTGCTAAAACAAAAGTTACATCACTTTTGTAACAGATTCTCCCCTGATGATGGCCCAAAGTCGGGCAGAAAGTACTAGGGATACATACAATTATGGACAATACCTTAATCAGTTCCCCCCGAATACGATAAAAGTAATACGGGAATTCGAACGGATCCAAAAGAGAATATGTAGGCATAAAATGTCTATTATGTTCAATGAAATTAGCATTAACGAAGAAATGCTGCCTAAATATATATATATATATATATATATATATATATATATATATATATATATATATATAATTGATGTTCATACGTTATTATTTCTGTTTCCAGCGTCAACTTAATTTGCAAAGTAACCCCCCCCCCGTCAACCAGAGGGATTAAATACTCTGTCTGCATCTCTGCACAGGGGTAGCCCCTAGTGAGTGTCCAAGATATGACACTAAACCATCTGATGGTGAGGTTACAGTAATGTAGGAGCTTCGCAGAACGCAGATTACCCCTTCATTGCCATCGCTCCCAAGTCGACTCTGACACGGAATGGTAGCACCCGATAGGCTCCTATCTATGGGTCAATTAGAGATAAAGTGTTTATACATGGTAAAGTAAATTATTTTAAATATATCTATTTTGACATTTAACAGTGTAAACAAAAACTATACTTACTCTTAACTGAATTGTTTTAAATTTAATTTGGCGTTAAATAACTCGAAAAGGGTTGATACACCGTAAAACGAAATAACCAACCAACCAACCAACCCTACTCTTATTTTTCATGTTAACATTTCCTTTATGTAAACCAATTGACAAAGAATCTAATATGCACGTTTTACAACGTTTTCCTTGTGAGACAGTTGCTTCCGAGTACAGTTATACATTATAAAATTTAGCTCTATTTCATCATCATCATCATCATCATCATAATCTTGTCGTGCCACTAGCACGGATATCCCTGACCCTCTCTCGCCACTTTTCGCTATGGTTCATCGCCTCTGGGTCTTCGGGGCTACATCCCGTATCCCCACATATCTGTTGAATGTATGTTCGTGCTGGTCGTCCTGCTTTTGCCCGGTCATATGTGGGGGTCCATAGGAGTATATCACTTATGAGTTCGTCCCTGCCTCTCCAAAAGTGTCCTGCATGTCTGGTTCATCTAACTATGGTAGTTTTCGTGATGGGAGGCAGGTGGCCGTATAGTTGGTGTCTTGTGGGGTGTTGCTGCCAGGACTTGTTCATTATTTCTCGCAGTATTCTTGTGTAATTGCCGTCTAGCTTCTTCTCCAGCCGTTTTGTTAGCGTCCATGTAGTGCATCCATACAGCAGTATCGATACGACGGCTGCCTGGAAGAAACTTCGTTTCATTATATCGGTCAGGTCTGATTTCCATATGATCGATAGGCTATTGATAGCCGTCCATGCCTTCGTTAGCTGCGTGTCGATGTTCTTTTCGGCTGATGAGACGCTGCTTCCTAGGTAAGTGAATTTGTCTACTAGTTTAAGAGGGGTTCCGTCTAGTGTGGAGAAGTCACCTGTTTGATTATTGCACATATATTCGGTTTTGTGCGCATTGACATGGAGGCCTATGCCTGCGTCTGCTCGTTCCAAACTATGCTGTAGTGTTTCAGCTTGGCTGGGTGTATTTCTTTTAATATATATGCAGTTGGCACATTCAAGTTTTATGTTTATAAATAGATTGCAACGAAAAAGAAACACACACTTTAATTAGGTGATAATTCTTTCTGAGGAACAAAATACATTTTCAATGATTATAATTAGTAAACCACAAGCAACCATTAGTGTGATTTGGAATATGATTACGCATTCAACTGTAAAGATTTTAGGGTACTCTTTGTAGGGAAGTGAACTCAATCTGATGGTGAGTCACAAGTTCTGTAGATTAGAGAATGCAGCGTCCTTTTCATTATTTCCAAGTTCATCCTGATTCGGAGAGTTTGTAGACGTGAGTATTTCATTTTGGGGTCAAATAGTCATGTTCGAAAAAAATCATTTGGTCATATATATATATATATATTATATATATATATATATATTGTCAATTATCTCCCATTCAGACAAACCATCCTGATAAGACGAGCAAAGCATTATTGAATCGTTTAGAAGCAGTTAAATCGTTCCAAGTATTGCTATATAACACTAAAAATTCAATTAAACACCAGTCATTTATTACACACAATTAAATGAACCAGCAACCAAATTCAGTATAATATATTCGTTTGGTCTCAGTTTAGATGTCAAACAGTTCTTTTTCACAAGTAGATAGGACCCTATCAGGTTCTACCACTTCGGGCCAGAGTGGATCAGAGATCGATGCCAAAGAAGAAGGTACTGCGAATTCACCAAAGTTCTAACCTTCCTGGAAACAAACCATCAGGGTTTTTTTTTTATTTCAAACAATTCAGTTTAGTATAAATATAGTTTTTGTTTACTCACCGTTAAATGTCAAAAGTTCTATTTCAAAGATTCAGTTTAGAATTGTACCATTGCTATATCAAAGTGACATCTTCGACCCAGAATGGTATCATGTTAACAAATGCAAAGAAACTCTGTTAAACCACTGAAAGGTTTATTTACTACTAGGTAACAAATAGACGCCGGGAGAAAGAAAGGGAGTATCGAAACAGCAGACAACCGGGTCAACTAGACAATTATAAACAACATATCATACAGAGAAAAAGATGAGCAGACAGAGACCATGATTTTTTTTGGCTTCAACATGCTTATTCGCAGGGTCAAATAGTCTAACTCCCCCTTTGGAAACACATCTCCTAAATTGGGGCTCGTGAACTTTCTTCTCTTAACAACATTGTGGCTTGTGTTCTACTGACATCTTTGCCTTATCACTTCTCGCTGACCACTCCTGAAAAACACGTCGTCCCTTCGCATCCGCCTGGTGTCGGTGGGAGGGAGATCTACTGACCTTTGCTTCTGCGCATGCGTATCAAATTTTCAGACCTCCAGACCACCAGTTTTCCTTAGTAATTTCAAACTACCACGAGTGCCTCAGCTGGTTATTCGGAAATTACTGTGTGCTATATTTATTTATTTATTCATTTATTTATTTATTTATTTATTCATTCAATCGTCCAGGAGCTGTTATGTTACGCCCAGTTTTCATGTCAAAACATT
>OY757905.1:129744475-129756975 GCA_963585895.1 Sepioteuthis lessoniana | reverse complement strand
CCTATGAATGTCCTTACTTTAAAAAAATGAATATATTTTTATAGATGTAAATAAGAATGTATTAAGTAGAAATAAAATGGTGGTGACTAATAGAATTTATGTAATCTTTTAAAGATAATTATACACGACCCCCATTATTGCTTAGCTTCGTTGTGTTATCCCACAGCCACTCTATCCCAACACAAATCGGCAGCCCTGCAGGCATGCGCATACAGCCTCAGCCTCATTTTCAAAAACCTTTCATTGCCTTTTGCTACTTATATATATGCAATATTGATACTGATTTTAAAAAGAAAAATATTCATGTATCGCTTCGGGCCATCGTCATGGTGTTAAGAAAATTTTTAAAAAATATGTGTTTATCACATTTAGTATTGATCAATTGATATTTAGAGATGTATAATTATAATTATTTAGCAATTATTCCTACCTAGATTTTTTAAAAATTTCATTTGTGTTCACTCTCATTAAAAACGTAAATGATCTACTGAGACTATGTCAAATGAAGTCTATATTTTTGCATGTGTGAGAGGATTTTACATGATTACTGCAATAAGACAAGTGTATATTGAAACATGACTTGCTTATTTCAGACTAACCAACATTTGATAAAGATATTGTTAATTTTTTGTAAAATGGTAATCATACATATATACTTTAAAAATATGTGGCAATTATTCTTCGTTATAAATAGCGTGGATTTTTCCAATGTTCATTAAAGAAAAAAATATGGAAAATTGTGATGCGGATTTTTTAAGCCTGAAAAATATTCTAAAAGTCTAGGGGTTGATTTATACGTAGGGCTAAGATCCAATCTTTTACCACCGAGTAGTCAACCAGTAGGACAATACTATAAACAATTATATTCACCACTCACCATAACTCCAGTAGATTTTGTTTGATTTGATATCATGCCATATCAACCTCTGTAAGTTATTTAATGCCAAGTCCTCTATACATGATTTCTAAACGTTGTTTGTAGATACTAAAGCCTGATTGTCACAGCTGGTGAGTGAGTTTCAAAAATGCAATCTGGACGTGAGGACACTTTAGAAGAACGATATGTAATAAAATTGTTTTAAACTTGGAAAAATGCCACAGAAACGTATGGAATGCTTCAGACTGATTTTCAACCATCTTGCATGAATCGAGCATCAGTTTTTGAGTGGCATAAGAGATTCAAGGAAGGCAGCTAGTCTGTGAGTGATGATAAGAGATGTGGAGGAGTAAGGAAGTCAATAGACCAGAGTTGATTGGCCAAAAGGTTAGGGTTACTATTTTGAGGTTTTAAGGGAGTTCAGGAAGATATTCCGTCGGAAGAAGCCAGCACTCTTTAAATCGGGTCAGTGGCATATCCACCAGGACAATGCACCAGTCCACAACTCAGACTATTTGACCAAGATGGGCATGAAAACAATTCCCCATCCTCCCTATAGTCTAGTGCTTGCACCCAGTGACCTTTGGTTATTCCCTAACCTCAGAGGCTGTTGTCATGAGACAATTGAAGAGATGAAAGAGGCTGTGACAAAGGCCATTGACATGCTCACACAAGAGGACTTCCAGGGGGCCTTCCAGAAGTTATTGGAACAATAGAACAAGTGCATTGCTGCCGGAGGAGATTACTTCGAAGGAAAATAGAGTTTCATGTTTGTACTATCAATAAAAGTGTCCATACGACAAAGGTCTGGAAACTTATTTAATGATCCTCGTAACATCTCCACATCAGTCAGAGCCCATTTGTTGGCACACTGTTGAATAGTTCAAAATATTCTAAAACGATTTGTTTTTTATAGTATAAATTATTTTTTGCCTTTATTTAAATCGTTTCATATATTTCAATCTGACTTAAATAGATTGATTTGCATTCATTTAAACGGTGTCAAGCATCACTATGTAGTACTAGCAATTCAATCTAGGCATACAGATAAAAAAGTTTCGAGTATTCTATTTCAGCAATACACATTCGTTAGCACAGTTAAATTCCTCAATGTATTGACACGTATCACTAAATATTCGATTAAATATAAGTCACTTGTTTTCACACAGTTAAATGATCAAACATTTTTCTAACAATTCAATTTATCAAATGTTATTTGCTTGTAATCATTTTTTTTTTTTTAATGCTATATCAATCTTTGTTGATTATTTAAAGCTAAAACCATTCTCCTGGAAGAACAGAAGTTGAACTACTTAAACCATACCTTCCTCAAGGGTATTTCCCCGAAACTGAACGTAATAGCAAGAATGGGATTCGAACTCGCTAACCACGATTCCGCATTCGAGTGCTTTAACAATTCCATCACGAGGACACTCTCTTGATCGCAATCGGTTTAAATGTCAAATTGTTCTATGCCAGGTCGACTTTTACCCTGCAATTTACGGTAAGGATTTTACAATATTTTACAATGTGATGTGCAATAGCTTTTGCAATTGTTACAAAACTATATTTGTGGATGACTGAATCCAAAAAATAAATACCAAAACATACTTCAATGCGTAAAAAGAATAGTTAGATGTTAAAGCGAATAATGTGTCTAGTACTGAACAGTTATGTTCGTTGTAAACCTTTTAAACAACTGCAGCCCAATGGTGCATCGCAGTAATTTTTGTTATGTCATCATTGACGGATTCGTAATTATTTGTGAAGACGTAAACTTGTTCTTCATCTTTTAGCATACAATCTAACTGTCACAACACGCTAACAGTACCGGATCTGGTCTGAAAAGTTAAATAGCGTCAAGCCTCCTTAGTACTTACATGGTTGACTGCTTAGGAATCCAGCTACCCTTATTAAGCAAATCTTAACAAATTTGCTCTCTCTCTCTCTCTCTGAACCCAAATGTGAAGCCTGAAACACCAATGCAATTTCACCATCCACATTAACATTTTTTATTGTTAGTAAAGGAAATTGGCTTTGTCAAAATTAAGGAGTAAGATATCTCCAAGAGTTTGGTTTTCTGGCATATTAACCATTGTTGGTTATTTATTTCCTACTCTTGTTTTTCCATATATATTAAATATACATGTTTTGTAAACACATTTTCATATACACACACTTCAAGAATCAAAGAGTTATATCTTTAACATTTCAATTTAACATGAATCAACAAAGTTAAATGGTTCCAATATTATGTATCAATAACAATTTATATTTCACACATATTCTGGATATGACACGAAACAATGTTGGAGTTTGGGGAATCCAGACTACCTCTTCATTGCCATGACCTAGACCTGGGTGATAGCATTTGATAGGGTCCTATCTATGGGTTAAATGGAACTAAACAGTGTACTAATGCTAAACTGAATTGTTTGAAATAGAATTGTTTATGTATATAGAACCAAGCCATTGGCCTAATGAGTAGAGTGTTCGCCAATGGCCCGGGAGACCGGGGTTCAATGAAAGTTCGAGTCATCTCAAAGACTCAAAAAATGGTACGTGATGTCACCTTGCTTAACATTCAGCATTATAAGGTAAGGATCAAGGGTGAAGTGGAGCAATCCAGGGAATGGAGAAGCGCCCTTCCCGACACCTCAGTGTGGTAGCTATTGAAACGGGAGCCCTCGGGTGATTTTCGATTAAGGTCCCCAACTTTATTTTACTTATATATATATATATATAAATGGATTTGGCATTAAATAACCTAATATTGTTGATATGCCATTAAACCAAACCAAACGATAATTACTAAATTCGATTTAAATGACCCAAAAAGAGTTGATACACCATAAATTCAACAAGCCAACCATCCCACCCAACCACCCAACCAACCAACTCTAGGAACCTGTTTAATTGCCCCAATTGTATACAGATTCCTCGACAGACGTACACACTTAAAATGACATCTGGTTGGAATACACAATTTGTTATTCTCTTAGACCGGTGGTCATACTGTTATATAACGGCTAAAGGAAAGACAATATTAAGTGTTTCTAAAAACGTAAGAGGTGCCCGTGGTGTAATGGTTATCATCGTAGGAAATGAACACGGCGACACGAGTTCAAATCCTGGACGAGACTAATTGCATTTCACATAGCACTAATACCCTGGGGAAAGGTATGAATCCGATTATTCTCCCTCCAGCTATGGGTAAATAGTAGGACAGACTGATTTCTTCAGACTTGGTGAGGCAACTAGTCTAGGAGAAGGAAAACTCTGAATTCAAACCTGTTAAAACTCCGCTTAAAAATTGACCTTGTGTCATATCCTGCCCGAGCGGAGGGGTTGGTAAATATGATAAAAATGTAAACTCCTTTAATTAAAAATCCGTAATAGTTGTTCGAAAGGGACGGAGTACTGCTGTGACTGACATCACGTAGAGACAGACATAATCGGAACCCTACGTTCTCTTGCTTCTTTAACAAGAGCTTTTATACAGAGTCGGTACTTTGCCAGGGGCCCACCAACCCCACCTCCAGGCTGACTTTTCTACTCCTCTGGCTGTTCTCCGAATGAGAGACTTCCTGACTCTGGGGTCGAAAACCTTCCGCATTATATATCTTCTGGACGCCCACACATTTTTCTTGGCGCTCAATTCACATGATTTCTTTCCGCTGTCCATTTGTTTACTCCAATACATCCGTTTTTGAAATACACAATGAACATGCTGTCAAAGGTCAATATCTAACAATACCGAGGTTTAAGAGCCCAGTACACCCTATTATTTATTCACAGCTTAAAAATGAATCGTGAGATTTATTTTGTTGGTTGGTTATTTGGGTTTATGGCATATCAACCTTTGTAGGTTATTTAACGCCAAATCCATTTTATGCAAATAAAGTAAAGTAAATTTGGCGACCGTAGTCGGGGACGACCAGAAGGCTCCCTTTTCAATAGCTACTACACCAAGGTGTAAGGGAGGGTGCTACTCCTTTCCCTGGATTGCTCCACTTTACCCTTGATACGTACCTTATAATGTTGAGTGTTAAGCAAGGATTAATCAAGTACCATTTTTAAAGTCTTTGGTATGACGCGACTTGGGATTGAACCCCGGTCTCCCCGACCATTGGCTAACACTTTACTTTCGAACCCTTTCAAATAAAGTGAGAATTATATTTTTCTAAAGAAGTGAGTCTGCTCGTCTTTATTGTGTTGAACATGTTTATGCATGTATATGAGTATGTATAGTGGTCATGGCTATACAACAGTATGAAAACTGAGGCGACCGCATTAGCTAGACAAAAAGAAAACATGCCTTAAGGAGAGAGAAGGCAGACAGAAACCTTGAATTATCTTTCATGTTTCTATTGTAGTGCTTACTCGTGGTTTTCGTCTTCATACCTTTAGTAACCCTTTTGAACCCTTTCAAATAATGTGAGAGGTATATTTTTCTAAAGACATGTGTCTGCTTGTCTTTATTGTGTTGGATATGATTCTGCATGTATATGTGCATGTATAGTGGTCATGACTATACAACAGTATGAAAACTGAGGCGACCGCATTAGCTAGTCAAAGAGAAAACATGCCTTAAGGAGAGAGAAGGCAGACAGAAACCTTGAATTATCTTTCATGTTTCTATTGTAGTGCTTACTCGTGGTTTTCGTCTTCATACCTTTAGTAACCCTTTTAAACCCTTTCAAATAATGTGAGAGGTATATTTTTCTAAAGACCTGTGTCTGCTTGTCTTTATTGTGTTGGATATGATTCTGCATGTATATGTGCATGTATAGTGGTCATGACTATACAACAGTATGAAAACTGAGGCGACCGCATTAGCTAGTCAAAGAGAAAACATGCCTTAAGGAGAGAGAAGGCAGACAGAAACCTTGAATTATCTTTCATGTTTCTATTGTAGTGCTTACTCGTGGTTTTCGTCTTCATACCTTTAGTAACCCTTTTGAACCCTTTCAAATAATGTGAGAGGTATATTTTTCTAAAGACCTGTGTCTGCTTGTCTTTATTGTGTTGGATATGATTCTGCATGTATATGTGCATGTATAGTGGTCATGACTATACAACAGTATGAAAACTGAGGCGACCGCATTAGCGAGACAAAGAGAAAACATGCCTTAAGGAGAGAGAAGGCAGACAGAAACCTTGAATTATCTTTCATGTTTCTATTATAGTGCTTACTCGTGGTTTTCGTCTTCATACCTTTAGTAACCCTTTTGAACCCTTTCAAATAATGTGAGAGGTATATTTTTCTAAAGACCTGTGTCTGCTTGTCTTTATTGTGTTGGATATGATTCTGCATGTATATGTGCATGTATAGTGGTCATGGCTATACAACAATTGTATTTCTGCCTCTTTTCATCCATTCGTACTAATTAAAAAAATAATTTATTTAGTTTAGAATATTTCTAAAAACAAAAAAAAAAATTACACAGTATCTAAGAATAAATATATGAACATATTCACTCCAAAAGTTGAACAAACTTGTGGCAAAATTAAAGTGACAAGACAGAAAATTATAAAAGACACACATTGTAGGCGAGATTTCTTTGTAACGACGTAAAACACATTAGTTTTGATTATAGATATAACTTACTTTAGATTATCCCGTTCCAATTGTGCTAAGGCATGTGGCCGCGAAAAAGCATACATCTCTTGTGTATAATCCTCTAAATTTTGGGTTGAAAAAATCTGGAAAAGAGTATGTCCTATACACAAATACATATTTCTTTTAAAAAGTGTATTTTTTCAAAGATTATGTCTTCTTGTAAAGAATTTGACCTTCATCGGGTGTCATTTTTAAAGAATTTTCACTAACTGCCTAAATTGCAATTCAATTTCTTTTGAAGCCCAGTCGGCTTGGGTTGTAAAATACACGGACTGCACCTCTGCAAATCAGTAAGACACCCACCCACGACAAGTGTCCCGGATAAGACACACAGCTAACTGATGGCGAGGCTACAGTAACGGTGGAGTTTTGGGGATTACGGAGTACGCCTTCATAATAATCATTCTCGGGTGTACTCTGACCCGGCGTTGTAGAACGTGATAGGGTAGTATCTATTAATCAAATCGAATTGTTTGACACTTAAACAGTGTGCAAACAAACTTATATTGAATTGTTAGATATAGAACTGTCTGACCATTTAACTGTGTTAACAAATAAGAGATGCCCAATAGCTACTGTTACATAGCAATACTTGAAACCATATAATTGTTTATAAACAAAGGATTAATACTTGGTAGATATATTCGTGTGACATAGGAATACTTGAAACTATTTGATGGTGTGCAAGAAAGGAACTCACGCTCGTTTAAAAATGTTGTAAACAACATGTGTTTTCAAATCATATATATGTATCAACAGGATTTTGCATTAAATAAGCAACGATGGTTGATATGTCATATAACTCAATCAGACCAAATCATATATAATTATTATATATGTATAAACAGGATTTTGCATTAAATAAGCAACGATGGTTGATATATCATATAACTCAATCAGACCAAATCATAAATAAAAATAAATAAATAAATAAAATGAAACGCAGTTTCTTCCAGGCAGCGGTTGTATCGATACTGCCATATGGATGCACTACATGGACGCTAACTAAACGGCTGGAGAAGAAACTTGACAGCAACTACACAAGAATGTTGAGAGCAATATTGAACAAGTCCTGGCGACAACACCCCACGAGACACCAACTATACGGCCACTTGCCTCCCATCACGAAAACTATACAGGTTAGACGAGCCAGACACGCCGGACACTGCTGGAGAAGCAAGGACGAGCTCGTAAGTGATGTACTCCTATGGACCCCACACACGGCCAAGCAAAAGCAGGACGACCAGCCCGAACTTACATACAGCAGCAATGTGAGGACACAGGACGTAACCCAGAAGACCTACCGGAGGCGATGAATGATAGTGAGAAGTGGCGAGAGATGGTTAGAGATATCCGTGCTGGCGGTGCGACATGATGATGATGATGATGATGGTAAACTGGATCTGGCATTAAAAAAGCAACAATGGTTGATATGTCATAAGACCCAACCAAACCCAAAACAAACCAAACCAAATCTAGCCTAACCTTATTTTGGTTTTGTGTCGATGATTACAGAAATATCGTTGCCTCCATTATCTAGTGGATAGAGTGTTCGCTAGTGGCCCGGGAGACCGGGATTAAATCCCATCTCGAGTCATACCAAAGACTCAAAAACGGTACTTGATACCTCATTGCTTGACATTCAGCATTATAAGGTAGGTGTCAAGGATAAAGTGGAGCAATATAGGGAAAGAAGTTGCAGCTTCTCCTACACCTCGGTGTGAAAGATATTGAAAGGGAGTCTTCGGGTTGTCCTCAACGACGGCGGCCAATTATTTTATCATAGCAACTGTCTCTACAATGTCTCCTGTAATCTGATCTTATACCCTTCTTTCTTTTATCTTTTTATTTTTCTGAAGAGTAACAACTTCTCTTTTGTTAATTATGGTAACCTAATCACTTCATAAACGATTTTCCGAGAACAGAGAGTTGCTTACCTGGTGGTAAATATCAGAAATTCCTCCTTTCTGGCTTCTATTTGTGTTTTGTCCTGCTAATAAAGCCTAGCAATAATTTTCATACTCGATTAAAACTTAACGCCATTAAAGATAACGTTGTTGTTATCGGCGTTTAACCTTTGTATCAAATCATGTTCCATTTAATTAATTTTTTTTCTAACTCGTCTTTATTTATTTATTTCTTCCTTTTTCGGTAAGCCAGGTTATTAATATTTTCTCTTGTTCTCTCTTTCTTTCTTTCATTTTCGGTAAGATACATTATTTTTCTTTTCTTTCGTCTTTTCTTTCAAGATTTTCTTTCTTTCTTTCTGTCTTTCTTTCTTTCTTTCTCGATAAGAAGGATATTCTTTTTTACTAGTTCTCCTTTCTTTCTTTCTTTCTTTCTTTCTTTCTTTCTTTCTTTCTTTCTTTCTTTCTTTCTTTCTCGGTAAGCTTAATTATTCTTCTTTTTACTTGTTCTTTCTTTGTTTCTTATTATTATTAAGAGTTAATGTTTTTTTTTTACTTTTTCTTTTTTCTTTCTTTCTTTACCTTCTGTCTTTTATGTTCCATATTTTTCTTATTTACCAAGCCAATTTTCTTTCTTTTTTTCTTTTGGAATATTTCCTTTACTGTTCTTTTACTTCATCCTTCTTTTGTTTTGTTCAGCTTTTTTTCCTGTGTTGGGGGATTATGCAAGGTTTTAGGTCGTTAATTCTGTTAATGGTCTTGCGAGAATCTATTAATTCGTTGCTAAGTTTGCCGTCTGTGCGTGCAACGAGGCCAAATGGCGTCCGAGTGCCGCTTGGGCGATTTGTGCACTTTTGCATGCAGATGGGTAGATTATCACGGGGTCTGCTTTATTTGTTTGTGAAAACTTGCAAACAGACATACATTCAAGAGGAAGATAAAAGAGGAAAAAAGAACACTCAGCGGAAAGAAAAGGAAACAAAAAATGATGCTCAGATACGTCTAAAACTTCAATTTCTTCATGTATATATAAGTAAGAGAAACGTGCATGACGTACATGCAAGTCATGTACTGCATGGCTGCTTAAGAGAAGCTATCAATTTGTTTCCTTAAATGTAGAAGTCTTTCTTAATTACTGACTGCAACCAAAATGAAAAATAGGAAAGAATAAAAACTAATTTAAACTTAATTCCCGCGTTGGGTTTTAATGTGCAATGAATTTTAATGTACACAGCTATATATATATATATATATATATATATATATATATATATATATATATATATATATATGTATGTGTGTGTGTGTGTGTGTGTGTGTATGTGCAGAACCGTAAATAAATACATATGCATTAACACACATATGAAAGAACAAATTTAAATGTAGATCGACATACAATAAAAATACCTTCACGCTCATACGCACACACAGAGAAGCACACGCACATACGTTAATATATATATATATATATATATATATATATATATATATATATATATATATATATATATATTACATGGTACTGTCAGTGACCCTGTATATATTTCTTTATATAAATGTTCTATCATTAATATTGAGTAATTTTTAACAATACTGCAACATTTGGTCTTCCATTAACTCACTAGGAGAGCTTGTGAGAACCATAAACCCCTTATATATATATATATATATATATATATATATATATATATATATATATATGAAGGTATATTTTCATATAACAAACCATCTATATATATTTGAGAACGATGTTTTTGAGTGAGAAAGAATTTTTAATTATTACTATATTTGTACAAGTATATATATATATATATATATGTACATCAGGTATGTATGTATGTATGTATGTACGTAAGTAGATATACATGTATGTATGTATGTATGTATCGTTGTGTGTGTGTGTGTGTGTGTGTGTGTGTGTGTGTGTGTGTGTGTGTTACATAAACCAGATTAAATAGTACATTCTAGGATGATTTTTATTTGACCAACCGCTTAAAATAACCTTATACAAAATATAAAGCAATTCCTGAAGCAAGTAACACCTAATAGTTACGCCTCATGAAATATATGAATAATAAAGATGTCGGCTAGGTAAAATACATACAAAAAATCAATTTTCCATTGTTAATTTTGTTGGTCAATTGAGTTACTGGACAATAATATGCAAGTAAATAGGAGGGGACATTTTTTTCATAGAAGGTTCATTCAAAAGTTCTGAGTTCTACTCAGAAAAGTGAAAATCGCTGAATATTTGCCACTTCTTAAAAAAGTAGAAAACAACTGAATAATCTTTCTCTCTGTATAAAAAATGGTTGAATTACGCTACAATGAAAATGTTACATTGTCATCTTCTTTTTGGCTAAGGCTTAAAATTTTTAATGAAAAATTTTCTTATTTTCCGGTATATATGTCAACTGGGAAACCAAAGAGTAATTGAAAAAAATCTGTGCCATATATATAAACACAAACACACACACTCACATATATATTAGGTCAGTCTGATGGGGCTGTGGAATACACTGACTTCATCTCCGCAGAGGAGTAAAACTACTGCAACAACGTTCTTGGATATGACATTAAGCCAGCTGATAGCGTGGCTCCAGCTCTGTTGCGTAGGGCAATATAGAGTACCCGTTCATCGCCATCGCTCCCAGGTCCACTCTGACCCAGAGTGGTAGCAATTGATAAGATCCTATCTGTGGGTCAAATAGAATGGTTTGATATTTAAACTTTCGGCAAACAAATGATTTATGCTAAACTGAATAGTAAGAAAAAGAACTGTTCAGGCATTTCACTGTGTAAACAAATGACTGACGTCTAATTAAATTATTTGGGATACATAGCAGACTTGAGACTATTAAACTGTGTGTAAATTAATGAATACTGTCGAAATGAGTAAATAATTTTGAATAGTAATTTTTACAACTATTTCTAAGTCTGAAAGCAAATGATAAATATTGAATAGAATAATTAGTGTTAGATTGACATAGTTAAAATCACTTTACTGCGTTGAATTAATAGCAATACTAGTGTG
Organism: Sepioteuthis lessoniana; assembly: GCA_963585895.1. NCBI lineage: Eukaryota > Metazoa > Mollusca > Cephalopoda > Myopsida > Loliginidae > Sepioteuthis > Sepioteuthis lessoniana. The sequence goes on along the minus strand of OY757905.1, from coordinate 129,745,534 downwards.
CAAACAATTTAGTTATGACCCATTTTAAAATGAAATTACCACCAAACTATTAATTTACATATCATATATATATATATATATATATATATATATATATATATATATATATATATATCTATTTGAATGTGTACTCACAAATGACAAACGTTAAATTCTTACAGGCAGATATCAATACTGGAAGAGGTCCCCGCGGACATTCTCGAAACCTATGAATGGCACTAGACCATGCTGTCTAGTTCAAGCCATAACCTGGCATACGTGCCTGGACCAAGATTTGGGTTCGTGAAACTGCTTGCCTCATCAGGCTCACATTGCACCAAGTGAGTGGAGGAGCAGCATAGACCAGCAGGGTTCGAATCACGACTCGTTCCCGACCTTCCCCTCCCCTTTTATCCCCACTTTAATCGGCCTTCGGGTTTTTGACCATGTGTCAAGTCGTGTCTGGTGGGAGGCAGCTAATAATAGATAAACAGATATCAATACTGGGAACCATTTTAATTTGCGTAATCCAACAATTATTAGTTAATAGAGTTATTTGTAATAGATAGAAATACTTGAACAAATTTAACTGTTAGCAAAAAATAAAAGAGGTTAGGCTCATTTTAAAATGTTATCAACAAAATGTTTACAAATATGATATTTAATATTTATCGTCATTCACAGACAGACTGTTTTGTTCTATCAGAACTCTTCAGTGTGTCTAGACACGCAGGACGCTCGAAGCCGGGATCGAAACCCGTCCATCTTTATGTTAGACTGTGTTTCAGACCACTCGGCCACCAAGCGGACCACGTTGGCTAAGGGAATTTTAAGGTATTTTTATTCTTAGAAACAGCAGCAGCAGCCTTTGTTTACATTTTTATACCCTATCGGCACCGGTGGAAGAACAACTCAAACAACGGGTGATAGGTGAACGTTATTGCATTAGCAGAAAAAGGAAGTCATACAAAGGAGGTACTAGGCTTTCTCAGCTTGTCAAATGTCTCGTAAGAAACGAGAAGTTGTCTTCTCCAAGCGAGCTAAGCTCGGCGAATATCTTTTGGTTGGACGAGTCCATCT
>OY757905.1:129726975-129741975 GCA_963585895.1 Sepioteuthis lessoniana | reverse complement strand
AAAACTTCCAAACTTATTATTTCAAATAATACTTCCTCCTCTACTGAACCTCTTGATAGGACCAACGTCGTATATATGTTCAAATGTCCCTTGGGAGATTGTTTCTCCAAAGAAAATAGTCCCTTGGGAGATTGTTTCTCCAAAGAAAATAGTCCCTTCGGAGATTGTTTCTCCAAAGAAAATAGTGCATATGGTGGTCTTACCTCTACAATTCTTCTGAACGACTTAAAATGCATCTTAATGATTCTTGCTCCATAGCCTGACATCTTAAATCCCATTCTATTCCTAAACCCAAGTTTCGGAAAATTCTAGATGAAAACACCACTATAATTGCACACGAAATTGATATATATCCTAGAAGCCCTACGTATCACAACCCCCCTAAAATCTATAAAAATTAATTTTGAAAATAGAGACATTATTTTGAAAAGCCTTTAGATTGTTTTTTATATTCCGTATTTTTTTATAGTATTCCATTTCTGTTGATAGCGTTGTTTTTTGTTTGTTTGTTTTTTTCAACAACAACTCAGTTTTAGCCAACTCTGCGTTTGCACAGTTTTGTTATGCTATAAAAAAACCCTCAAAACTCATTTGAAAAAAACACTTTTTACACATACAAACAACCCCTGGTTATCGCCTATGAATGGTCCGAAAGCGCTCGGGACAATTTTGGAAGTTTCATCCACAAATTCCAACCTGAAACCAAATACACTAATCAAGAAACTCGAAAGTATCTTTATTAAATTATACAGACAAAATATGTCTTTACTATTTATTTAATCATCGATCATATGGAAATCAGACCTAACCGATAAAATGAAACGCAGGTTCTTCCAGGCAGCGGTTGTGTCGATACTGCTATATGGATGCACTACATGGACGCTAACTAAACGGCTGGAGAAGAAACAAGACGGAAATTACACAAGAATGCTGAGAGCAGTATTGAACTACTCCTGGCGACAACACCCCACGAGACACCAACTATATGGACACTTGCCCCCCATCACGAAAACTATACAAGTTAGACGAACCAGACACGCGGGACACTGCTGGAGAAGCAAGGACGAGCTCATAAGTGATGTACTCCTACGGACTCCCACATATGGCCGTGCAAAAGCAGGACGACCTGTTCGAACTTACATACAGCAACTATGTGAGGACATAGGATGTAACCTTGAAGACCTGCCAGAGGCGATGAATGATAGGGAGAAGTGTCGAGAGAAGGTCAGGGATATCCGTGCTGGCGGCACGACATGATGATGATGATGATATATATATATATATATATATATATAATTTTATTGTATTGCATTATTAAAGGGCTGTTGCAATGCAAAATAATTATTCGGGTCTAATTAATTTCGAAGTAAAGACTGCATCATTAGAGATATTTAAAATTGAACTTGGTGTTGTATGTTCAAATTTTTTGGACGTGGTAAATATGGTGACACGTTGAATGTTAGAACGCAATGTTGGGTGTTGTAACCATGATGCCAAATTTGGTGTTTAAACATCATTCAGAAGAGACGTGATATTACTTGTCTTAATCAATTTCATTTTTAAATTTAAATATTCATTTAAAGAATGTGCATGTTAATTAATGTTACATTCAGTATCTAATTCTAACCTATTGTTAATCTGAAGGTGTAATAAAGCCTCCTTAATTCTTAATATGACGTACTATTGCTTCTATCTTAATCCATATTTTTTAAATACATATCCACATTTTTAAAAAAATAAAATGAAAATGATATAAGACAGCTGAAGTCACGTCTCTTCCGCATGGCGTTTAAACACCCCACGTGACATCATACTTACAACACCCACCATAGCGTTCCAACACCACACGTTACAGAATGTTTACAATGGCAGAAAAAATTGATATACGACACCAAGTTCATATTAAAAAAAAGTCTCTAATGATGAAGTTTTTTACCTCGAAATTATAGGACCCAAATAGTTATTTCGCATCGCAATATCCTTTTAAATTAATACAATACAATACAATACAATACAGTAAAATGATTTATGCAATGCTTCAAGGAAATTATATATATATACATATAATGAACTTTATAATTATGTTTTATTTTTCAAGAATGAACCTGTCTTCAGTGATGAGATTAATTTCTTTTCAAATCTTCTTGGGGATCTTTTTAAAAAGAAGATGCAGTGATGAAAAAAGAATTTTCATACTCTTGAAGAACTAAAGGCTAACATTGAAACAGATTCAAATTAGAGACAGGTTAACTTAAAATCAAACAGATCACTGAAATTTAGCCTAGTCAGTAATAAGATGGGAGACAATTTGGAAAAAAAAAACAGTCATCATTAGCAAACTAAACCTTGTATACTAGATTAAGAAAAGTTATTGAATTACAACACTGCATGATGTATTTCAAATATCAGTTAGATGACATTACGGATTCGACCGCAAAATTTAAGAAATTGATGTGAATCTGCTTTCTAAAAATCACGTTCCACACTTAAACATAAAATGTATGCCTTCTTCGTGAGTATCGTTTAAATATATATTTCGTTTAAAACTAGGTTAAATACAAACTGTAGAAAAGACGAAAAGGGTTTTGAATCAATACTATATGTGTGTCGATTCGTCTGGGAAGACTTTTTACAATAACGAGTATAAATATGCGTTACCAAAAAATTTGGGGCGAGTATAGTTTAATTGTGAAAACATTTCTATTCCAAGTTATTCCACCGTTTACTTCTATTTAACCCAAAGATAGGACTCTTATCGGGTGCAACCACTCCGGGACAGAGTGGACCTGGGAGCGATGACAATAAAGGGGTACTCCGCATGTCCCAAAGCTCCAGCATTACTGGAACCTCACTATCAGATTGTTTAGAGTCATATCAGGACACTCGTTGGGGTGAGTTTTACCCCTTTCCAAACATTTTTTTGTTTGTTTGAATTCTCTTGACTTGTAAGTAGGTAAACTAGTCAAGGAGAAGATAAAATCTGAATCCAATCTACTTTGCACAGTCGCTATCAGATTGTTTAGGGTCATATCCAGGACACTCGTTGGTGGGGGGTTACCCCTCTGCAGAGAAGCAGTTGTTGTATTCTACAGCCCCAGCCGACTGGGCAATGTAGTATTATGTGATAAAGGGTACATGATATATGTTTTGATTGTAGAATGTTCGATGAGAAATAATAAAATCCTAGAATTTTTGGTTTAGAAGCATATTAACTTCTAAGAAAAAAAAAACGGTCATAGAAGTACTTATTTATGGGCGATATTCTATATTTGTTATTTAATCTACTTTAGTCGTTATTATAAATACCATCATCTCAGCCTGCGTTTTGATATTTTCTACTCACTTTGATTCTTATCTCACAATACTTCCTTTCAAATTTCCATTTCTTACTGTCTATCATGTTCCAACCAACATTTACCACTTTTTCCACACACTGACCCATTCACCTTCCATCTTTTATCTTTCTCGCGTCTCCATCTTTTCGTCCGCCATTTTACTGGCCTTGCCACCCAACCCTCACCTAAATCATCACCGCCTACTCAATTCCTCTCCCATTTTCTTCTGAGGAATTTTCCCTTACTGTCCGTCATTCTTTTGGCCTCCAACCATTTTTCCCGTCTTCCCTCATGATCGTCATTCAATTTCAACTCATCACCCATCTGCCTCTCGTATCGATTCATCCTTAGATTCCTGCTTGGGTTTTTTTTCTTTCTATCAATTTATTCTTCGAAATTATAATTTTCTAAGTCTCATACAGTTTAAATCGAACATTTTTCTGGACTTTACCAAACATTCCTATAAGTGCCTATTATTTTATCAGCTTTTTGACCTTTCCAGATCCTGACTATTATTTCTTACTTTTTATCAGTCTCTTTTTTTTTCTTGTGTATATTATAATTGTTAAAACAATCCTTAAGATGTGCTTATAAAACTAGAGAACACATCTTGAAATGCGTTCAAAAGACAGTAAAATATGTTTTTCACTCTTCCCTCTTTTTTTTTAATATCATGTCTTATAAAAATCGTTACGGTTATTATTGTAGGAAACTGATTCGCCGACATGAGAACAAAACCTGGGCTTCCGTTTCCCTACATGCTAATGATTTTAGAGCGAGACCCCTTGGTTTGGTTTGGTTTGTTGGTTTGTTGGGTTTTATGGCGTATCAACCTTTGTAGGTTATTTAACGCCGAATCCACTTTTATTCAAACAATCTGATCTATTTAAAACAATTAAGTTTAGCATAAGTACACATTTTAATTGTCAAAAACATTTCTATTTCAAACTATTCAAGCAGTTATATGTAACAATTCAGTTAAGTGTAAATGCAGTTTAAATGTCAAAAAGCAGTTCTATTGCAAATAATTCAGTTAAGCATAGGCACGCAGTTTAAATGTAAGTACACACGTAGGGGGTGGTATCTTACCCCTCTGCAGAGAAGCAGTCGGTGTATTCTACAGCCCCAGCTGACAGGGCAAGAGACCACTTCGCATCGTGGCTAAAGTACTGGACTGCGACATCGTAGTATGCTCGTTTGAACTCTAGTCACACTATTATGCTTACTTTTCAAATATTATTTTTAGTAAAGGCATGAACCTCCTTTTTCCCCCAGATATGGATTATATAGTACCACAAGTATTCTTCTACTTGAATGGTTTTGATATTAGATAATCTACGAAGGTCGGTGTGCATTTAAAAAAGAAGCCTTGAAGAATAAGACCTTTGGCGATGCCATAAATGAATAATACATAATAATTTTGGTTCGTTAGTTGGTCGTTTTCTTGTTTGGGTTTATGGCATTTCAGCCTTTGTAGGCTATTTAATGTCAAATCCTTTTTTATTCGAATAATCCGTTCTATTTCAAACAATTCAATTTAACATGAGTATACAATTTTATTGTCAAGCTATTCAGTTTATTCAAACAGTTCTCTTTCAACAAAATTCAGTTTAGTATAAGTATATTTTCCCACATACAGTTAAATGTTAAAACAATTCTATTCCAAACAATTCAGTTTAGCGAAATTACACATTAAAGTAAAAAAACCTTCTATTCCAAACAATTCAGTTTTGCATAAGGACGGAGTTTTCTTGTCAAATCTGTTCTATTTCAAGCAGTTCATTTTAAGTTCGCAGTTTAAATGTCAAAACAGTTCTCATTTAAACAACAGCATAAGTACGCAGTTTAAATACAAAAACAACAAACCCTCGAAACCACGGTTTACTTCTACTTGACCTATAAATACGACCCTGCCAAGGGCTCGGAGCGATGGCAATGAAGGGGTACTCTGCATTCCCCAAAGCTCCAGCATTACTGGAACCTTGCCATCAGATAATTTAGTGTCATAACTAGGACGCTCGTCGGGAAGTCTCACTCCTTTTCAAAAATTCTACTGCCCAATCCGACTGGGCAACAATAATTTTGTTTGAATTCTCTTAACTTGTTAGTAGGTAAACCAGTCAGGGATAAGGTCAGATCTGAATTCAAACAACGTTGCACAGTTGCAGAGTAAGTTTCCACTTCGTGTTGGGTCAAAGATTTGGAATCATTTGATCCCTGGTTGGGATTATATCTTGTTGTTGATGCCAAGCAACCCAGTACAACATACTATTTGGAAAGGAAAAGAGCTCAACCATGTATTTTTCCCATTTGACTTACAGACGCCATTGCGTAAGGATTTCTTGCCCTTGAAACCTGATGACATGAAAATGCTATGAAACTATACTACTAGTACAGCAACTACTACTACAAATACTACTATCATAATAATGATAATGATAATTATAGTTCAAGACCAGGCCTAGGTGAGAAAATTGAACCACTGGGAATAATGCAAAAGATTGAAATTTGACTATACGAACAAATGGTATATGCATAAATCCCAACCCGTCATAGAAAATAAAATATCCAAAATTCTCTGGGATTTTGAGATACAAAACATCACCTAATCGCGATTAGTGTTGATAAAAAAAGTATTTGCCGTCTTATGAATTTTGCTGTTCTGACGGACTACAAAGTGAAGATAGAACCCCCCCCCAAAAAAAATTGACAAATACTGGGATCTTGCTAAAGGAGTGAAAAAGCTCTGGAATATCAGTACCAATTGGATTTGGCGTGCTCGGAATGATCCCTTGAAGCCTGGAGTAGGTATTGGAAGAAGTCGAAAGTAATGAAAGAATCGAGGCCACTCCTGATAGCCAAGATGGGGGACCCGAAGGTAATCCTACGAAAGTTAGCTGCTCCTTTTTTTTTTCAGGTACACGAATGACGATTTAAGGAACCACAAAAATCAGTGACGCTAACACCAAACATAGACTAGGGAAGACAACCAACTTGTCCTACACTGCTATTTTTGGAGCAATCCTACACAAAGGGGAAATAGAAAAATAATGATAGAGATCTGGTAAGAATGCGTGAGTTTTCAGACAACAAACCAAAATCTTCTTGACTATGTTTGGACAATAATAATGAAAGGTTGGTTTTCTGACATCGAAACACTAGAAATACACAAGATAATAAATAATAAACAAAATACTAATACAATATCAGACACACCAAGTATTGACAACAAGAACAGTCTAACCGAAATGAAACACCAACTTCGGAAAATAGAAATACCACCCAACCAAATAATACAGAGAAAACACTAACACAAGAATAAAAAATAATTTTAGAAAATTTAAAGAGAATTATGAAAGGGGAAAAGAATATCTTATCATCATAAAGAAACATAGAATGGAGAACAGTCAAGAGGGAAACGGGAAAAAATGATCTCAAGTTCTAACTTATGTATCAGCAAATAATATAACCAAATTAAATGAACTAATCTATGTAGAAGCGAATTTAGTTTGTGAGAAAATTGGGACCCTCTTAAAATGCACGACAAAAAAATCTAAACCAGTTTGGGAAATTCGACTGAAAACAGATAAAAAAGCTACGAAATAAATAAAACTAAGGAAATACGCTGGGACATGCGGAGATAAAAAAGAAGAGGCAACACAAGGAAAAATAACAATAAGACTTGAGGAAATAAACCAGAAAGTACTAGCGAAAGAAGGAAGATTAAAAAGATATTGACAAAGAGTAAAACAATACAGATAAAACAGGACATTCAAAAACAACGACAGAAAATTCTACCAGCAAGTAGAATTTAACACGAAAACATACCAACAACCGGATACAAGAGAAACTGTTCAATTTTAGACAAAAGTATGGCAACCAAGAGAATATAGCGAAAAAAGACAAATGGCTAAAAATTATCAGAAAATAATTAGGAATCAAGGAAGGTCCGAAAGCGAAAATACACACCGATTTACTCAAAAAAAGCATTAAAAATACATCAATTTAGAAAACGTCAGGACATAATGGTATACATGGATTGTGGTTCAAGAAATTTAACTCCATTCAGACTAGCACTAGAAATGAACAGATGCCTACAAGAAGCACACGTACTCGATTGGATGACCAAAGGAAATGCCACATTGATCCAAAAGGACCCCTTCAAAGGAACTGCCCCAAACAACTACAGACCCATAACCTGCCTACTGATGATGTGGAAACTATCAACAGCACAAATAAGGGATAAAAGCCGCGGATTGTTCCCTTAGCAACGAAAAGGATTCTACAAAGGATCCATAGGCACAACAGAGTTACTTTACATAGATCAGCACATCCTCAACACGAGAAACGGAAAAATCTAGCTATAGCCTAGATTGACTACAAAAAGGCATATGATTCAGTCCCACAAAGATAAATTATAAACTACCTCAAAATGTACAAAATATCTGGTGAAGTCATGAACTTTATCGTGAAAGCCATGAAAAACCTGGAAAGAGGAAACGACAGCAGGAAGAAGAAGCTTAACGGAAGTCAAGCTCCAAAGAGTTATATATCGAGGAGATACACTATCACCGTTGCCATTTATAATTGCAATGATGCCACTTAACCACATACTCAGAAAATGCTCAGCCGATTATAAACTGAGAAAACCGCAGGAAAAGATCAATCACTTAATGTACATGGACGACATCAAACAGTTTGCAAAATTGAAGAAGAACCTGAAACTCTAACACGTATAGTTAGAATATACAATTAGGACATAGGAATGGAATTTGTCATCGAAGATGTGCCATTCTAGTAATGAAAAGCGGCAAACGACACCTGACGGTCGGAATGGAACTGCCAAATCAAGACAAGATCAGAAAGCTCGAAGAAAAGAAAACGTACAAATACAAATGCACTAGGAACAATCTCCAAAGGGTTAGTAAAAGGACTGAAAGACTCGGAAATAAGAGTTGAGGCCATCCAGACAACAGCATTGTTGAGATCGGCCAGAATACTAAGAAGTGTCCTGGGGACTCCAATGAGAAACAATCTGCTTACGCTGGTGTGAGAAACTCTCAAATATGTAAACAGCATAATCATCATCATCATCATGTCGTGCAGCTAGCACGGATATCCCTGACCCTCTCTCTCCACGTCTCCCTATCATTCATCGCCTCTGGCAGGTCTTCAGGGTTACATCCCGTATCATTACATCGCTGCTGTATGTATGTTCGAGCTGGTCGTCCTGCTTTTGATTGGCCATATGCGGGGGTCCACAGGAGTACATCGCTTACGAGCTCGTCCTTGCTTCTTCAGCCGTGTCCGGCATGTCTGATTCGTCTAGCTTGGATAGTTTTCGTGAGAGGTGGTAGGTGACCGTATAGTTGGTGCCTTGTTGGGTGTTGATGCCAGGACTTGTTCAATATTGCTATCAACATTCTTGTATATGAAACGCAGTTTCTTCCAGGCTGCGGTCGTGTCGATACTGCTATATGGATGCACTACTTGGACGCTGACTAAACGGCTGGAGAAGAAGCTAGACGACAATTATACAAGAATAAAAAGGATAATAATGATAATGAAATGATGGTTGTTCAAAGAGTTGTAAGCCTCACCTAGAAGTAAGTGCACAGTTATGATTTTTATTTGTGACCACACTCTACCGCTACATATAAAACAAAAAGACAATGATTATTAAGATTTTTCTTATTTTATAAGAAGCTGTGTGTTACCACAGAAGAAATGTCCAGTGATGCCCTTTTTTCATGAAATTTAGAACTTTTGGAAAAAAAAACCTTGTATATCTATGATTTCGCTGTCTTTGTTGAATGGCCCAAAACGAGAAAACTGACCACTAAGAAGAACAGAAGTTGTTCCATTTAACCCATAGTGAGAAAAGAGTAGAGAGTTCACAAATTTCTCAAGAGTATTAGTCCGAGGTGAACGTCTTACCGTGATTGGATTTTGAACACGTTTACTACGATGTCACTGACCATCATGTTGCCCCGTACACTGCATCAAATCTTATTTTCAGTTTCTTCTCTCATTTATTCTCACAACCTTACACGTTTCTCCCCCCCTCATTCTTTTTCCTTTTCTCCATAGTAATACTGAAAATTTTCCTTTCTTTTTTGCTCTTTCTTATTTACTGTCAACCTAACATTTTATACGTTCCTTTATTATAATCACTTGTGTAATTGCACAAGAATGCTGCGAGTAATACTGAAAAAGTCCTGGAGGCAACACCCCACAAAGAACAAACTATACGGTTACCTACCTCCCATCACGAAAGCTATCCAAGTTAGACAAACCAGACATGCAGGACACTGCTGGAGAAGCAGGTACGACCTCATAAGTGATGTACTCCTATGGACCCCAACATATGGCCGAGCAAAAGCAGAACGACCAGCTCGAACATACATACAGTAGATCTGTGAGGATGTAGCCCTGAAGACCTGCCAGAAGTGATGAACGATAGGGAGAAGTGGCGAGAGAGGGTCAGGGATATCCGAGTTGGTGGCACGACATGATGATGATGATGATGATGATGATGATTATAATCACTAAACTTTACTCTTTCTTTTTCCTTCCATCTCTGTTGTCTTAATATTAGATTTTTTTTTTTGTTTTCTAACTTTTACGACTTTTTTATCTTTTACTTTCTCATTTTCTTTTCTTTTTTTACTCATATTCTCTCATGAATGCTTTTCACTTTTCTTTAGAACCCATACACATTCATTTTCCTAATATGGCATGAAATAATTTATATTTCATCTCTTTCTAATTTCATTAAAGTTTCATCACTAATTTTGCTTTATTATTAAGTTTCTTTTCTTTTTTTCTTTTTTCAAACTTTTTTTCTTATTTTGTCCCATCTAATATTTTGTAATTTACAAATTATTTTTTTAAATTATTTTACCTGTTTTCAGATATATTGATAATTACTACTTATCTTCGTAGGAAATGGACACGGTGAGACGAGTTCAAATCCTCGACGAGACATTTCACATAGCACTAATACCCTTAGGAAAGGTATGAATCCAATTATTCTGCCTCCCGCTATGGGTAAATAGTAGGACAGGCTGTGTTCTTCAACCTTGGTAAGGCAACTAGTCTAGGAAAAGGACAACTCTGAATTGAAACCTGTTAAACGCCGCTTACAAATTGACGTTTTGTCATATCCTACCCGAGCGGAGGGGTTAGTAAATATGGATAATTACTACTTGCAACACATTGCATTTTCTGAAATGATATTCTGTTATCTGTCGTTATATTTTATTGTTAAATTCTCTGTAGTGTAGTGGCCAAAGAGTTGGATTGGCGCCTCGAAATAAACAAGTTCGAAATCAACTCATACTATTGCATTTACTTTTGGACTAATACCCTAAGAAATGTATAATTATGGAGAAAAGAAGACATGGTTGGGTATTAGTTTTCAGTTGTCGGTAGGTTTTGAGTTAAGTGTATCTGACACCATTTGTTTATCCTCTTACTCCATCTGACTTGGTGGGGTCTTTGTCAGTGAAGACTTCAAGAAATTGCGGAATTAAGAAAGAGATTAAGATACCTTTTAAATTTCAACTTTACTTCAGGGTTTAAAAACTGTCCTTGATTGTTTATTCTCTATCTACAGAACGTTATAGTCACGTGTCGGCTAATAATGTTGGATCGCGATATTGTAATAAGCGAGCTAGAGTTAGGCTTTACGTTTACTTTCGGAAATACTCGTGGGAAACGTGTGAACTCCCTTATCTCTCCACAGTTATTTGTTAGATAGTACCACTACTTTCTTTCTACGAGGATGGTTTTGGAATTAGTTAACCACGAAGGTTGGTATGCCATTAAACAAAGAAACAAAACTAAAGCAAACTCCCTATCAGTTTTTCTATACATACGTACAAATATATATATACCGTATCAAGTATGTCAATAAATAGACTTAAACAGAAAAAAATCCTAATGCACGGCTGATTAATATATGAAAATATATACAAAGAAACCTATCCAGAGCAAAATATCATTAAGAACAAGAAAATTATTTAGCATTAATAAATAATTAAGGATAGACAATTAAGAAACTTGGATATATATATATATATATATAATAGCCAAGCAAAAGCAGACGACCAGCTCGAACTTACATACAGCAGCTATGTGAAGACGCAGGATGTGACCCTGAAGACCTGCCGGAGGCGATGAATGATAGGGAGAAGTGGCAAGATATGGTCAGGGATATCCGTGCGGGCGGCACGACATGATGATATATATATATATATATATATATATATATATATATATATATATATATATATATATCCAAGGCACGGCTGATTAATATATGAAAATATATACAAAGAAACCTATCCAGAGAAAAATATCATTAAGAACAAGAAAATTATAAGCATTTTTAAACAATTAAGGATAGACAATGAAGAAACTTGTATATATAATCATCATCATCATCATATCGTGCTGCAGCACGATATCCCTGACCCTCTCTCGCCACTCCTCCCTATCGTTCATCGCCCTAGGTAGGTCTTCAGGACAACATCCTGTATCCTCACATAGCTGCTGAATGTACGTTCGAGCTGGTCGTCCTGCTTTTGCGCGGCCATGTGTGGGGATCCATAAGAGTACATCTCTTATGAGTTCATCTCTGCTTCTCCAAAAAAAAAAAAAAATGTATATATATATATATATATATATATCACAGTTTGTTCATTGTCTATCCTTAATTATTTTCTAGCTTGGTTACTTTTTCTATAATTGAGCTATCATCCTTTATAACTCTTAACCCCAATCTCCCTACATACATATTCATTTTCCTGAATCAATCTATCTATCACTCACTCGAGTGAATGCTTTTTTTTATTATCCATAATTACTAACAAGAAGTAACTTTGATATATATATATATATAATTGCTGCGTAAAATGGACTCTGTTTTATCACTAGGTTATAAACTTTTTTTTGTTTTACCAACCTACGCATAGTGATTTATGCATATAGCTCTCTATGATTTTACCGTTTCCATTTTCTCACCGTCTCTTTTTTTCTGTCCGTCTGTCTCTCTCTCTCTCTCTGCCTCTCTCTCTCTCTCTGTCTCTCTCGCTCTCTGTCTCTCTGTCTCACTATGTATTTCTCACTCAGTATCAATTATAGTTTATTTCTTCCCTTTCATTTTTTTTTTTTTTTCATAGCTTTGTTTGCTCTTCAAGGCCTTGTTAGATAAAACAATGCTTCAAAAATCACCTACCTCCGAATCCAAATATCAGTCTCGTGTGTGCCAGGAACTGAGCTGCTTCCTATGCCGGAAGATCGTGGAATGCTCTAATACACTCACGAAACTGAACCGGATATGAATGCCGGCCTTATGGGATATTCATCGTCCTTGAAAGAAAAATTCAGATTTAAAGTCCTGACCGGGTCACGGCAGGTGTTTTGGGGTCTCACAATCGATAAACGGCAAGTTGTTATAAAGTATTTAAAAAAAAAGTAAAATATAAAAAACGAAAACAGTTACGAAAGAAAACTAAATGTAAATTGAAACAATAACAGAAATAATTGTAATGAAATTAAGAAATAATACCTTAAGCCACACGATTATATAATTATTGCTCGTGTATCTATGTGGATTAAAGGAATAATTCGAAAAAGGAATTAGGTAAATTGTTTAATCATGAGTTATGGGATTAAATGAAAATTGCACGAAAAGGGATTTGATTAATTTGTGGGTTTATTTTACAGCATGTCAAACAACGTTGATGTATTTAATGCCATATTTGTTCAAGTAATTATATGTTTCGAAGGAGAAAATAATGATGCTTAATTTTGAAACGGTTATAGACACAATTAATGCCCTTTGGTAAAAAAAACCCCAAAAAACATACATTTGGTAGACATATTTGAATATTGGAAAAAAAACTTGAATATATGCTGTGAAATTTAGGTTTTAAAAATTGATTAATCTATTTTCTAATATTTGGTTCCTTGAATGATGTAACGGCAAGCAAATGAGGCTTATAAATCATTAATAATAAGTTTGATTGGTTGGTTGGTTGGTTGGTTGGTTGGAATTTATGGCATATCAAACTTTGTACGTTATTTAACGCCAAATCCGTTTTTATGCAAATAATCAGTTCTATTTCAAACAATTCCATTCTGTTTTAAACATTTCAATTTATTATATATACGCAATTTAAACGCAAAAAACAGTAAAGTCAAGAACGGTTTAGTTTTATTTAACCCATAGATAGGACCTTTATCAGGTGCTACCACCCCGAGACAGAGTGGACCAGGGAGCGGTGGCATTGAAGAGGTTCTCCGCATTCTCCAAATCTCCAGTATTATTTAATTATCAAAAGCATTTCTATTTCAAACAATTCAGTTTATTCAACCAGTTCTAATTAATCTAATTCAGTTTAGCATAAGTTCAGATTTTCTTTACATCAGTTAAATATCAAAACAGTTCCATATATAACAATTCAGTTTTGTGTTATTACAGTTTCAATGTCAAGAACAGTTCCATTTCAAACTATTCAGTTGAGCATAAGCTCGCAGTTTCAATGTAAGTACACTCATTAATTGTCAAAGGTTTAGTTTTCAAGGTATTCAGTTTAGTCAAATAGTTCAAATTCAAACAATTCAGATTAGCATAATTATGCCGTGTAGTTCTATTTCAACCATAGATGCTACCATTCCAAGCCATGGTGGACATGGGAGCAATAGCAATGAAGCCCCAGTATTACTGGAACCTCACCATCAGATACTTTAATGTCATATCCCGGATACTCGTTGTAGTGGGGGGGCTTTTACGCCTCTGCAGAGGTGCAGTCGCTGTGTTCTACAGCCCCAGCTGACTGGGCAGTAATAAGTTTGAGTCTCCCTGGTCTTCCTAATTCTGATCATGTTTCCCAACCAAGCCGAACTTCGTCGATAAACATTTATTAATATCAATTTTATTGAGAATTATATGTTAGACTAAGGGGTTTAGTATGCGTCATGCTATGGGAATGAAGTGTGTTGGTTTAGTTTCTTTGTTTGATGTTATATCAACCTTAATGGGTTCTTTGATACAGAGGTTGGACAAAATAATCGAAACACCGGGAGATTTCAAACAAACTTATCTTAATATTTTTTTCTGATTGCTGCCCTTCCGTGAAATCTAGCTTTGTGCAGATCCCTCCAAAAAGTCTTGGAGGAAATTGGGTTCTCTAAACGGTCATTAAGCTCAGCTGAAATTTTCGGAGCTGTATTCTTGTAATCCTTTTCTAACAATCCTTTTCTTACAATGAGACACTTCCTATCAGAAAGCTTTCGCTTTCTTCCGGAGTTTTTCTTCAGGGACGAGGTTTTTCCTTCTTTCTCAAATGCCGTCAATACTTTCGAGACAGAACTCATTGCTACACCAAATAGTTCAGCGTTTTTTGTGAATCTGCTCTACAAACACCAACAATTTGATCCCTGTTGAAGTCTGATCTGCCATTTTAATGAAATTTAATTAATTTCTTCTGATGATATCTGGAAAAAAAAACGACAATTTTAGTAAAATAAGACACATAAAATTAATAATAATAAAAAAAATAAGCACAACAAACGTTTGTTGATTTTATTGGTGTTTCAAATTATGATACTAACATTCTAGGTGTTTATATTATTTTGTCCAATCTTGCTAGATGAA
>OY757905.1:129704475-129724475 GCA_963585895.1 Sepioteuthis lessoniana | reverse complement strand
TAAAGTTACTTAATATCTATTCTCTTGCATATCACACACACACACAGAGCATAATACAATAAAGTAATATATATATATATATATATATATATATATATATATACAATAAAGTAATGTATATATATATATATATATATATATATAAGATGATTGAAAATTTACTCCCATATATTAGAATGCTTACCTTTTAAAATAAAATAAAAATTGTAGTTATGAGAAAAACTATAAGGATTTTACAAGAAAGTTACTTTTTAGTCTTCCTATACATATTTAGGTTCAATTTTTTAAAGATACACACACGCACACACACACACACACACACGTATATATATATATATATATATATATATATATAGAGAGAGAGAGAGAGAGAATTGAGCACTCTGGTAGCTGATAGGGTAGAAAAAATGTAAACAAACGGCTGCTGCTGCTGTTGTTAAATAAATACCTTAAATATTCTTTGGTCTGCTTGGTGGACGAGAGGTCTGAGACTTAGTCTAATGTAAAGTTGGAAGTGTTTCGATCCCACCTTCGAGAGTCTTGCGTGTCTACCCACACTGAAGAGTTTTGGTAGAATGAAACAGTCTCTCCGTGGATGACAATGTATATATTGTATAAGTTTTGGTATTAAATAAACCACAAGATTCATGTGCTATAATAAACGACAAAAAAACGATCAACCAACTAATCCAAGATTAAAATCAGAGTGAGATTTTCATTTTTAGCGACACAACACAATGGTTTTTGAGTGAAGACGGTGGGTGAGACATTTTGATGCTTGGCTAGGTACACTCCAACTACGATCTAAACCTACGTCGGAGAACTCATCTAGACACAACTCTTTAGATCATTTTTGACGGACAATATAAGTATATATATATATATATATATATATATATATATATATATGTATGTGTGTGTTTGGATCTGTAGACGACTACGTCTAAGAAGAATAATCTCGCCGAAAAACAATAGTAAAAGAAGCTATTCTCACATATACTGCAGCGAGAATTTTAAATCGATGATTTTCTTATTGTAATATAGCAATTTTGACGTAAGTTCGAAGTTTACACCACATTTCTTACGATTATATAAACTAAGTTTTTGTGTGTGTGTGTGTGTGCGCGTGTGTGTGTAAGATCTTGCTTTAATTTGAAGTTTTTGTTTGTAAATAAATGATTGTCTTACGCTAAAATATAATTATTTAAAATAATGAAATTATACGCACAACGAAGAATCTGTTCTTGAATATAAAAAAAAACGTGTTGTAATGGTTATTGTCGTAGGAAGATGACACGGCGGCACGAGTTCAAATCCGCGACGAGACTGATTGCATTTCACATGGCATTAATACCCTTGGGAAAGGTATGAATCCAATTATTCTCCCTTCAGCCATGGGTAAATTGTAGGGCAAACTAGGTTCTTCAGCCTTGGTGAGGCAACTAGTCTAGGAGAAGGAAAAACTGTATTCAAACCTGTTAAACTCCGCTTAAAAATTCACCTTGTGTCATATCCTGCCCGAGCGGAGTGGTTGGTAAATATGATATGATAAAAAAAAAACAAAAAAAAAAAAACAAGCAAACATGAATTTCGCAAGGACATTGAAATAGAAACAAATCCCCCAATCAAGCCGGGAGATTAGACCTCGTTGGAAGTTACAAGAAGATGCCGTTTCATGAAGCGGATTTTTCGTACCAACAGACCACATAATAAAAGTGAAGTAAGGCAAAAATAAATATATTCATTAGCATATAATTTACAAAAAGAAACAATAAATGAATAAATAATAATTTACCGTGCCAGCACACCACATAATAAAAATGCAGGCAAGAATAAATATATTCATAAGCATATAATTTACAAATGTTGTACCGTACCAGCAGACTACATAATAATTTACCGTGCCAGCAGACCAAAAAAATGAAGAAAGTCGAAAATAAATATGTTTATAAGCATATAATTTACTAATGATTTACTGTTCCAGTAGACCGCATAATAGTTTTCCATACCAGCAGATCCAAAGATTAAGGAAGGCAAAAAATATATTTATAAGCATATAATTTATTAATAATTTACCGTGACAGCAGACCACAAAATAAAATAAAGGAAGGTGAAAATAAATATATTCATATACATAATATTTACTAATAATTTACCGTGCCTGCACACTACATGATAAAAATGAAGGAAGGCGAAAATAAATATATTCATAATCATATAAATTACTTATAATTTACCCAGTCACAGACTACATAATGAAAATGAAAGAAGGAGAAAATAAATATGCTCATAAGCATATAATTTACAAATAATTTACCGTGACAGGAAAACGTGTAATAATTTACCGCGTCAGCTTACCTTTTAATAAAAATGAAGGACAGCGAAAATAAAATATTTATAAGCATATAATTTACTAATAATTTACTGTATCAGTAAACCACTTAATAAAAATAAAGAAAGACGAAAACATGGGAGAAATACCGAGAATTAGCAAGAGAACGGAAAAAATTATGAAGCATGGTGTTGACAGTGATGTCAATTGTCATTTGAGACACTGGAAGCCAAAAACATGGGACAATGTCAATTGTTCTTTGAGACCATGGAACAGTCGTCACTAATCTGGAAAATGTGCTGGAGGAATTGGAGATTTGAGGACGAATTTGAACCATCAAGAGTACTGCAATTGTGAAATTGCCTACAATACTAAGGAGAGGTTGCAAAACCTGAAGACATTTGCAGTCACTTAATCTCCTGTGAAAGACGACCAATTGGCGATGGTATTAAGAACTACCAAATAGAAATCTTATCAAAAAAATATATACCTGGGCTGCTCTACTTACAAAGAAACTCTGAGCCATTCTGAAAATGATGTCTGAAAAAATAATCAAAGAACAAGAAAATGTGCCAGACGTTATACCCGAGGGATGGTTTGACAGACTCTATGTGTTAAGAAATTTTGCAAGAGGAAGAATTAGGAGAACGAAGAATTGCATAAATTTAATAATTCAAGAATTCGAAGAAAATACAAAAAAATGAGCAAAGAAAAAGTAATTACAACAGCCAGTAGCTGTAAGATCAGGTGAATAAATTGAGGTCTAACACGATGATTTAGAAAACATTGTGTTCAGGTACGAAACCTTTTTATTAACTTTGAGTTAAAGGTTTCGACACAAGGAGGAGAGACACAATCTCGCTATGCTGTCTTATTCATTTGGCCCCTATCTCGTGCGGCACCCATAGGGCGCAAATTCGTCTCGCCCCAAAAGTCGAACCTCTTCGTCCAGTGTCTAGTCTCAACACCCAAACTTTCTTCAAATCTCCCACATAACTAACCCATGTGCTGAGTCGAAAGGTTCTCAGCCAAACTAAATTCAAAGGCATGAACCGAAATCCCTTGGCCATTACATTACAAAGCTACCAAATAAGGCCATTGTTTATGAAATTAGCCTGAAATGTCTCTGAAGAGAAAGCTTCAAAAGAATAATTGAATCTCTTTTAATACCAACATAAAATAATCCAATGAGAAATAATGACGTCAAAGCGAAAATGCAAAATACGTTAAAGAATAGAAACTGCATAAAAAGTATGCAGTATAAAAAGGTATGCAGTATAAATGAAACAGTTATTCACATTATTAACAAAAGCGGCAATCCCTATAAGACAATGTTTTGTTTTGTTTTGTTTGGTTTGGTTTGGTTTACTGGCATATCAACCATTATATGTTATTTACTGCCAAATCCTTTTCTATATATAAATTAAATATATGATTTGGAAATACATTTTGTTGATACACTCAGATAAATTATTTAATAGTTCTCTTTCAAACAATCCAGTTTAACATATCTCAATAAAGTTAAATGTTTCCGAGCATTGTGATGTATATGTAACTGTTCAATTAAACATTACTTATTTGTTTGCACGGTGTTAAAATACCAAAACATACTATTTCTAAGCATAAGTCATTCGTTTGGACACAGTTTAAATGTCAAACAGTGCTATTTCTAAAATTCCATTATATGTAAGTTTGGAGGTGCCTGTGGTGTAATGGTTATCGTCGTGGGAAATAGACACGGTGACATGAGTTCAAATCCTGGTCGAGACTGATTGCATTTCACATAGCACTTATACCCTTGGGAAAGGTATGAATCAAAAATATTCTCCCTCCAGCAATGGGTAAATAGTAGGGCAGACTGTGTTCTTCAGCCTTGGTGAGGCAGTAAGTCTTGGAGAAGGAAAACTCTGAATTCAAACCTGTTAAACTCGGCTTAAAAATTGACGTTTTGTCATATCCTGCCTGAGCGGAGGGGTTGGTAAATATGATTATATGTAAGTTATTTGTTTGCATTCAGTTTAAAGGACAAAAAATTTTATTTGATCTATAGATAGGACCCTGTCATGAGCCACCACTTCGAGTCAGATTAGACCTGAAAGCGATGGCAACGAAGAGGTACTCTGAATTCTCCAAAGCTCCAGACCCTCACAATTAAGTTGTTTAGTGTCATGTCCAGGACTCTCGATGGGGAGTCTCACTCCTCTGTAGAGATGCAGTTGATGCACTCTATAGCCCAGCGAATTAGGTTTAGAAGACTAGGCTCCAATTGTGATAAATGTTGCATTTTAGGAAGAATGGACTGTGAGAAATGGATTTTTTGTTAAAAGGATAAACGTCATAGTGGCGAAAAGTTTGAAGGGTGAAGATGACAGGTTTGCGGAAATAATAAATGAGTGACAAGTTGACAGGTCAATTGACAAGGTGGTCGTGACACATTGAAATGAGAAATAAATTGACCTAGATATAAGATTATAGAAATATCGGATAAAAGCCCAGGAACAAAAAGGGGCTGTATCGCCAGTTAGAAGGAAAATACTAGTGGCCTGATCAGATGTGAGAGTTATCAACGTCGAAGAGATGTATTTATAAGAACAGCAATGTTCAGATGTCAGGGCAGATCCCAGTTAACGGTCGACGTGCAGAGATCCCCCGTGAATTCCCTGTATGCACTCATAATCTCATCGATCGTGTCTTTTAAACTCTGCATTCGTAGCAAGCTTGAGAAATAAAGAAAATAAATTGTATTTTTTATATGCAAGTGTTCGTCATTTTCTTTTTGTGATCAAGACCCGCAGCAGTGCACAACTCGCTAGGAAGATTGCCCAGTCGACTGGAGCTGTAGAATACATCGACTGTCCCTCTGCAGAAGGGTATGACCCCACAACGAGTGTCCTGGATATTACCTAAACAGTCTGATGGGGAAGTTTCAGTAATTCCGAACCTTTGGGGAATGCGGAGTAGCCCTTCATTGCCATCGCTTCCAGATCCAATGTTGCCCGGAGTGGTAGCACCTAAGAAAGGTCCTATCTATGGGTTAAATATAACTAAACCGTTCTTGACTTTCCTGTTTTTTGCATTTAAACTGCGTATTTACGCTAAATTGAATGCTTTAGAATAGAACTGAATTGTTTGAAATAGAACTATTTGCATAAAAACGGATTTGGCGTTAAATAACCTACAAAGTTTGATATGCCATAAACCTAACCAACCAATCATCGGTAGGAAGAAATCTAGGAGCAGTATACGACATCAATACATCATACACAATTACGGTCGGTAGGGTAGACTGAGTGTTGTTTACAAAGAAAAAAGAGCTGGTCAGGCTGTGTATTTTCTGTTTAACCTGATCATGAAGTAAAAATGAAAGAAAGTTCAGAGAGAAACAAATAGACGGATCTTGGAAGAATGTTGAACAAATGTGAAATAAGAAAGTGGAGCTGATACCAATTATACTTGGCACACTTGGATAAGTTCTCAAAAGCTTACAAATTAGACAAGAGGAATTGAAGATTAGAGGAATAATCGAAACGATCCCGATTGCATCACTGTTTAAATTAAGCTAGAATACTAAGAAGAGTCCTGAAGACTGAGGGATTTGTTTTCATTCAGACTTCAGTGATAAACCACCAACAGGTGTATAAAATCTTGTAAGGGTTAAAAGTATAATAATAAAACAACTTTTTCTTTAGATAGTACATAAGAAAATTGGCTGTCCTCAGATCTTGGATTTTTGACTTTCAATGGTAGAGTTTATTTTTGTATTACCACCACCATAAATGGAAGTTGTTTCGTGGAAAATGTGAGACAAGCGTTATCCGGTTTTAAGTTCGCGCTTCTCTGTTTTTTATTAATTTCTCACTGGCTGGTCAATTGTGTTGCAATAAATTGCAATACTATAAAGAAACACGGTGTATCTAATAAGTTTCCAGACTATTTTTGTACAGGCATTTAAAATTGTTGTATACTCTTGAAAATTCACTATGTTATTGATATACATCTTATGAGATGACAGACCATTTTTTTATGATTTCAGGTTCAAATGAACAGCTACAGCAGAAATTGGAATACACCCTACTAGAGCCTGATTTTCACAGCTGGTGGATTTCAAAAATGCAATCTGGATGTATGTACACTTTAGAAGAACGATGTGCAATAAAATTATGTTTTAAACTTGGAAAAATGATGCCACATAAACGTATGAAATGCTTCAGACTGATTTTCGACTATCTTGCATGAATCTAGCATCAGTTTTTGAGTGGCATAAGACATTCAAGGAAGGCAGGGAGTCTGTGAGGGATGATGAGAGGTGTGGGAGGAGTAAGGAAGTCAATACAACAGAGTTGATTAGCCAAAAGGTTAGGATTAGGTTTAGGGTTACTATGTTGAGGTTTTAATGGAGTTTAAGAAGAGATTCCTTTGGAAGAGGCCAGCACTCTTCAAATCGGGTCAGTGGCATTTCCACCAGGATAATACACCAGTCCACAACTCCATACTTGTCACAGACTATTTGACCAAGACGGGCATAAAGACAGCTCCTCAGCCTACCTATAGTCCAGACCTTGCTCCCCGTGACTTTTTGTTATTCCCTATGCTCAGAAGTCATGGTTATGAGATAATTGAGGAGATGAAAGAGGCTGTGACGAAGGTCACGGAGACGCTCCTACAAGAGAACTTCCATGGGGCCTGGCGGAAGTTGTTGGAATGATACAACACGTGCATTGCAGCCGGAGGAGATTACTTCGAAGGGGACTAGAGTTTCATGTATGTACTATCAACAAAAGTGACCATACAAAAAAGTCTGGACATTTATTTAATGATCTTCGTATAACATATATTAAACAGGTTGGAACATATACTAATATTTCATTTGTTGCCACAGATCTTTTTTATCATTTATCCAGATCAGAAAATAGGTATCGGGAATAAGCATACAACAGTCATGGAAAAGTAGAAAATATAAAAGCTAAACAACTAAATTCAAATTTAACAACATTCTCTTTATCAAATGATCAGCTGAAATTTTAAAACTGTAAGCTCATGAAGTAAGAAGCTTTTTATCTGGCAGTTGTTATGAAACGTAATTCTTGTATATAAAGATGTTCATACTATTACTAATGGTAAAACAAGTAACCTTTTCATACGTACTTTATCGGATGAAGATATTTGTAACTTTTACGTCTAAGTATCATTAGCACTAACCCAGCAATTACAGCCGAAAAATAAGGAACTTGATACATGACAATCCTTGTTCCAATTATTGGATCACGAAACACTTATCTATTGTAAGCTGCGTGATTTTATTTCATTAAAAAATGTCTTGTTCTATTAGATGTACAATATATTTTTTAAATTTAAAACATTATCTAATTTGTCTCCATCTTATTTGGGATTTGATTACACCGACTGATTCTCTGTAGAAAGACAGGACTCTTTCAACGAGAGTTCTGGATATGACACAAAACAATCTGATGGTGAGGTTCCAGTATTGCTGGATTTTTTGAAAATTCAGAGAACTCATTTATTTCCATTGCTCCCAGTTTTATTCTGGTCCTGAGAGGTAGCACCGGAGTCAAATAGAAGTAAACTCTGTATATATCCTAAACTGAATTGTTTAAAATAGAACTGTTTTTTGACTTTGAAGCTGTATACTTATGCTTAACCGAATTGGTCGAAATAGACTATTTATATGTTTAAAAAAAGGATTTGGTATTAATAACTTTTTTTATGGTAGATGTAACATAAAATAACAAACCAAACCAAACCAAACGTCAAACGTATCTTCTGCAGAGTAGGAAGATTCCACCAAGAGGTATCCGAAATATGACATAAAACAGTGGTCAGCGGTGAGGCTATAGTTCTATAATTCTGAGAAGTGGGGAGTATCGTTATATTAACTCGGTGTAGTTTGTGTGTTAAAATTTCATCGATAGCTCACACAGGTTTTTAACAAATTATTATTTAAGAGATTTGGTCTGATTTTTTCATGGTATATACCATTAATGAGTTATTCAAGGCCAAAGCCATCACTGTAGAAGAAGAGAAGTAATTCTATTTAACCCATAAGTCAGAGTGCTGTATAGGATTGCATGACACTGTACAACTGTGAGCAAATTAGACGAACTTGCGTTCGACATATACCCATGTGAATCCAGTGAGTATTCTTTTTCAGAAATAGTTCTTTTAAGATGGCATAACCTTTTGCATTATACCAACGTGTTATCATTATTATTTACTCATTAGAGTTTTTCACATCGGCGTTTGATGATGGTCTTTGACTGGAGATTGAGTGACAGCAAGTTTTCTCAAGTCTCCAGGACTCTTCTCAGTATTCTGGCCGTTTTTAATAATGCTGTAGTTTGGATAGTCTCCACTCGGCCGCCAACTTCCAAATCCTCCAGGCCCTTTAATAATCCTTTAGTTACCATGCCAAAAGAACCAATCACAATTGGTATAATTGTCACCTTCATGTTCCATAGTTTTTTTCAATTCTCTAGCGAGGTCAAGGTATTTATCCCTCTTTTCGCATTCTCTCAGTTTTATTCTGTGGTCAGCCGGGACAACAAAGTCGATAATTTTGCAGATTTTCTTTTTTTTGTTGGTTATTATAAGGTCTGATCGTCTGGCCGAGATTAGGTGACCCGTTTGTATGTCAAAGTCCCATTATTATTATTATTATTATTATTATTATTTGAGAGTTTCTGATGCTCTTTCACTCTATTCTGATTGACAGCAAGTCTTTTCGAGTCTCCAGTTCTCTTCTCAGTATTCTGGCCGATCTTAATAATGCAGTAGACTTGATGGTCTCCTCTTTTCCTCTTATTTCCAAGTCTTCCAGTCCCTCTACGAATTCGTATGGGTTTGTTTCAAGTGCACCATTTACAATTAGTATCACTATCAGGTTCATGTTCTATATTTTTTTTTTTAGTTCTGTTGCAAGGTTTAGGTATTTTTCTCTCTTTTCGCTTTCTTTTAAATTTATTCTGTTGCAAAGTCAAGTGTTCGACAGTTTCTTTTTTTTTTTTTTTGACAATCTCTACGTTTGATTGTCTGGCGAAGATTAGGTGATCCGATTTTACATCAAAATCCCTGAGAAATTCCTGCGTCTCATTTTCCATGATGCATTTCTTGTTCTGCATATACGACTCGTTGGTTTGGTCAAATTTAAATTTCTTGCCTAATTCCTACGGGGGGGGGCACCTTACCTCTTTTATCGTATCTAGTCTTATTATCTTTTTTGCACAAGTTGCAGTCGTCTTGATACTGCTATATGGATGCACTACATGGACGCTAACTAAACGGATGGAGAAAGGCTAGACGGCAACTTCAACTAAAAGTAGGACGACCAGCTCGAACCTACATATAGCAGATCTGTGAGGATATGAGATGTAGCCCTGAGGACCTTCCAAAGGCGATGAACGACAGGGAGGAGTGGTCAGGGATATCCGTGCTGGCGGCACGTCATGATGATGATGATGACTTATTATGTGTTTGATTGTTTTAGTCTCTATCACTGCATACACTATATTTGCTATTTTATGGCATCTTATCCATTTTTGCTTTAACATAGTTTGAAAACTTCATGCGAGATTTTCACACAACCGTCAGCTGATGGTTTTTTACTTGGAATCTGAGTGACAGCAAGTCTTCTCAAGTTTCTACGATTCGCCAAAGTATTCTAGTTCTTCTCAGTGATGCTTTAATTTTGGTGGTCTCGATTCCTCATCTATTTCCAACTCTTTCAGCTCCTTTTCTAATACTTTGTTGGCCGTTCCAAGTGTGCCTAATAGAATTGGTATCACGGTAACCCTCATCTTCCACAGCTTTTTTTTTAGGTTTTGCCAAGTTCTTCTTCAAATTATTATTATTATTATAATTATTATTAAATAGCAATAGATACTTGAAATAATATAACTATCATTTTAAAAGTGAAATACTTTTTTTTTAAAGATGTGTTATTTCCGGTATATATATATATATATATAAACGAAAAAAGATTAGATTTTGTAGTCCCAATATAGATTTATTTCCGGTGTATAAAATGACCTTCTTCAGATGGATAAATCACAGTTATATATTTGAATATAATGTAGACAGGTTTACCTTACTTCCGGCGAGAAAAGAATTTACATTTTTTCAATATTTTTCAATAAAAAAAAATTACAGTGGAAATATCATTTTATATAAATAAATATAACGTTTATGCATTTTTCTTTTTTCTAAAAAATACGGTTACCGATAATTTAAAAATATTACTGAATTTGAAAAAAAACTGAATATTGAAAAATATTAAGAGTGACTTGAGATTCAATTAGATTAACTATAAATAAGAATATTAATTGATTCATAATTTCGTTGAAATTATTATCTATCATAAAGATTACGTTATATATTCCGCGTTGTCTAAAAATATATATATAAATTAAAATGATTTAAAGCAAAAATAATCCCCACCTTATGGTTGAGTCTGTATTTACAAATACGTAAGCTGGTGTTGCTTATATTGCTTCATTTTTTTCATTGAATCGATCAATTACGTATAATGGTGCCTTGATGAGAAGAGTATATCCAGTAACATGTCCCCGCTTGAAATAAAAGAGATGAAATAAAATTCTTTGCCTGTGAAGATAAATAACAGCAGATTCATTGCTGTAAAACAACGCCATTGTTATGCTCCATACAATTAAATAGCTACAGTGCGTGTGATAAGTACTGACCCATAACCCGGATGCGATGTCTAGTGTGATAGAACATCCGCCAGCGTCGGTCAAACCATGCATGCAATCGTTAACCTTTATGGGCATGCGCATTTGAAGTTATGGATTAAACTGTACTGCGAAGCATTAACATAAAATGACCACTTTTTTCGATGTTTTATAATAATCGTGATTCAGAGATAGCTATATTTGGTTGACTTGTTGCATAACTAGTTTATCTTACGGCTTGTCAGTACTCGTAGGGTTATTTAATGCTAAAATCAATCTCTTTTTTTAATTACAGCATTTCAAGTCGACGGGAGGATAAAGTTCATTGTACATTTATATTGTGATGTAGTTTCTTAACAAATTGTCTTTTGCGGGCCCAATCGACTGGAAGTCATATTAAAAATATAATGATGAGGATACAGTATTGCTTGAACTCTGGGGAAAGCGGAGTACCTCTCTATTGCCATTGTTCCTAGGTCAACTAGTCTGTAGTCGTAGCACCTTATAGGGTCCTATCTATGAGTCAAATAGAACTGTTTGACATTTAAACTGTATACAAACAAATGACTGATGTTTAGTTGAATTGTTAGTGATACATTGGAATACGTGCAACCATTTAACTGAGAGTAAAACAATAAGCTTATGCTCATTTAAATTCGTTATCAACAAAATGTACTTACAAATCATATATATTTAATATATATATTTATATGTAAAAAGAGAAGTTGGCGACTGTAGTCGCGGGTGACCAGAAGGCTCCCTTTACAATTGCTACAAACCTGAGGTGTTGGGGAGGGTGCTACTCCTTTCCCGGGATTGCTCAACTTTATCCTTGATACGTACCTTATATTGCTGAGAATTAAGCAAGAGGAAATCAAGTACCGTTTTTAAAGTCTTAGGTATGACGCGACCTGGGATTGAACATGATCATTGGCGAACACTCTACCTACTAGGCCAATGTGACGGTATGCAGAAAGAGGTTAATATGCCATAAAATCAAACCAAATCAAACCAATCTTTTTGGCATACGGCTATTCGATATCTTATATTCCTATTTGATAAGAACAATTTTCTAATAGATCTTTTTCAACCAGTAATGGGATAAAGCAAAATGTACTACTTCAGGTCAGGGTGGACTTGGAAGAACGTTATCTATCTATTGATTTTACCAATTTGTAAACATTTTCTTTCAAATGACTGTTCTAAATACTAATTCTTATTATAAAATTATCTGGTTTCAACTGTCTTAATAAAATGATATTCATTGTAAATAAATCCATGAATTTCGAGGTAACGCAAAGTCCTTTCCAATTTGGATATTGTTTTTT
Organism: Sepioteuthis lessoniana; assembly: GCA_963585895.1. NCBI lineage: Eukaryota > Metazoa > Mollusca > Cephalopoda > Myopsida > Loliginidae > Sepioteuthis > Sepioteuthis lessoniana. Next base: position 129,712,113 of record OY757905.1, on the reverse strand, counting down.
CAAAGAAAAGATCTGTCCTCGATAGACTTCAAAATATCACTTCTTCCTGTAATTTTTAGAATCGTCCATAGAGTTATTTTAACATTGACAGTAAAACAAGTGACATTTCTTTGTGACCACGTGCCTGGCCTTTTCTTTGACCGGTATGAACAATCCCATTTAGTAATTATCTCTTCATGTTGTCTTATTCACTTTGTGTCTGTCATTTTTCTTCTAGACATACGTAATGCTACAATAGACTAGCTGGCGAACCACTATATCTAGTGAGTTGTTCGATTTTAATCTTGGGCTTCTATTTTATTCCAAAAGAAGCGGCTTTTAACATTCCGAAAAACATATTTGACAGATATTTGGCCAACATAATCGTAGCAGGATTGTTTCTACATATTGTTTTTTTTTTCTATGAATATGGCTGATTTGCTATCGATGATACCGATGAATCATTTTTGGGAGTTTACAAAAATAGATAATACGGAAGAAAAGGAAGATATATTTCCGAAAAAAAAGTTCACAGAGAGGAGTGGGCTGTCCCCAGTAGACGCCGATTGAGAACTTCCCATCAAAGAAGCGAAAACATAAGGCCTTGAATATAGCATCAATGAGCTTAAGAAAAGGGTCAGTATATCAGTCCTCCGTCAGCCTTAGTCCGAGTCCTGTGTCTAAGTCTTTCATCTCTGTCTCTCTTGTATTTTATTCAACTTCGACTATTCCGAGTCGAAGAAAGATTGGTTTGTCTGGTTTGGTTTGTTGGGTTTTATGACATATTAACCTTTGTAGGTTATTTAACGCCAAATCTATTTTTATGTAAATAATCAGTTCTATTTCAAACAATTCAGTTCAGCATGAGTACACAGTTTAATTGTCAAAAACATTTCTATTTCAAACTATTCAAGCAGTTATATATAACAATTCAGTTTAGTGTAAGTACAGTTTCAATGTCAAAAACAGTTCAATTTCAGATAATTCTGTTTAGCATAAGTATGCAGTTTAAATGTAAGTACAGTTTAATTGTGAAAACCATTTCTATTTCAAGCTATTCAGTTTAGTCAAGTAGTGCTAATTCACTTTAGTATAAGTACAGATTTTGTTTACACACAGTTAAATGTAAAAAAAGGTCAATGTTGAACGATTCATTTTCGTGTAGATACAGTTTCAATGTCAAAAAACACTTCTTTTTAAAATAATTCAATTTGGCGTATGCACGCAGTTTAAATGTAAGTTCAGTTTAATGGTCAAAAAATATTTCTATTTCAAGCTATTCAGTTTAATCAAACAATTCAGTTTAGCATAAATATGATGTTACTTCTATTTAACCCATAGATAGGGCCGTATCAAGTGCTACAATGCCTGGCCGGAGTGGCCCTGGGAGCAATGGCAATGAAGGGGTGCTCCGTATTCAACAAGACCCCAGCATTACTGGAACCTCACCATCATATTGTTTAGTGTCATATCCAGAACACTCGTTGGGGACGGGGTCTTACTCTTCTGCAGAGGTGCAGTTGGTGTATTCTACAGCTCCGGCCGACTGGGCATGAGTTGAAGAAAGAGTTTTATTTTCTGTAAACAAAAGAGTAATTACCTCTTCATTGTGGCTTTATAACAATACAATGTTGATCATTACCTAGCATCAAAGTATAAAAAAGAATTTACATTAAAAAATTAATCAATGATCCAACATCCTTGCAGCTTTTAGTAAGTATAAGATTTCAATACGAAGGAAGAGAGTTTAATTTACTCTATTTTTCTCTCAAAAGAATGCATCCTTATTAGCTCTTCCTGGTAAAGTTCCTCTTCTCTAAAACCAATCTTACAGACATAGCCATTCCTATCTTTTTCTAATGTTCAGATTCTCATCCTCCTCGAGGCTCAAGAGGATTGCAGCTTTGTTCAAATCAAAACTAACTGTCATATCTTGTGACCTGTTGTGGGAACGAGGCAATAGCGTGTTTCCTCTCAAATGAGTGTGGGTGTCTTCATGGTGTTAAAGCAATGGACTGCGGAATCGTAGTAAGCGAGTTCGTACTCCAGTCGCGCTATTACGTTCACTTTTGGGCAAATACCCTTAGGAAAGGTATAAACCACGTTATCCTCCCAGCTATGGGTTAAATAGTATCACTACAGTTCTTCTATGAGAATGGCTTTGGCATTAAATAACCTACAAAGTTTGATATGCCATTAAATAAATAAATAAACCAAAACAAACATCAAAAGAATTTATTTGAGGTCAATAAAAATTCTAGATTTCATTTGTCTGACAGGAGTTGGATATTTTTCCGATCTAAAATGATACTCACCAAAATGGAAACTAAGTTTAACTCGTTTTTCATGACACTTATGAATATTTTGCCTCCTGTTTACAAATAATAAATAAATAACAAAATATTGCCATTCTTCTTCTATATGAGACAGTCAATGACCCGCTATTGATATGATAACCGAACTCTGCTGTTTTTGGCGTCGTCGGAGACGAACACTTCCGAGTAAAAGTCACGCCAAAATCAGATAAAATATTTTAGAGTTCTATGCTTGGTTAGCCAACTTTATCAAATTCTCTGCATATGAATTCTATTCTTTATATTTTTAACTCGATCTCATTCGGTGTTTCTTATACTTTAATTGTATGACGGCTGTAAGACTAATCGATGTGAAGGTAAATAATTACAAATACTTTTTTTTTTGGAAGCGAAGAAGATAAAGAGTGAATAATACAATGAGACAAGATGAGAGATTAAACATTTTTAGTAAGACATGCGTAAATCAACGTAGATGTATATGTGCGTGTTTTATCAATAATGCATCAGTGCCACATATTTCTTTAGTCAAACCAGAGACACTGTACAATTTTTACTGAGCTTTTCTAGTTTAAGTATAATGTAAAAAATTCTATAATTTCCAACATTTCATTAGGAAGGTTTAGGCTCCATTCAATTTACATAACCATGAGGATGTACATAATATATTCCAATATTTATAAGGTTTATGTTTTTCGATATTTCAATTAGTCATAGTAAACTTTTTCTGTTCAGCGAATGGAAAATACGAAGAGACGACAAAACAAAATATTTCTATGGACCACTCCAAGTAAATTGCAAACTATATTGGAAATCCCTGTATTCGGGCAGAAGAACATTTTTGATTTGGGACAACACACACACACACACACACACACACACACACACACACACACACACACACACACACATATATATATATATATATATATATATATATAGAGTTTCTAATCAGAGTTTTCCTTTTCCTGGAGTATTGGCTGTACCAAGATCAAAGAGTCCAATCTGCGTAATTAATACTCATAAAACAGATGGATTATCTGTTTTGTGGATGAGAACTACGACGAAAAAAATGGTTCAATGAGCCAGTCAAAATAAATCGCAAATTAAATTCGAAATCCCAGTATTTTGGTAGTAAAATACTGTTTCAGCTTGGGACACACACACACACACACACACAACACACACACACATATACATATATATATATATATATATATTTAGATTTATATATATACCGTTTAAATTTTCTTCGCTTACCCTAGTTTCCTCGTGGCTGAGTGGTAGAAACTTGGATAGGCGTTTGAGTTAACTGGGTTTCGATCCCAGATTCGGGAATATAGGCTGTCTAGTCACACTGAAGGGTTCTGATAGAACCAAACAGACCTGTCTGTGGATGACTATATATATATATACATTGCTTCAAATCATAGTTTTACTTCATGTAGACTGGTCACCATACCAAAGTCAAAGAGCCGATATTCAAGAGCAAAGTGAAACGTAAAGATTTGCGTCTATAATTTTAAAATGAATCACCATGACAATTTCCTTCAGCGATAACAATTCTGCTACATGTTTGAAGTTCACGCGAGAATTGTGCAACGGTTTTAGTTTTAGGGTATCCCGATTAAGGATTACAATGGCTTTCTTAATAGGCTACCTTGGAAAAAATCCTAGAGTTAATCCTACTCTTTTGGAAATGATTATCTCTAACCCACCATTAAAAAATAACGTTATTATATATATATATATATATATATATAGTCATCCACAGACAGACTGTTTCGTTATTTCACAACACTTCAGTGTGTCTAGACTCACGTTATGCTTCAAGCTGAGATCAGAACTTGGCTAACTTTAGGTCTGTCGGATATCTTACTCTAGAACCATTGACATTCCCATCGTAAGTGAAGAAATCTTTTACATAATTTTTTTTACATATCCGTTATCAGATACTGGAGTGCACAATTCATGAGAAGAGCTATGCATTTGAGCGTAAGTAGCACCCGGCAAATTCCCTACTCGGGATCTCAACCCACGGTGGGAAGAATATATATTGTCACATATATATGTGGGAGCCTCCGTTGCACAAGGGCAAACATGTTCTGCAACGACATCGTCGTAAGCCAGTTCGAAATCAACTCACAGTATTAGATTCACTTTCGGACTATTATCCTGGCGAACGTTATGAACCTACATATACTCACCAGCTATAGGTTAAATAACACTACTTCTGTTCTACAAGGATGGCGTTGACATTAAAAAATTCATGATGTTTTATATGAGGTTAAATAAGGAAAGAGTCCAAAACTAAACTATCCAAACGCTCCCCCATGGGGGTTGAGCACACTGGCGAAGGAATTTACGACTGCCGCTCGAATTATGCAAAGCTCTTCGAACGAATTGAGCACTCTGGTATCCGATAAGGTATAAAATGTAAATAAACGAACGCTGCTGCTGCTGTTGCTACTTAATACCTTATAATTTCCTAGCGGACGTGATACGTTTATTGGCCAAATTTTCTGATACCAAGTCTAACGTAAAGTTGGGTGGGTTGTGATCCCAGCTTCAAGCGTCCTACGTGTCTAGCCACACTGAAGAGTTGTGATACAACGAAACAGTCTGTCTGTGGATGACTATATATATATATATATATACACACACACACACACACACACACACACATATATATATATATATATATATATTTATATGAGCACCTGTGCTAAATTTCAGCCTCGTTTGGTCAAGAGTAGAATTATTAATCACACATAAATCTACCTGTAAAGGCACCCGTTGAAGTCTTGTTGTATACCATAGCCATAATGATATAAATCCTGACTGTAATACAATACATACACAAATACCAAACACAGGTGGAATCTGTTCTTTCAGATACGAACGGGTTTATTAACTTCTTGACTTAGGTCCATGGCGACACTAGGAGAGAGATACAATTCTTAAATGTCTATGCTAACTATACAATGCTGACTTCACCCCCATTCGTGGCGCATCTTTTTGTGTTTATTATCCCTGTCGGTAGATATCTGCAAAACTTTACTACATGCAGAAGACTTAAGTCCTGCCTCAATGGTCTAATCTCAACTGACTCTTTATAAAATCCTCAAATTCTCAGGACTATCTTATTCGGGCATGACGTCATCAACACTCCTGTCCCATTTCCTGTCTGGGGGTTTATTATAATGGTGATTGTCGTATCCTTTGCGTACGAGAGGAAAACTGCACCCAATGACTATGCACCTGAACTGACGAGCTTCGAATAATTCAAAGTCTTACCAATTTATTATATAATAATCTTATATACCAATTAATATATTAAAAAAAATAATTCCTTAATTATATTACAGTTTGATTTGTCCGTATCATTGTGGCGACAAAACTTTATTCTAAAATATAATGTTGGTTTTGTTGATTGTGTTAAATAGTTTGGTATTAATTGTTTTCTGGAACTAAAAGACGGTCTAATAAAAATGTTTCGCGAGCCATTAAATGGTTGACGGAAGCTAAAAAAACGGTCATAATCAACAGCTTACAAGTTTGCATGTTGACACTGTGATAACATTTTATCATACTATTCTATCCTTCACTAAATCACACACACACACCCGTTTCTAAAACAATTAAAACAAGTAAATTAAATGAAAACAATTAAATTCAAGACTCGTCTCTCTTAATATGCTATCACTTTTCTCAGAATTTGATTTTTAAAGTTATATGCAATTAATCTTGAACATCAAAAAAGGGGATGCGCTTGCTTCTGTGATGAGTTCAGGCTTGGTGATGAAGTATCTCAAACAGTTACCAATAGCAACAGTGAACAAAGTAAACGATCCATTTGTGATCGGAAAATACAACACTTGTTTAATAAATTTCTTAGTTGGGATAGCAATATGGGAGATTAAGTAGTTATGTAAAATAATTAGAGATACCAGGGTTAAAAATAGAAACATATCTGCAGCGATCCGACAACGAGTTCTGATTGGCTGAAGGGGACTCTAACAGGAAAGCCGTTAAGAGTGGCCGTGTGATATAAAACAGAAAAGGTGTTAGTTGGCGACCTGACGCGGCGAGTTGAAGACAGTCAACCGAAGACCAAATACGGCAATAAGCCTGCTGAATGTTGCGGCCATCATTTTGCGTTGGGCCTCACATCAGACACGCAGCTGTAGAGACGAACCCAGCGAACTAGCACGTTAAAACAGCAATAGAAAACCAGGTCTGTCTCTACTCTCTTTCTTCTCACGACATTTTGTTTCCCTTTGGTGAGCTAATACGTTCGACTTAGTTTTCATACTCTGTTTTGCTCTTCCGAACGACTATTTAAAAAAAAAAAATTTGTATTAACAAACCAAGATGGAGTTTTTGTGTGATTGATACTTTTTGTTACTGCAAGTTATGACAGTGTCTGACTCACTCTCAAGACGTATAAACAGTAGAAATGTCTATTGAGACCGCACCAGCACGAACTTCCATGTAAACACCATATCGTTGCAAGCTTCTAATTTTTCCTTGTAATGATACAACCAAACATTTGGTGTGTAAAGGTGCAAGATCCTATTTGGTGCAGCAATGGTGCAACCTTCTATTTGAGATTTGTACTGGTTCAGGGAAAGGAAATCCATTCGATTTAGACGAACAAAATCTGAATATGTTTGTTGAAAATCCCTCTCATGAAAGAGTCAAAGAAAAGTTTCAGGCAATGGCTTTCCGCATTTTTAAACAATATCGGAGTATATCAAGAAAATTAGCAATGTGAAGAGTCTCGATGAATAGGTTCTACATTTTCACTTAGTGAAGTCAAATGATTCATGTTTTCGAAGTTCTTTCGATACTGATTCTATGGACTCGAATGATCTATTTATTGTATTTTCGAGTTTCGAATTAATTTAGAGGGCTATTACAATGTGAAATAATAATTACTGCAATAGCCCGTTGAATTAATTCAACACTATAAAATAAAATAATTTGTGCAATTGTTATATATTGACCCTCGACCGGGCCGTCAATCAAGAGATGCACCTGTGTAAATAAGTGGAAGAACAGCGGAAGCAAGTGGGCGTGAGACTAATATAAACAGGTGCCCGGGGCGGTTCGAGTCAGTTGGAGACAAGATGCCGAAGTGAGAGCCAGCGGCAGACAGAGGAATTTGGTCCCTCAGTGACCCACGGTTGAGCAACCCCAGCCAAGATGAAGAAGTGCTGCTATGGTCAGAAGAACTTGGGGTCAATATAGCAGTCTGTCCCCGTCTCTAACTCATCTCTCACACACATGAAACATCACCCTTTCTAGAATAAATTGTGAGAGATATATTTTTATAAAGAAGTGC
>OY757905.1:129664475-129699475 GCA_963585895.1 Sepioteuthis lessoniana | reverse complement strand
GCAGATGTGACGGCCAAAAGAAACAGGTTTACGTCAAACAATTATATAACCCGGTGCCACAGACAGGCTCAGTTAGTTGGAGATAAGACTGCTGTAGAGAGATCCAGCATACGGCAGAGGTCTGTGGGCCCTCAGGACTCCCGATTGAGCAGCCCTGCTGAACGAGAAAGAGTACTGCTAAAGACAAAGGGACTGGGGGTTAGTATGCTGCAATTTGTTCAGTCTTCAACTCACCTGTCAGACATAACCCATCCGAAACCATTTCGAATAAAGTGTGAGTTGTATATTTTTTAAAGAAATGTGTTCGTTCGTCATTATTGTCTCGACTATGTGTCTGCATGCATCTGTATATGCTACAATTATGCTATTCTTTTGAGCAGATAACATCCAGTCATTTTCCTTGGTGGAGAGAAGTTCGTTTGTATTGATATGTAGCAAAATCTTAATAAAAGTTGCCCGAGAACTGCTAAAGAGATGGCAATTAGTTCACATCAGGGAAAACAAAAAATCATACACATGGTCACAGAAAAATACCATTCACTCAATTGCTTTGTCCTACTTCAAGACCGATCTCATATCGCGAAGACTTGGATTAGGATACTTTAGTCGACAGAGGAATCACTTCATCGTACCCACTCTGACCACCAATATAGGCATTGGAGTGTTTTTACACACTCTGATAATTGTAATTTGCCGATTAATAATTCTCTTTGGTCCTTTTAAGAATCACAAATCATTGCGTGTAAACGTTTTCTGCACACTCCGTGAGGTATCCATTGATTGAGCCTTTGTTGTCGGTTTCACCGTTTAACATTTGGTTCATTGGTGGTGGAGGGTTCGTCACTACATTCGATTCGCACTGAATAGGTTTTTCCTCCCATGTAAAAACATAACAGTCTTTTCTCACGATACAATTGGTTATTTGGGTGACATCCTTTGGATATGCTCTTGGTATAATGGTTATTTTCGATGGAGGTGGGCACGGTGACGCTTGTTCAAAACCTGAACGAGGCTTGCATTTCACATAGCGATAATGCCCCGAAGAAATGTATTAATCCAGCAACATCATTGGGTAAATAGCAGAACACTCTGGATTCTTTAACCTTGCGTAGAGCTCAGTCGGCTGGTGAAGTAGAATACGCCGACAGCCTCTCTCCTGCGGAGTAAGACATCCTTCTACGAGTGATCTGGATATGACATTAAACAATCTTATGACAAGGTTCTAGGCTAGGTGTGTGGCGAATTGGCGATTTTCTTATTCCTTATTTCCGCTGACGGAAGAAGGGGGCTATTTCCGCTGTGGGATTCTAGCCAATCATTTGGCTTCTATCTTCTTCCTTCCCCCTGTCAGGCGATTCGTTAGGGCTACTATATGTCCCTGTACCCCATTCTTTACTCATCCGGTCACAGAGTACAAACATCTGTTGGTTTCCATTCTGACCTGGATTTGTTACTAGAGGAATTGACCTAGATTCTTCTTTCAACGGTCAGTCAATTCAAACACGGTGGAATAGTAGTAATTCCTTATTTCTCTTCTCTCAGTGGGAGACCACGTGACAAATATATCAATCTGGCATTAAACTGAGTGCAAACAAATGAATTATTCTAAACTGAATCGTTTGAAATAGGACTTTAATTATTCAACTGTGTGTAAACAAATGTGTAAACAAGTGTGTAAACAAATGATTAATGTTTAATTGAATTGTTGGTGATACATTGGAATACTAGGAACGAATAAAACTTGGTTACCTTATGCTAAATTGAGTTCTTTGTAATTGAACTGTTGGATGTGTAAATAAATGACTAATGTTTAATTGCATTGTCGGTGATAAATATGAATACTTGGAACAATTTTACTGAGTTCGAACGAATGAGTAACGATGAATAGTGAGTATTAAAATAGGAGTATTTGAAACCCTTTCATTGTGTACAAACAAATGATTAATACTGAAAAGAATTATAAGTGTTAGGAAGAAATTATTGAGGCCATTTAACTGTTTAGAAACAATAGCTATAGTAGTGTTGAAAAAAATAGTTCTAATTCATTTAAAAATGAACTTACCCACAAAATATTCACTTGCTATCTTGTTGTACATTATTATTATTATTATTATTATTATTATTATTATTATTATTATTTACTCCTTTAGAGTTTTTCACATCAGTGTTAGCTGATGATTTTTCACTGGAGTTTCAGTGACAGCAAGTCTCCTCAAGTCTTCAGGACTCGTCTCAGGATCCTGGCCGTTCTCAGCAATGCTGTCGTTTGGATAGTCTCTACCCGTCCACCAAATTCCAAGTCCCCCTGGCCTTTTAATAATCCTTTAGTTATTGTACTAAAAGCACCAATCAGAATTGGCACAATCGTCACTTTCATGTTCCACAGCTTTTTCAATTCTCTAGCAACGTCGAGGTACTTATCCTTCTTTACACATTCCTTCAGATTTATTCTGTGGTGTGTCGGGACAGCAAAGTCGACGATTTTGCTAATTCTCTTTTTTTTGTGCTAATTATTATGAAATCTGGTCTTCTGTCCGGGATTAGGTGATCCGTTTGTATGTTAAAGTCCCATAGGAGTTTATGTGCGTCATTTTCTAGGACAGGTGTTGGGTTGTGCATATATCATTTGTTAGTATGGTCAAATTTCAATTTCTTGCACATTTCCCAGTGGATCCCCATGCAGACCCACTCGTGTCTCGCCTCATACTCCTTCTGTGCTAATTTGCTGCATTCGCTTAGTCTGTGACTGATTGTTTCGTCTCTGTCACCGCAGAGCCTACATTTACTGTTTTGTTGTGTCTTATCTATTCTCGCTGTGATATGTTTGGTTCTTATGGCGTTGTCCTGAGCTGCTATTAGGAGGGATTCCGTTTCTCTCTTAAGGTTTCCTTTTCTTATCCAGGGCCATGTTTTCTGTTGTGAGATGTAGTTTATTAGACGTTTAAAGCTGCCATAGAGTTGCTTTCTCTCCCATTTTTGTTTCCTAATTGTTGTCATTCTTTCCTCTATCGTATTGTCCGTATCGTTTCTGATAGTTGTAATTTGTCGTCGTTCGCGTTTTTCTATGTAGTCTTCGAGCCGTTGTATGGATGCGTCAACGGTGTCTTCGATGCAGGCAAGTCCTCTTCTATCTTTTCTTGATACATATAGTCTGTCAACGTCGTATCTGAGGTCTAATGCCTTATGCATTGTCATAAATTTTCTTGTTCTTTGGTCCATTTGTTTAAGTTCCTCTCTGGTCCACTTGAGAAAGGGTCCCGAATATCTGACTAGGGCCACAGCCCAAGCATTTATTCCTTATTATTATTATTATTATTATTATTATTATTATTATTATTTTACTTCTTTGAGAGTTTTTCACACCTGCCTTAGCTGATCGTCTTCCACTGGAAGACTCTTCTTAGTATTCTGGCCGATCTCAACAATACAGTAGTCTGAATAGTTTCTACTCGTCCTCTTATTTCGAAGTCATTCAGTCTCTCAATCAATCATTTGATGACTGTACCGAATGCCTCAACAACTATTGGTATCACCGTCACTTTCATGTCTTTAGTTTTTTTTTTCAGTTCTCTCACAAAGTCAAGGTAATTGTCTTTCTTTTCGCTTTCTTTCGGTTTTACTCTGTCATATCATTATTGTTAATACTGGAGGCAGCACCTATCAAAGCAGCAGTTCTACGGCCACCTACATTCCATCACGAAAAGTATACGAAATAGACATTCGCGACACAACTGGAGAAGTAAGGACGAACTCATAAGTGATATACTCCAGCTAGAACCTATATGCAGTAGCTCTGTGTCGATACAGAATCTAACCTAGAAGACCTTCCGGGAGCGATGGACGACAGAGACGGGTGGTGAGAGATGGTCAAAAAGATCAGTGCAACATGATGATGATTATGATGATGATTTTTGTTGTTGCTGTTGTTCTTGTTGGTGGTGGTGGTGGTAATGCTGGTGTTTTTGTTGTTGTTGTTGTTGTTGTTAACAGTGATGATGCTAATGCGAAACTGCTACTTTTCACGTAGTTGCTATGATTATGAACTTGTGGCTGGGATTGTTTGAAAAGTATTAGGTCACATTAAATCTTCCTCTATGATTGACACAGTTTTCTTTCTGTTTACATTTCAAGCCGAAATGAATATTATTAGTCTTCTTGCAGTTTTTTCCTGATCTTGTTCTAATCATAATTGTAACTTGTAATATGACAATCACCCTTTATTTAATGTCGCTAAAGAAAGGATATAGATAGATAGATCGAGAAAAACTGAGAGAGAGAGAGAGAGAGAGAGAGAGAGAGAGAGAGAGAGAGAGAGAGAGATGGTACGAGAAAATGCAAAGCAGATATAGACAGGATATGATATGATACATTGACAGGGAAATGGTCTTTTTGCGTATCGACTGGTAAACAGGTTACAGAAATGACCAATATATATATATATATGTATATATATATATATATATATATATATATATATATATAGGGAGATAGAGATAGAGGGATAGAGCGAGAGACAGACAGAAATTGACAGGGAAATCGAAATTGTTAGTGATAACGTAATTTATTCTATTCATAAATTAAGGTTACTCAATTCAGTGATAGAGTATATTCAGATCTTAATTAAGATGACGTACAAATGAAATATGCGTCGCTTGGTGACTGCCAATTCCTCGGCAAGGTGATTATCAGATCAAGTATATATATATATATATATATATATATATATATATATATATATATATATATAAGGTTTGGCTGAAAAGTTAATTCTGAGACTAATATACTCTCATGGATTGTGAGGTTCATATTTCAATATAGTTCCATTTGCAGTACACACACTTCTTCCATCGGTATTCCAGTGCTTGGATTCCATCGGTTAACAAAGACATCTGCATCAGATATGATGTAATTATGTGAATTATATATATAAGTATTGTCAGTGACACCAGAAAAAATGAATCTACAAATACATAAATGACTTTACTTTTTCTATCTATCTATCTATCTATCTATCTATCTATCTGTCTATCTCAACATAGCCATATTTGGCTATTCCTAGGTCTGTAAGTAAATCTACATATATATACACATCCCTTCATTTTAATCTGAAACAAGCCCTTCTGTCTCCGTATATTATGTGAAACTTTAATTCTTTAATCATCATCTCATTTCATGAACCGATTTCGACTAACAAAACTCCATATTATCATAGAAACCAGAGGTAATCCTTCTCGAACTAGTTTTAATTGCAAAACACTCCTGCTTTTGTGTATATTTACTACAAAAGAGACTGAAATTGTCCTACAAAACGAGACGGTAATCAGCGTCATATTTTCATTCCTAAACAATTGCCCGACACAAAGCAACACGTTCCAAAATCTTTACGAGACTTCAGTATGTCACAAGATTGCCGGGACTCAATAGAAACACTGGACAATTGGCCGGCGTCTCTCGTAAAGATTCTAAACAACATAACGTTTATTATCGTCCACGGGCATTTGTCCCAAACGGCTAGTTAGGTAACCATTATGTCTGGTAAGTACGTTGCTGTAATCTCGAAGCCGACTTGCGTATTATTTGCCGATTTTGCTCATTCAGAAAGGACCATGATCAATAGAAAGAAGATACAAATCTTTTATTTGCTGTTTCCCTACGAATTGTAAATTTATGGAAAACACGTCGGTTGCTCGGTCGAAAGAGAAAATGGACAGGTGCAATTCAGGGAAGTAATATTATTGGCTGGTGCTTATCTGAAAGTAAATATTCAATAAAAGAAATTGCTATGGTTGTATTTCCGGTATCCTAAAAATTCCACTGATCTATCTATCTATCTATCTATCTATATGTGTGTGTGCGTGCGTGCGTATGTGTATTTGAACTAAGCATAAATAAGGGGAATAGATTTGAACGTATATCATATCAATCAAACAGAAAAGGAATCATCTTTTATTTTTGTAATTGTAGGTGTAGTATTGTCTACTTTTAATATTTATTTTAACTAGTGCTTTCTTTCAGAGTTAAACTTTTAATTCTATCTTACTTTTTATTTCTGTCTCGCCTTATTTCCCGAGGTTAGAGAATGACGATATGCCTGAGCAGGCATACATTTTAAAGGGCACGGAAAATAATATTCGGAAAATTTATTTTCTTTATTTTCATTTCTCACTTTCAATATGTGTATGTCTCTCAAAACATTTATTTTCATCAATAGGCAGACTGTTTTGTTTTATCACAACTCATCAATGTGGTAAAATACACAAGATGCCTTAAACTAGGAACGAAAGCCGGCCCACTTTACGTCAGTCTGATAACATAGCTTCACAGCTGCCAACAATCCCAACCTAACGGGGGGAATGTAACGTATAGGTATCAAATGTTTTACTTTTGTACATTTTACGTTAACAGAGACCGTAGTGCTCATTTTGATAGAAGGGATTTGTATTACGCAAGTGGCAACCATTCTTTCCTTATATATATATATATATATATATATAGAGAGAGAGAGTATTATTCGGTCCAGTTAAACCAGAGTTATATGTAAGTAGATAGTTGTAGGTAGCATTATTGTTAAACGATTAAGAGCCCATTGATTGTGTACTGTTAAATGTTTTTGATTATTGCTATATAATACTACAAATAGTATTTAATATTGATCATACGTTTCCATATAGGATATCATTCTTATCTAACGCAAAGAATTTACACTCAACTCTAGAGTTTCAAAAAAACTAATGATAACCAGCCATAATAAATTATTGAACAGTTCCATTTTAGCCATAAATGGACCCTCGGAATTAATACCACTTAGGATCAGAGTAGCACTGAGAGTAATATTCATGATATGCTACTCTACGTACATTTATCTAACTCCACAATTAGAGCCTAATGATCCGAAGGTTTAATGTCATAGGCAGGACATCCCCCCATATATATATATATATATATATGAGGGGTGCACACACGAACACAGACATTAAAAAAGTACATAGGTTGACCAAGATTCTCACGTGAAATGTCTCTAAATGATGTTTAATTTTCGATATCACCTCCCTTGCCGTCCACACACTGCTGAAATATTTGGTTTCCTGAGTAAAAAAAAAAAGACACAACAGTAGATATGACGTCATCCTATAAACTTTTGAGCAGAAGAACCTTTGAATCGACGAACTTTTGAGCCCACACTTGGAGGTAAATCAAGATCTATCAATCTATCTATGAAAAATATGCATATATATATATATATATATATATATATATATATAATTAACACTGGTCGGTGCGGTTTATAGGGATGTCATATGTCCACAGTAAATGACTAAGCAGGAATGGAGATATGGGCGAATGGTTTGCAAAAGTATTCTTTCCTCTGTATGTCATTGAGCAATCGCATCACGGAATTAATGAAGCATATTATAATAATATCTTCTAGTGTGATGGATCTGATTAACGAGGGAAAATATACTTATTAACTAGGGTCCGTGGAATTTTTCAACTTGTCGCCGAATACCTTTTTCGTTGCGTTTAAAATGGACTATATTTTATTATCGGCGTAGTCGGCGTCGGTAATTGTTTTTTGCGGGGTACTGCAGTCGTGTCGATACTGCTATATGGATGCACTATTTGGACGCTGACTAAACGGTTGGAGAAGAAGCTAGACGGCAATCATACAAGAATGTTAAGAGCAATATTGAACAAGTCCAGGCAGCAATACCCCACAAGGCCCCAACTATACGGTCACCTACCACCTATCACGAAAACTATCCAAGCTAGACGAACCAGACATGCCGGACACTGCTGGGGAAGCAAGGACGAGCTCGTAAGTGATGGACTCTTGTGGCCAATCAAAAGCAGGACGACCAGCTCGAACATACATACAGCAGCTATGTGATGATACGGGATGTAACCCTGAAGACCTGCCAGAGGCGATGAATAATAGGGAGACGTGGAGAGAGAGAGGGTCAGGGATATCCGTGCTAGCCGCACGACATGATGATGATGATGATGATGATATTTTATTATATGAGTGTCCGAAGAAAATCATGAAATTGATATCAGATGGAAAAATCAAATCGAAATGAACAATTTGGAATTTAAATTTACTTCTTAAAAAAAAGCTATGAATTTTTTGGTGATATTATCACGGTTTTTATTTGTTTTTGTTTTTTTGTTTTTTTGTGGGGGGTGTTTTTTGGCAGTTTGGTAAATAAAAACAAAAATATTTTCCTTCCAAAAAATCTAAACCAAGCCAGTAGAGAACTGTATTTTTGACTGGTGTTATGGAAAATAAAAATATATTTGGTAACGGAATTTTATTCAATGACACCTCAAAAGCAAATCCAAAAGAGTCTAATAAAAGGTGGGTTTGACTAAGCATAAGAAGGAACCTTGGTGTTAGCTGTGAACACACGAAGATACGAAAGAATAGTTAAACTGTCTCTTTTGGATATAGCACATAGATCTGCTAAGGATTCAGCTCAATTGAACAGAAAAACTCAGAGAGATCTAAGTTCAAGCCCACAAGAACTTGATGATCCCTGATTCTTGTATCTTCAACATACTGCATATAGCATAACGATCAAACCGACTTCAAGTACTGCTCAAGTTTCTTTGTGTTTTATTTCGGCCTTATGATTTTGACAAATACATACATATATATATATATATATACACACACACATACGCGTGCGCTCACACACACACACACACACACACACACACACACACATATATATATATATATATATATTGTCATCTACAGACAGACTGTTTCGTTCTATCAGAAACCTTCACTGTGGCTAGACACGCAGGACGCTCGAAGCCGGGATCGAACCCCATCCAACTTTTCGTTAGATTAAGTCTCAGAACACTCGGGAATTTTTAAGGTATTTGTGTAGCAACAGCAGCAGCGTCCGTTTGTTTACACTTTTATACCCTATCGGCTACCAGAGTGCTCAATTCTTTCGAAGAACTTTGCATTATGCGAGCTGCAGCCGACAATTCCTTCGCCAGAGTGATCAACGCCCATGGGGGAGCGTATATATTGTCACCCACAGACAGACTGTTTCGTTCTATCAGAACTCTTCCGTGTGGCTAGACACACAGGACGCTCGAAGCCACAGTGCTCAACCGCCATGGGGGAGCGTATATATATCATCATCATCATGTCGTGCTGGTAGCACGGATATCCCTGACCCTCTCTCACCACTTTTCCCTATCGTTCATCGCCTCAGGCAGGTCTTCTGGACAACATCCCGTACCCTCACATAATTGCTGAATGTATGTTCGTGTTGGTCGTCCTGCTTTTGCACGGCCATGTGTGGGGGTCCACAAGAGTACATCACTTATGAGTTCGTCCCTGCTTCTCCAGCAGTGTCCTGCATGTCTGGTTCGTCTAACTTGAATAGTTTTCGTGATAGGAGGCAGGTGGCCGTACAGTTGGTGTCTTGTGGGATGTTGCTGCAAGGACTTGTTCCAGATTGCTCGCAGCATTCTTGAGTAATTGTCGTCTAGCTTCTTCTCCAGCCGTTTTGTTAGAGTCCATGTAGTGCATTCTATATAGCAGTATCGATGCGACCGCTGCCTGGAAGAAACTGCGTTTCATTTTATCGGTTAGGTCTGATTTCCATATAATCGATTGCCTATTGATAGCTGTCCATGCTTTCGTTAACCTCCTGTCGATGTCCTTTTCGGTTGATGCGACGCTGCTTCCTAGGTAAGTGAATTGGTCTACTAGTTTAAGAGGGGTTCCGTCTTGAGTGGAGATGTCTCCCGTTTGATTATAGCACATATATTCAGTTTTGTGTGCATTGACATAGAGGCCTATGCCTGAGGCTGCTCGTTCCAAACTATGCAGTAGTGTTTCGGCTTGTTTGGGTGTAATTGCAAGTATCGCTATGTCATCGGCGTAGTCGGCGTCGGTAATTGTTTTTGCGGGGTACCTTCTGCTTCTTTTCTTTGTCAGCTCGAAGCCGTTCTCTCTGATTTTGTCAATCGATGTTCTAACTACGTAGTCTAGACAAATGATAAAGATGTATGGAACTAGCGTGTCCCCTTGTAGTACTCCTGCTGCAATGTCGAAGTATTCTGTGTCTCCATCTATATATATATATATATATTATTCGCCCACCTATAGGGAAATAGTAGTAAAGAGTGGATCTTTTAGCCTTGATTTAGGTAATTAATTTAGGAAAAATAATACTCTTTATTGAAATCAGCCGTACACCACTCAAGATGTAACATCTCCTGGCCGCTGGGCTACGACACACTTCGGCCGGCCGAGTTCAGAGGTGTATGGATCAGATCGGGGATGTCTTGGTTCCGGTGGCAGTCGGTCGAAGTCGTCTGACATGGATTCCGGGAAGCTGGCATTCATGTCACGTGCGATAAGACCAGCATTCTTGAGCCTCAGGGGGGATGTCTCCCCCGGCTCTAACCCTCTTCGCACACTCTATAGTTATAACATGGCCCCTGAGGCTCCTCTCTTATGAGGAATGCGGATGGGGGCCGAGGCGTTTTGGAGGATACCGGGCGTGTCTATGTTACGGTCCCACACAGACCCACCTTAAAAAGTCCCTGTGCCAGACTCGCATGTTTGGTTGGTCACGCGACTAATACCTCTACACCACTCATAAACAGACTTTGCGTAACATCCTGTCGGTAGTGCCGGGTTGGGAAATACATACTACGCTCTGTATGTCTTTTACGAGTCGGGTATCTTGCTAGATAAAAACCTTGTTTATACATTTTATATCCATCTCTGCAATTACTCTTAATACGTCAGGATATTGTAATAAACTTGTGAGCATACTGTTTTAAAAAGGACACTGTTGCAACGAACTATTGCTGATTGTTATTTTATTTGCCTTTTCTCACAACCTGAGAATCACTTCATTAGTTCACAAGTTAAATATTGTTCGGCTCACAACGTTGTAAAAGTTCAGAGGGATAGTAAACAGGCTTAACTAAATATTGAATTTAATTAGCTTATTCATTTACACCGTTCCAATAAGCATTATCCCCGTCTTATCTGATGTGTTGAATAATTTCCCTTCCTCTTTCTTGTTGTCTTTGTTTCGATCAGGTATTTTTGTATTCATGATCTAAAATCTGTTTAATTTTCCCCATCCTGCTGAGTCTGTTAGACACAAATCCTGAGCAGACATTCTAATTTTAAAGTTAAACAACTACGAACCTATTCAATAGTTAGACGGATGACCACTTAATAACAACATCTACCGTAAGAAAACATGGCTAGACTAAGACAGGCTTAGTAAATTCTAAGAATATTCTGTCACGAGGCAATTAAAATGCATTTACATTTCAGTGAATGGTTTACGCAAACCTTTGAAAACTAAGTTAAGACTTTTTTATTGTTATGTGGTGCTTGTAGGATTGTATTTTAAAATGAATCCGCAAGAATAATACGAAGTATCATTTTCTGTCTGGAATGTTTGTGAATATTAAGCAATAATGTGAGTTATAATAATGTTAGAAAAAATTAAGCAATAACGGTATATAGTTATTTTACTTTTCCACCTTAAAAAAAAAAAACTATAAATCATAGATGTTTGACAAAATATGTTTTACTGAGACGAATATTCGTTTTCAGTTTCGAAATTTAAATTCTGAACAATTTATTCCCTCTTGTAGCAATAGATATTCCTGATAATTCTTTTATATTATTAGAAACTTCCATCTTGATGAGAGTTCCCTTTTCTCCACGCTGAACCAAAAATGGGTCCTCCTGAGCCCTAAAAGCATTTATACAAAATTTTGTTATATACGTACTAGAATTAAGAAACAGATTCGAAACACTACAAGAAAAGACGGAAAAAAGTACACCAAACGACGAATATGAAAATTTCGTCAATGCACACCTCGAGGCAGCAGCAAAATACATTCCAACAAAAATTAAAACTAAATATAGAGTCCCATGGGAAACTTTAGCGGTGAGAGAAAAACGTGCACTAGTGAAAACAGCCTCCAAAAACTATCGAAAAAAACCCAACAAACACAAATGCCTTAAAACTAAAAACGGCACAATATCAATTAGCAGGCATATATATAAAGGAACAGACAGAATACATTCAAAATCAGATAGATAAGATTAAAGACTCGGTGGAAGATAGATAATCTAGAATAGCCTGGCAAACTATAAACGAAGTGAGCAGAAGAAAGAACACAGCCAAAGCAAAACTTAAAGCAGCAAACCAACAAGAAAGAATAAAACTGTGGAAACAGCACTTACTTGGAAACCCACCAAAAATAACGCATGAACCAATCACCAGAATAATTAGCAAACAATTAGACATTAAACTAGGACCGTTCACACAAGAAGAACTCGACTCGGTTCTCAGAAAAATTAAAAATAGGAAAGCTGCAGGGCTGGACGAAATTCCCCCGGAAGTATGGAAGACCAGACAATTCGATGACATACTGCTCCGACACTGCAACGCAGTATACAATCAAAATCCGATAGATAGATGGATGAAGGGATGCATCCTTCCTTTCCCTAAAAAGGGAGACCACGGATTAGCCAAAAACTACCGAGGCATAACACTTACATCCATAGCTGACAAAATCTACAATGCCCTACTAAGAAACCGAATAGAACCCAAAATCGACAACATACTTAGAAAAAACCAAAATGGCTTGCGAAAAAAATAGATCCACGACCTCACAAATATTAATCATCCGCAGAATCCTTGAAGGTGTACGAGCAAAGAACCTACAAGTGACATTAATATTTGTCGACTTTGCCAAGGCTTTCGATTCCATTCACAGAGGAAAGATGGAACAAATCCTACTAACGTACGGCATACCTAAAGAAACCGTAGCGGCATTAACGATTCTCTATAGAAACACTAAAGTAAAAGTACGATCACCAGATGGAGACACAGAATACTTTGACATTGTACCAGGAGTACTACAAGGGGACACGCTGGCCCCGTACCTCT
Organism: Sepioteuthis lessoniana; assembly: GCA_963585895.1. Lineage (NCBI taxonomy): Eukaryota > Metazoa > Mollusca > Cephalopoda > Myopsida > Loliginidae > Sepioteuthis > Sepioteuthis lessoniana. Next base: position 129,686,519 of record OY757905.1, on the reverse strand, counting down.
TTATCATTTGTCTAGACTACGTACTTAGAACATCGATTGACAAAATCAAAGAGAATGGCTTCGAACTGACGAAGAAAAGAAGCAGACGGTACCCCGCAAAAACAATTACCGATGCCGACTACGCCGATGACATAGCGATACTGGCAAATACACCCAAACAAGCCGAAACACTTCTGTATAGTTTGGAACGAGCAGCAGCAAGCATAGGCCTCTATGCTAATGCACACAAAACGGAATATATGTGCTATAACCAAACGGGGGACATCTCCACTCTAGAAGGAACCCCTCTTAAACTAGTAGACAAATTCACGTACCTAGGAAGCAGCGTCGAATAAACCGAAAAGGACATCAAAACGAGGTTAATGAAAGCATGGACAGCTATCAATAGGCAATCGATTATATGGAAATCAGACCTAACCGATAAAATGAAACGCAGTTTCTTCCAGGCAGCGGTCACATCGATACTGCTATATGGATGCACTACATGGACGCTAACAAAACGGCTGGAGAAGAAGCTAGATGGCAATTACACAAGAATCCTGCGTGCAATCCTGAACAAGCCCTGGCAGCAACACCCCACAAGACACCAACTGTACGGCCACCTGCCCCCTATCACGAAAACTATTCAAGTTAGACGAACCAGACATGCAGGACACTTTTGGAGAAGCAAAGATGAACTCATAAGAGATGTACTCTTATGGATCCCCACACATGGCCGCGCAAAAGCAGGACGACCAGCACGAACATACATTCAGCAGCTATGTGAGGATACGGGATGTTGTCCGGAAGACCTACCTAGGGCGATGAACGATAGGGAGGAGTGGCGAGAGAGGGTCAGGGATATCCGTGCTACCAGCGCGATATGATGATGATGATGCCAATATAATTTGTCTGCAGATCCAAGAATACACGGACTGTATCCTTGAAACAAGCTTAATGTCCTCCATGTACATAAGTTGATTGCATCTTCGTAAATTAGTAACCCTAGTGCACTTCCGAAGTATAGAAGTGTATGGCATCATTGATATAACCAAAAACGTACTAGCGAAAACGCATTTCCCGGGAATATGCCTCTCTGGATTTTCACCTTTGCTAAGGCTTTTTTTTCATGCTATAATTTCCAATTTTCAATTTCTTATGGCGTCCGAGATGAAGTTTACGATATTGTATGATAGTTCCTACATTTTCAGACATTCCGTTATTCACGTTTGCTGCATCGTATCATTGGTATTTTGTAGTTAATCTACACCATGAATACATTTTCCCGCCACTTTTTTTTTATCTCTTTGAGGATGTGCTGATCTATATAATGTAGAAAGTCACCTGTTCCTCAATGTTAGGCCAATACTATTGCAATGGTAGAATTTTGGGAATAATTTAATTTATGGTTTCTTTTCAGAATCTTTACGATGAATACATTTTCAGGCCGATCATTACCCTTTCCTAAAAGAGCTAATGAATAAATTCGTATATAGAGGGGACTAATAAGCAACAATATTAATAGCTACTGAAGTCGATTTTAAGCAAAAGTATGCAATTATTTTTACATTTTTCTTTTATGAGCCGATATTTTAGTTAAAAAAAAAACGAAACTTTTTCTTATAGGAACCATCAGTGATATAATTATCAGTTTGTATTTCCTTCTTTCTTTCTTTCTTTGCTACATTTTTCTTTTATTCTTCAACTTACTTTCTTATTCATTTAACCCACTTTACTCATTCTTTCTTTTTTTTTTTCTTTCTTTCTTTCCTTTTTTTTCATTTAATTGTTTTATGCATTCCATCAAATCTTTCTTTCTTTCTTTGATTGCTTTCTTTATCTCTTTCATTTTTATTTATTTAATATCTTAATTCCATTCTTTCTTTCTTTCTTTCTTTCTAATATAATTTTTCATTTGGATATATTGTTTCGATTAACTTATTACTTACCTCTATCTTTCTTTTGGATATTTTCTATGATGCACACAGATTTTCACTTTCTCATTCCTTTTAATTATTTATTAAATGTTCAACTCACACTAAATCTTTCTCTTTCTCTCCTTTTCTCTCTCCCTCTCACTCACTCACTCACTCACTTGGAATTTCTTTTCCAAATTCATTTCTTCCCTTCTATTTTTTTTCATAATACCCCATCTTTTACTCATTCTGTTTCTGTCAATCTATGCTTCACTTGCATCCCCTTCACTGTTCTCTCCTATTTGCGTTTGTAATATCGTATGTTATCTAATACTTTCTCATTAGACGCTAACTTCTCATTCAGCTGCATTTCTTTGTTATATACTTTTAACTTGTTTGCAGCTCAGTCGACTGGGGCTGTAGAAAACACTCACTACGTTTCTGCAGAAAAGTACGACCCCCACCACTAATGAATGTCCTGTTAATGTCATTAAACCATATTATGACGAGGCTCCGACTTTGGAGATTTTGGGAATGTTGAGCACATATTCTTGCAATTGCTTCTCGGTCAAATTTTACCCGGATTGGTAGTACCTGTTTGGGTCGATTGATTCAAATAGAACTGTTTGACTATTAAATCTGTGCGCAAACAAATAACTTATACTAGATTGAATTGTTTGAAATAGAACAGTTTGACCATTTGACTTTGTGTTATCAAATAACTGATGATAAACTGAATTCTTAGCGATACATACTGTTGCGTTCTTGTTAGTGAACGCTTGTTATATTAAATAAAGGACAAACCACGATATGAGAGGAAATAGAGATATATCCTCAGGAAAACGTATATACAATAGAGAGACTATTTCTCGACAAGAACATAGGATTAGTGAATACAGAATAAAGATATAGTCCAACGATAGTATTGCCTTCCGTTATTACGGTAGCAAGTAAGGTGATCTTGTGCGATCTCCAGTCTCCACCGCTCTAATACTATTCCTATAAGAAGCTGCTCCCTACCTTCTAATCTGCCCTGGTATTAGTAGTTACTGCTATTTATGGCAGATGGAATAGTTCACTGTGTGGAAAAAGGTGGGTGATACCCAACGCATACCAATATTTGGAAGCATTTGTGCAAATGAATAGTGCTAAATAGAATAATAAGTGTTATATAGAAATAATTGTAACCACTTCACAAAGTACAAATATATGATTAATATTAAAGAGAATTATTAGTGGTAAATATCCATAATTGAAACTATTTCACTGTGTAGAAATAACAGGAATACTAGTTCAAACATTTACAAATGAAATCATCGAAAAAAAACTATTCACTCACAAATGATATGTTCGTCCGTTTAAATCTGTGCAAACAAATGAGTGATGTTAAAATGTAACTGTTACATGGTAATACTTGAACCGACTCTACTGAGTATAAACTAATGATCACAGGCTCGTGTAAAAATGTATTTACAAAATATGTTTACAAAACATGAAATCAATATATATGTAAAATTTGGGTTTAAATCATAGTCAATTATCGATATGTCAAAAAACCTAACTAAACCAACTCATATATACACGGATTATAAACATGGGATTTGCCTTTGAACAACCAGCTAAGGTTTATATGCCATAAACCCACCCAAACCAAATCATATATATTTGGTTTGGTTCCTTTGTTTAATGGCATATCAACCTTTGTAGGAGAATAGCATTGGCATTAAATAATCAACCTTTGTTGATTATTTAATGCCAATGCTATTCTCCTAGAAGAACAGTAGTGGTGCTATTTAACCCATAGCTGGGAGGATAAGAGGTTTCATACCTTTCCCAAGGGTATTTGCCCGAAAATGAACGTAATAGCGCGACTGGAGTACGAACTCGCTTACTACGATTCCGCAGTCCATCGCTTTAACCATTACACTAGGAGGACACCACGAGGACACCCATCTATATTTGATATATTTGTAAAACAGGATTCGGCTTTAAATAACTTACGATGATTGATATGTCCTAAAATCCAACCAAACCAAATATATTTTATATATATGCAAAACAGGATTTGACTTTAGATAACCTACAATAATTGATATGCCATAAAACCCAATTATACCAAATCAAATATATTTGATATATTTGTAAAAATAGGATATGGCTTTAAATAACCTACAGTTATTGATATGTCTAAAAACCCAACCAAACTAATTCTAATTTGTCTTTCTTCAACTTTAGACTTTCAGTCACTATTTTTTCTCGCTTCCCTTTTCTTGCTATTCGGCTTTTATCTGGTATTCCTTTTCTATTCTCGCTCTTTCTTTCTTTGAAGCTTCTTTGTCTTTTCTTTTTACGCCCTCTGTTTAACCCGTTCATATATACAGACTGTGAGACGAAAGTTATTTTAATAAACATGTACGCAAATATATTAATATAAACGTACAATTTACGCATTTTCTCAACCTGTAGACATAAAATATCCCTAGACCAGTCAGCATTCCATTAAAATCAATCAATCTTTGCATCGATGTTTTATTTTCTACTTTCTCACTTCGTTTAATGGCATATCAACATTGGTGGGTTATTTAATGCCAAAGCTATCCTTTTTAGAAGAACAGCAGTAATGCTATTTAAACCATAGCTGGAAGGATAAGTAGGTTCATGCCTTTCCCATAGGTATTTGTCCGAAAGTGAACGTAATAGCGCGACTGGAGCTCGAACTCTCTTACTCCAATTCCGCAGTCCAGCACTTTAACCATTACACCACGAGCAGACCCCTATTTTCTGTTTTCCTTACCCCATTTCTTTTATTTATTTTACTATTCTAACAATTTTTTTTTCAAGTTGATCCTTCCCAGTTTTTTTCTCTTAATATTTTCTTTTCTTTAATATACTATCTCTCCATTTATCATTTCCCCATGTATTTTGGAATTTTTCTTAAATTACTTTTCCTTCTGTGCTGTTTTTTATTTATTTATTGTCTTTGTCATTCATCATAACTTTTCAAATATTTTTATGATTCTTCAACGCTTGTTTTTTTTGTTTTCTTTTTTAACTTTTACTGTTTGAACCCTAAATGCATTTCACGTAGTCTTCAGAATACAAAGTAAATAAAACAAAGGGTTACAACTCAATTTTCATTATATCAAGGGCATTGCTTTTACATTTTGAAAAGCATATACAAAGCTGGAAACTCGCAGCTGCTACAATCGCTTCCGGTCACATGGTGCAACTGGAGACAAATGGCGCACAAGCAGAAGCATGCCGGGGAACTAAGTGCTGTCGAGTCATACAACTATACACTTTTAACAATGCATAAGGGTTGTGATATTTTCGTTCTTGTTGTTATTGTTCGTATTTGTGAATAGATGCACTGAGTGTTAAGAAAAAAAACAAACTTCGATTCAAAAGGTATTAAAATACGAATCATAAAAAACGTGGGGAATTGATACAGTGTAACGTACTACATAGTTTATTATAAGATTAGTATAATTGTTAAATTGATGGAAGTAAAGAATAAAGACAGTTTTTTTTTTTGTAAGTGTACACAGAGATGTGTAGGAATAGAAAACTGTTGAATATATACGAAAAACAGGACTTCCCAAGGAAAAGTTCACGCAGTCATGAAATAAATAATACATCCATACATACTGTATAGATAAGACGTAATAGGTTAATGTATAAACAGGGGAAATAAAATCAGTTTGAAAACCAATTGAAACAATGGCGACTTGTCAGATGCAATATCATTGGATATCCAATTGCTTAACACACTTCCATTCATTTTTCTCTGTCACCCTTTCTCTCTCACTCTTTTTCTCTCCCTCTCCCTCCTCTCTCTCTCTCTCTATTCTGCACTTCATCTTTCATGAAAAAAATTGCATAATATCTTTACTCTATTTACCAACCCCTCCACTCGGGAAGGATATGACACAAGGTCAACATTTATTGATTTGAATTCAGAGTTTTCCTTCTCCTAGACTAGTTGACTCACCAAGGCTGAAGAACCCTATCTGCCCTTCTATTTACCCATAGCTGGAGGGAGAATAATTGGATTTATACCTTTCCCAAGGGTATTTGTGCTATGTGAAATGCAATCAGTATCGTTCAAGATTTGAACTCGTATCGCCGTGTCCATTTCCTACGACGATAACCATTACACCACGGGCACATAATATATTTACTTATCTGGATAAATTAATTACAATTCTTGATTTCACTCATTTTTAAGCATTGCTCAAATTTGATATTTCCATCGTAATAATCATTGACCCGGGTAGGTTGAATAGAATTTTATTTTATGAAAACATATTTTACTTAACTCTAATCTGTTCAAATATTGAAGGTTCAACAATAGAAGAGATTCCATATTTCCAAAAAGTATACAATTAGAGAATATGGGGAAAAGGCCAAAGCTCTTTTTGGTTACAATATTGAAATCTTAAATCAAAGATTATTTCAGCGTTCATCAAGATAAAACCCATTATTTTCTTGTCTAATTGAAAGTATAATATAATTTACAGTATTATAGTATTATCAATAATAACTAATTAAATACATTCAACTGCTTGAAAATAAGTCAAAAAAGAATTTATTATAAGGATTACTTGTTTTAATATCAGTCTCTCTCAACCACACACACACACACACACATATATATATATATATATATATACACGCAGAATCTCTTTCTGTCCCTCTGTCTCTCTCTTTCTCTCTCCTTTTGTCCATATTATCCATCGCTCCCGGCAAGTTCTCTAAATGAAATCCTGAGTCTGCACAAAGCAGTTAGAAATAAGTTGTTGCTGACGCGGCCATGTGTCGGAGACCATACAATCTCTTTCTGTCACCCTAAAAAATTTAATCATCTCTCGCGAATAAATTGATTATCACTAGTGATTTTGATCATTCTATAAATATTTAATATTTCAATCGTAGTATTCATTTAATTGGATTGTCGTAATAGATTTTTTCAAAACGAATTATTCATTATCACTAATAATATACATGTTGAAGGTTCTACAAAGGTAAAGTTTTCAAATTTTAAGATTGTCTCAGTTTTTAAATGGCACATAAACCTTTGTGTGTTAGTTAACGCCGAGTGCATGCTTGTAGAAGAATAGTGATGGTAATATGCGAAACATAACAGGTATGATAAGTTAGTCCAAATCTTTTCTCCTGGGAATTCATCTGAAAATGAACGTTATAACGTGAGTGGAATTTGAACTCGTTCATGACGACGTCGGAGTCCACTATGAGAGCCACTACTCTACTACTCCCCACAAAAAAATAAGAGAAAAAGTTCAGACTTATTTTATTTCCAAATCTTGGATTATATATATATATATATATATCCCATCATCATCATCATGTTACCCTGGAAGCTCGTATTTATCGGACTCTCTCTCTCTGTCTTTCTCTGTCTGTCTGAATCTTTTTCACTCTCCTTTTGTCTATAATATCCATCATTCCCGGCAAGTTCTCTAAATGACATCCTGTGTCTGCACAAATCAGTTGAAAATAAGTTATTACTCACACAGCCATGGGTCGGAGTCCACAGAAGAATGTCGCATTAAAATTCATCTTTGCTTCTCCAGCGGTGTTCCGCCAATCTTGTAGGTCTTACTTGATATTCGGGATGGGACGTATGTGGACCATACAACTGTTGTTTCAAAAGGGTGCTGCTTCAAAGACTTTTTTAAAAATATAGCTCATAGCATTCTTGTGTAGTTTCGATCTAGCTTCTTCTCAATGCATTTTGTTAGCGTCCATGTGGTGCATCCATACAGTGGTATGGATACAACCACAGTTTAGAAGAAATTCCGTTTTACTTTATCGGTGAGATCATATGTCAATATAATCGATTGCCTATCGAGTGTAGTCCATGTCTTCGTTAGGCGTTTATCAAGATCACAATTCAGTTGGTTAAACCCTGCTGACAAGGAACGTAAATTAATCTACTTAGAGTGGATAGAGTTTGTTGTTAAAAACTTAATACTCTGTTTTATTTGCGATCACAAGAAAGCCAATGCCTCCTGCTGCCCGCCACAGGTCATCGAGCAGAGAATCATTTTGGGCAGGTCTTTTTGCATGAAACTATATTTCTTCAGCTTTCTTTGTCTATTATAGTTTCTGCGGAATACCGTCAACTTCTGGCCTTTTTTTAAGCGTTAAGCCATTTTCTTTCATAAGATCTATCGACATTTAAAGTATGTTGTTGAGGCAGATTATAAAACAAATACAAAAAAAAAAAAATCCATCAACAATGTCAAAAAAGTCTGCGTCTCAATCAGGTGAGTGAACATTTACTTTCCTATATTTCTACAATGCATCTTTATAGCAATACGGTTTCTTTGGGGAGATCATATAGCAGAAGTATTTGCTTCATCTCTCCTCATTGCATGGAAAAATGCCTTGATTAAATCTACGAACAAGTGTATTGCATTGACAATTATTGCATGAACTTCTTCGATGATTCAACGGATTGTTACAATCTGTGATATTCGGGATGGATTTTTTCGAAAACCGTTCTGATTTTTCAAAATAATTTTATCTATTTCAGATTAGATACGGCTGATTTTATTATAATGTATAATGATATAATCAGTTACGATATAATATTGCATTATATTCAGTGGTTTAACTTTTGACATCTTATCCGATTTTCAAATAACTGATAATTACCTTCCATTCTTAAATTGTCGCAAATGAATATTGTACATGGCTTGAAGTATACAATTACATATGTTGTATTAGGTTATATTACATTGTTAAACCCAATATTTCATAATAGCTCTATCTTACAGTGAGTCGTAAACAAATACTCGGGGAAATAGTCTTAGAAATAACAAGAAATATATATATATTTACCAAACCCTCCGCTCGGGCAGGATATGACAAAAGGTCAGTTTTTAATATATATATATATATATATTTATGAAAAATTCATAAGTTGGATAAAATTTATCAAGTTGCAATATCACATGCACACATATAAATACAATTGCACTCACATACGTATGTGTGTGTGTGTGTGTGTGTGTGTGTGTGTGTGTGTGTGTGTGTGTGTGTGTGTGTGCACTGGCAAATATGCACAAACGTAATGAATGCAGACCCACTTATAAAAGAAAAAAGCCAACGAACTGGCCGTGTAAAATGACACGAGAACCTTTTTTTCCCTTACTGAAATTTCTTCTGTGCTGTAAAAAAAAATGACGCAGAAGAAAACTGAAGAAAGAAGCAAATTCAATCAATTCTTGTTAAGAATCCCCAAAGGAAAAAAAAAAAAAAAGACAACTGTAAAGAATATGCTTTCTTTATAACATATCCTTATTTAGAGGGAAGAACTATGTTTGAACTGCATCGATATGTGTGGTACACAAAGGTGAGGCACGAACTTCCGGTGAAGACATCTATTTCCCATAATGTCATTTATCATTTAGCCATAGCCACAGCCACTTTACAACTGAAGAAAGACAGCGCACGCGCGCACACACACACACACACACATACACACACACACACATATATATATATATATATATATATCGGAAAATGCGAAGTATAAGTCCATTTTTAAATCTGAAAAGGTTTAGTTTGGTTTAGTTTTATTGCATATCAACCATTATAGGTTATTTAATGCCAAATCCATTTATATATATATATATATATATATATATATATATATAAATAAACATTTCTGTTTCAAATACTTCAGTTTAGTATAATTACAGGTTTAAATTCGCACAAGGTTCAACGTCAAAACAGTTCTACTTCAAACACTTCAGCTTCGCATAAGTACATTATTTAGTTCTATTTAATCCATAGATAGGACCCTATCAGGTGCTATCTCTCCGGGCCAGAGTGGACCTGGGAGCAATGGGAATGAAGGCGAACTCTGCATAACTGAAGACTCCACGTCAGGTGGTTTTGTGTCATATCCAGGGCATTCTTTGGGTGAGTCTTACCTCTTTGTAGAGATGCAATCGGTTTATTCTGCAGCCGCAGCTGACTTGGCCTTAAGTCTGAAAAATCACTCTAAAACAAGCTGTTCACTTAAACAACCTTGCAAATATCCAAACCTTTACTACTGAATACTCAACCAGTGGAAAATACTCCCTAACAATCGATATGCACCACTTACTGTACGGAGAACATATCTAAACAAATGTTTACTAAAGGAAGTTGTAATTGATAAAAATTTTAAACAGATTAACTCATATATTAATATATAAAAATGAAACTGTTATGCAAATTTAGTATCATAATAATGCCATCACATACGCCGTTTCCAATTGTTCATGCACTGACTGGAAACACAAATAGGAATGTCACATCACCTTGGCAGCCAGTCCGACAACTATGATATGTTTTTTTTCTGCGCAATTTTATGATAGTTGAATAGATTGTGAATTCATATGAATATAATCTGTAACATTTAAGATTCGCATGTTTCATATATGGTTGATATAAATCTGATTTCAGAGACGATTTTGTATTATACGTCACTTGGTATGACACTATATTTAAAAATTTCCTACGATGGATAACAATCCATACAGAAGAATGTATTATTGCCAATGTCTTGATGCAAATATTATGGGCTGATCATATATTTTGCAACAGGTTTTAATCACTGATACCAATAATGTCTACATGTTAGGTCTGGGCCTATTAGTACGTTTGGGAGTCAACCTCTAAGTTTTTGAGCTAAAAATATGGGGGTCGACTTATATGTCAGACCAAATTGTAGGTCGTAATTTAGGGTAATACAAATAGATCAATAATCCTTTTGTCTCAAACATAGCTATTTGCTGAATTTTGATCTGGAAATTTCACAGAATAACTGTCCATTTATTTGATTAATTGACAGTTGATTTGAAATATTGTAAAGAGTATAAAATTAATACAATAATAATAATAATAATAATAATAATAAACATTATCTTGCAGACAAAATGTTTTCATCCTTAACCTTTTTCATCACCAGTTCTACAGAGACAATTACCACTTTTAATTGCTTAGTTTAATTTTGTCATATGACCTTTGGCCCAGCAATATGCAAAAACAAACACTGACCCATAAAATGCAGTAGAAGTTTTATTTAGTTCCTTTGGCGGGGTAGTCCTCGTGGTGTAATGGTTAAACCGATGGACGGCGGAATCGTAGTAAGCGTGTTCGAACTCCAATCGTGCTATTACGTTCACTTTCGGACAAATACCCTTGGGACAGGTAAGAACCCTCTCATGCTCCCAGCTATGGCTTAAATAGTACCAATACTGTTCTTCTAGGAGAATAACTTTGGCATTAAATAACCTACAAATGTTGATATACCATTACACAAAGCAACCAAACCAAATCATTCTTATTGTATTTAGTTTACTGAAAGTTCCTGTTTGATTTGAAAGATAGTCGTCATAAAGGGAATTGGATTAAAGTAAAAATGGACTGGAAACTATGATGTTGACTTATAAACACCAGATCGGATATCTCAATCGGTTAGAGCTATATTATATTCTGACTGCCTCTCTCCGGAGGGGTAAAACCCTGCCTCCCAATAAACATCCTGATATGACAATCTCATGGTGAGGCTCCAGTCATGCTGGCGCTTTGGAAAATTTGTAGTAACCTTTAATTACCATCACTCTCAGATCTACTCTGGCCTGGAATAGTAGTACCTGATAAGATCCTAACTAGGGGTCAAATAGAACAGTTTTACGTTTAAACTGTGAGCAAATAAATGGATTATGTTAAATTGAATGGTATGAAATAAAATTTTTGATCATTTTACCGTTTGTAAACAATTGACTAATGTTCAGTTGAATCATTAGTGATACATAGCAATACTTGGAACCTTTCAACTTTGAGGTCTGATGCTAGGAATAGAACGGTTTGATGTTTTAACTGTGTGTATATTAAAAGGTGTTTTTAAATCATATGTTTAGTAGATTTGCAAAAAGAGGATTTGCATTCAAATTACCAACAATGGTCGATATTCCATGAAACAAAACAAAAAAAAAAAAAACAATGTGAAATAGTCATTCTTCCCTCCTCGAACAGGATATCATACAAGGTCATTTTTAAACAGCTTTAAATTAAGATGTGTCCCCCAAGACGTTACTATAAAGAATGAAATGCAAACAGGTACGTCTAGCATTTGAACCCTAGTTACCATGGTCATTTCCTAAGACGTTAACTGTTACATCACAGACTCCTTCTTTACTCCATTGATGAAGGAATAGAAGTACAGAAAATAGGAAGATGCACTTAGCTGTATTTACAGAATATAACTCCTACGGGCCATATGTGACAAAAGATCAACTTTTTGGTGGAATAATGTAATTATCACACAGCCGTATTCATTTTTGCTAACGCGGGAAGCCATTATTTAAATATTCGCAAGATGATTAAGGCGCAATTGCCATAGGTAGGCTAGTTTTTCGTTAATTTACATAGCTTGATCCTTTCCAGACAGACATTCACACAAGCATATACACACATATTCAGGAAAACAAACACATATACACACAGAAACACAAACACACAAACACACACACATATATATATATATATATATATATACATATATATATATGATACTTTACACTTTGATCTAAGCCAAAAGATATATATATATATATATATATATAATACTTTAGCATTACTCTAAGTTCTGACCACGCCATCTAAGAACATTCACCTCATGACTCCCTAGGTACCACTAGTGTAGTGATGTGTGCGTGAAGTTAGAGAAAATGTTGTCCAAAATTGGCAAGTGTGAAATGATAAGATGACTGGACGCCACAGAAAGAGATGGACAAGACTATGGTTTACCCCAGCCTGACCAGCAACGTTTTTTTTTTTTTTGCTTTTTCACCGGCACAGAATTCACATCCATCATGTCGTTTAGGAAAAAGATTGTTTACACGGTGAAGAATCTACAACGAGAAGAAACACTGGAAATGAAGAAGAAGCAGCAGGAATGAAAGAGGAAAGGAAGAAAAATGGAAAAGAACAATCAGTGAAAACTAGAAATAAATTGCAAAAAAAAAAAAAAAAAAAGAAAGAAAGAGGAATTATTTAAGATTTAAATTAAAAACTGTAGACCCAAGGAAAATATTTGCTGCCAGGTGAAAAATATGAAAAGAATCAAAAAAGAAAGAAAGAATAAGAAGAGATGAAAAACAACAGAAAACTCAAAAGGGAAATAGTAACTGAAGGAAATGCAAAAAAAAAAAAAAAAATAGGACGAAAGAAAAAAATGAATTAGTAAACATTAATGGACGGAGAGAAAAATGAAGTGACAGAAAGAATGTAAGAAGTAAACGGAAAATTGAAGAAAGAAAGAAAGAAAGGTCAAAATGAAGGATGAAAATGACAGAAATGAATACTCAAAAGGAAAGAAAAAAAAAGAAATAAAGAATTAATAGAAGAAAAAAAGAAAGATAACAAAGAAAATGAAAGAAATAAAAATAATGAAATTAAAAGGAAAAGGACGGATGGAAAGAATGAAGCGAAAACAAAGAAGAAGAAAAAGGAAGGTAGAAAATGCCCGAGTAATGTTAAAAAAGAAAGAAAGAAGTGAAAAAAGCAGAAAAATGAATGAAGGTTGAAAATGGCCGAATTATATTAAGAAAGAAAGAAAGAAAGAAAGAAAGAAAGAAAGAAAGAAAGAAAGAAGCAGAAAAATAAATGAAGGTGGAAAATAGCCGAATAACATTAAGAAAGAAAGAAAGAAAGAAAGAAAAAAAGAAAGAAAGAAAGAAAAAATGGAGAGGGAAATAGGGAAAAGAAAGAAAGAAAGAAAGAAAGAAAGAAAGAAAGAAAAAAATGGAGAGGGAAATAGGGAAAAGAAAGAAAGAAAGAAAAAAATGGAGAGGGAAATCGGGAAAAGAAAGAAAGAAAGAAAGAAAGAAAGAAAGAAAGAAAGAAGCAGAAAAATGAATGAAGGGGGAAAATAGCCGAAAAACATTAAGAAAGGAAGAAAGAAAGAAAGAATGGAGAGCAACTGAAAGAAAGAAAGAAAAAAGAAAGAAAGAAAGAATGGAGAGGGAAATCGGGAAAAGAAAGAAAGAAAGAAAGAAAGAATGGAGAGGGAAATCGGGAAAAGAAAGAAACAAAGAAAGAATGGAGAGGGAGATCGGGAAAAGAAAGAAACAAAGAAAGAAAGAAAGAAAGAATGGAGAGGGAAATCGGGAAAAGAAAGAAAGAAAGAAAAAAGCATAAAAATGAATGAAGGAGGAAAATAGCCTAATCACATTAAGAAAGAAAGAAAGAAAGAATGGAGAGCAACAGAAAGAAAGAAAGAAAGAAAGAAAGAAAGAAAGAAAGAAAGAAAGAAAGAAAGAAAGAAAGACAGAATGGAGAGGGAAATAGAGAAAAGAAAGAAAGAAAAAAAGAAAAAAAGAAGCAGAAAAATGAATGAAGGGAGAAAATAGCCGAATAACATTAAGAAAGGAAGAAAGAAAGAAAGAATGGAGAGGGAAATAGGAAAAGGAAAGAAAGAAAGAAAGAAATAATGGAGGGGGAATAGGAAAAAGAAAGAAAGAAATACAGTACAAGGAAGAAATAAAAAGAAAGAAGTAAACAAAGAAAAATTGTATAAAGAATGAGAATGCGAAATAAAATAAGCAATAAAAAAACGAAATGTCAAATATATGATAAATATACAAATAAAAAACCTGATGATCAAATAAATGAAGGTGAATTTAGCCCTCATAAAACGTAACAAAGAATGGCAAAAACAGAAACAGAAAGACAACGAAGGTTATAGAAAGATTAAAGATTAAATAAGATTTAAGAACTTTATAGAAAGAAAAATGTTTAATGAATGTAGAATAAATAAATACCTAAATAAATAAGTGAATATAGAAATAATAGACTGCATAAATAGAGAATAAATACTTTGATATAAATTACATTGAAAACATTGTATGAACTAACAAGAATATCAAGGGAGAAAACTCCGTATTTGATATAGGAGAAATGAAATGAAAGAAAAAAAGAATATTCTCAGGATGTGTCTACGTAAGAAAGAAATTATTGTTCCAAGTTGAAAACTAAAAAAAAAAAAAAAAAAGAAACTGGAATGAGATAAAAGTAAAAGAAAACAA
Source organism: Sepioteuthis lessoniana (assembly GCA_963585895.1). NCBI lineage: Eukaryota > Metazoa > Mollusca > Cephalopoda > Myopsida > Loliginidae > Sepioteuthis > Sepioteuthis lessoniana. The sequence goes on along the minus strand of OY757905.1, from coordinate 129,671,515 downwards.
TGAACAAAAACAGAAAACTAACAAACGTAAAAACAATCTCGTAATACCTTAGAAAGAATTATCTTGATAAAATTTACGGAAATATTTTAATCATGAAATAATTTTGATTTGAATTAATATTACGAAGAAATAAATGTTCGACTCAAAAGTTATTAAAATACGAACCAAATAAAGCGGAAGAAATTGAGACTAAAAAATGTCCAACATGATTTATTATAAGGTTAGCTGAAAAAAAATTATTGGTATTTAAAAGGATGTGGGGAATAATTCGCAATATGTTTGTCGATATAAAGTCCCGGCTAAGGATGGCAACTTTTCATTTGTGAAAATCATACAATCACCCACCTCTACGCTCCGCGATATTGATATGCTAACGTGCATGTCACTATTATCTCACGATGGGTAAGGACTAAAATTGTCGTCAAAAATATCAGCAACTTTTCTGGCTTAAGTCATCAAGCAAAGAATTATCATCAGTCTTATCGTCTGTTTAAAAACGAATTATACCTAAAGGTTCCGATGAATAACTTAGTCAATAATTCTGACAACTGCGAAGATCTTAGAAACGAAATAAATAATGATATCAAAATGCTAGTACACAGTCGGCTGGAGCTGTAGAATACACCGACTGCATCACAACGGAGGAGTAAGACACCTCCCCATCGAGTGCACTGGATATGACACTAAAATATACGATGGTGTATCTCTTGTAACGCGGGAGCTTTGTGGAATGTGCAATATCACATCACTCCCATTTTCCCCCGTCTTCTCTGGCTCGGAGAAGTAGCACCAGATAGAATCGTATCTACGTATAGTTCGAATAGAACTGTTAAACTTTTAAACTGTGTTCAATCAAATCATTTATGTTAAATTAAATAGCAAAAAATAGAACTGTTTTAACTGTGTGCAAGCAAATTTCTGAAGTTAAATTGAATTGTTAGAAATCGAACGGTTTGATCATTTAGTTTTCTCTTAAGAAATGACGGATCTTTGATTGGTGATGCTAAATAGAAATAATTGAACCCATTTAACTGTGGTCAAATAAAAGAAATAGTAAATAGAATAAATTGTATTAGATGTGTTTATAAATCATATACATTTCATGGTTACATAAAAACAGGATTTGGCATTAAATAAACAACAATGGTTGATATGCCATAAAACACAACCAAACCAAATCAATCCAAAAGCTAAACAGAATAAAGAACTGATAGTGAAAACTCGTAGAGAAAACACGATCAAAAAAGTATTTTGCTTGGAAGAGTTAGTAGTAAGGGAAACAAACAGACAGACAGAGAAAGAGACCATGAAGGCCAAGAGTAAAATGAACACCACACAGACCAGAAGGAAGGAACAAATCAAGGAAAATGAGGAATCTTTTGATGTAGAATAAAGAGAGAAGGGGAATAATAATCTTGTAATACTCAAAAAAGTCAAACATTTCGAAAACATAAGACAACTCCGTGAAATCCTATAGGATAAAGCTCAAACTAAATAATTTAAAGAATACTGAGTTATTTCTAAAGTTAACTTTAGTTAGTTAACGAAATTTCGTACACACACACACACACACACACACACACATATATATATATATATATAGTCATCCACAGACTGTTTTGTTGTATCACAACTCCTCATTGTCGTTAAACACGTGAGGTTCTTCCAGCCTGGATCAAAACCCGGCTGACTTTACGTCAGTCAGATATCTTACCACAGACTTACCCTCATCCTTTACGTCAGTTGAGGTTTTTTTAAATGTATATCATTTTACATATACGTTATCAGTTACCGGAAGTACTCTATTCATGAGAAGAGCTATTTTGTTTCAGGTTATGTGGTAGCCGGCGATTCCACCCTAAAGTTCTCAATCCACGAGGGTGGGTAATTCAACAGGCCATCATTTGGCTAATATGATTTATTTAACCTGACCACAGTATTATGTGATTGCACTCTGAAGAGGTTGGTTCTTCTAACGAATTGTCTAATAAAAATGAATTTATAATTGCCAAATGACAGTCTTTTGAGTTTTGCTTCAAATTATATGAATTTGCATTGCATTAAATTTATAAATTTATATATTGAACACTCCTGGAGATTTATAAGAATCCTCTAGTATATTCTCAAATTGGATCATTTTCAAATCATGGTCTTTGTATATATATATATATATATATATATATATATATATGGGAGTGTAGTGTGCGTATGTGTGTGTTTGTGTGTGGATAGATATATAGATAAACAGATAGGTAAATAGATATAAAAGAGAGGCACTTTTTTTTATAATCATAAATACACACATCTGATTGCACACACACGCACACTCACACGCACACAACCCCTCCATATATTTATATATATATATATATATATATATATATATATATATATAAAGAAAAATTGATAATAAGGTCATCTAAGTAGATTTATTGAGAAGCAAAGTCGATTCTCTAGCGTTTTAGTTCTAATGAACCATCATCAAGACTATGAGGGATGATATTAATGATGTTAAATCAACAATAGATGTTTAGAAATTCAAAAACAAAAACCTAGGGGAAAATGTGTATAAAAAGAACAAGTTGGCCGTTTAGTTAGTGAATCGGCGTTTGTTGTTTTAAATTACGTCATTTGACTTATTAGGAATATTGGGTAGAATTTATGTTCTGTGCGTAAAGGTTCCGACATTGATTCACTAATATATATTAATTTACAATTCTTACTAGGGATACAATAAACCCCGGGGTCTGAAAATATGTTGCGTTGAGGGTTAGAGTGTACGAATTCTCTGATCGTTTTTGAGGGTAAAGAGGTAGTTTTGATATTGAGTTTATTTAAGTTGTTTATTATGCTGTGAGAGAAAGAATTGTTTGTCAAAGTTATGACTCTTTGGGGGAACTAGTTTTAAAAGATTGTGAGTGGGCAAGGTTGATTATTATATAATTGGAAAAATTAAGGAAACGTAGAGGATGTACCGAGACATCACTAGTTTCTCATTTTAAGGAAATATTCTCCCAGAGTATATACATGAAACCCGATATATATATATATATATATATATATATATATATATATCACTTCTTTTCGTACTTTTAAAATTAGGAAATTCACGTTTTTCTATACTATAATCTTTATGTATATATATATATATATATATATATATATTACAACTTCAAGTCAGCTGACTATTGGAACGATTCTATTTTAGGATTTCTTTTTATCAATATCCATGTAATTCAAAATTCAATTGGGATCTCAATGTAGAATGATTATAAGTTAAAATACAGAGCCATTTATTCCATATGAAAAAAAAAAATTAAAAATCACTCATATGTTACTGAAATAATACCTCTTTCCACAGACCCTGTAATTTTTAAAATAATTTTAATTTAATAATTATTTCTTAGTCTGAAGATGCAGATTTAACATTTTAAATAGTATAGAGTCAGTGGAAATAGATATTGTTACGAAAATCATAATTGATTTTTAAAACTTTTACTTTAATATGGAATTATATATATATATATATATATATATATATATATATATATATATATATATCAGGGGCGGAGACGGGACTAGTGCAACTCGTGCCCGGCACGACCAATAACTCGGTCAATGTTATTCAAAATGGATTAAAAATCATCCATTAATTTCAAGCAAACATACTTAGTCTGATCTCAATTAAATTACGTATCTATTCAAGTTTCGATAACTAAGTAGCCAAAAGTTCATAAATATATCTGGGAATAATAGAACGATGCTGTTTTGAACGGATGGTCTTTGTCCGGCCACCGTCAGATTCATTGAACATCCCATAAAATCGGCTATAATGTTGAACGCGCAATCCCTGCCTGGATAGACCCTTATAATAACAGTAATGTTAGAGAAATCCGCTTTTGGCTGTACCCAATAGCAAAAGCAACTCAAAACACTGTGCTAAAAAATATGAGCACTATGTGACTGCTGACAGCTGTCTTGGGAAGAGGGAGAGGGACCGAGAGAGAGAGAGGGGGGATAGCAGATTATTGCCGTCGCCGACGTCATCATCATATCTATTGTAAATGTTGGTTAAACAGCGTGTTTTAATTCGTTTTTTCACTAACAGATCTCTATTTCTTTAATGAATGTTGCATATATCACATTCTGTAACTAAAATTTGTTTATTTGAATACATTTTCAACAAATAATGTTTATTTTAAGCGAAATTGAAACTACTAGCTTTGTCTGTGTATATTGTCATCAGTTTCTTTATTCTAATAAACATATTTTTTTCGTCATAGTAATGAACATCTCTTTTCTTCTATACTTTTGAAAGGAAAAAATATTATCTTATCTACTGTATTAACAAGACTACAAATTATATAGTATCTTGATTGTTTACAAAAAAAAAACACCATTCAAGGTACGTTTGTCAATCTGTGCTATACAATGGAGAATCACGCAATAGCAACCATGATGACTTACTTTGGGTCCACGGACCACGGGTTGGGAACTGAAGTTGACAAAGGGCAGGGGGGGCACGAGTAGCAAAAATAGGCTAGAGTCGCCACTGATATATGTATATACATATATATATATATATATATATACTGTCTACTACTGTACCTTCAATGTGAATTGGTATCTTATTTTATACGATTGATTTAGTTTATTGCACGTCAACCCGTTTTGAGTTAATCTTACCCTGATTTTAGGGAATCGCATTCATTATTCATTCATATCTACTTTTTTGTATACGACTATTAAGCTTTTTTTTATTTATTTATTTTTGCACAGTGTCCTATCGAACAGAAATAATCTTTAAACAGAAATATTTGGGTCATAGATTGGACTCTAGCAGTTTCTAGCATTTGGAGTCTGCGAGGATATTTTAAATATTTCAGATCTTCAGAACTGTTTCATTTCATCCAGAAGCAGTTTTGTGTCATGCCCAGGACACCCTTTTTTTAAAAGAGTCCTACCTCTTTAAATAGGACAGAGTCTACGTATTCTAAACCCCGCTGACAATGATGTTATTTAAAAAGAGTTTTCTATTAATAATGAGGATCCAAAGTATCGCAAGTCCTCGTCTCTAGTGGGTCTTAAATAACTTGTCATCGGCAATTCTTTACCTTAAATTGAAATATTGTGATTTTTTAAAATTTATTTTTCAATTATTATCAACTTATTTCGAGAGTATATATATATATATATATATATATACCCTAAAATGATTGTCGGAAAATCTTTACCGAAAACATAACAATAAAAGAAAAACAAAATAACCGGCAAAAATTACAGAACTCAAAGTGCTCTACATCAGAAAGAAACTACCTAAACTCAATGGAGCAAACTTTGAATCCGGTACAAATCTATGTACATCTTTTAAGCTACTGTTACTCCTTAAAGAATCAAATGGAATAATAAGCATTACAGCAAAACACCAATATAAATAAGCATTCAAAACAACATAGAAATGTTCGTGCAAAATTCACATCGATTTTGCAATATACACATTCCTAATGATGGCCAAGGATCGGACAGAATGTAGTAGGGAACCAAGTAACTATGGGAGAGATTTATAAACAAATTCCTGCCAGATAACATGGAATTGATGCGGTGATTTGAAAGGATAAGTACAAAAAAGTGAAGACAAACGATATCTATATTGTTTAGTCAATTGTATATATATATATATATATGTGTGTGTGTGTGTGTGTGTGTGAGTGCGTCTATTTGAGATAGATAGATAAGTAGAGAGAGAGAGGGGGAGGGGGAATAGAGAGAAATATAGGTGAGTGGGGAAAATATTGACATATTCAGGTATGAAAATGGAGTTATCAGAGTGTTTAAGCATACTACAAAATTAATCCTACACGTAAGAGGAAGAGAACCATCGTTTCTCTTTCTCTACGTCACCCTGTTTTTTACTCTATCTTCTTTGTCTGGCTGTCTTTCTCTGCACATATATATAAATATATATATATATATATTAGCAAAATTGACAAATAATAGGCAAGTCGATTTCGAATTAAACAGATTTAAAATCAGAGTTTTCCTGCTCTTAGACTAGTTGCTCTGCCAAGGTTAGATAGCCCAAACTGCCCAACTACTTACGAAAAAGTAGAGGAAGTATCAATGGTATCATACCTTTCCCAAATTTTTTAACATCTCTCTCCCCACTCTCTCTCTCTCTCTCTCTATATATATATATATATATATATACAAGGTGCATACGATAAGTTTCCAGACTTTTTTCGTATGGGCATTTAAAATTGTCACAGACTCTTGAAAATTCAGTATGTTATTGCAATACACGTTATGAGATGACTGTCTAATTTTTATGATTTCACATTCAAATGAACAGCAACAATTGGGGTACACTCTAATAAAGCCTGATGGTTACAGCTGGTGAATTTCAAAAATGTAATCTGACACTTTAGAAGAACGATATGCAATAAAATTATGTTTTAAACTTGGAAAAAATACCGCAGAAACGTATGGAATGCTTTAGACATATTTTGGGCCATCTTGCATGAATCGAACATCGGTTTTTGTGTGGCATAAGAGATTCAAGGAAGGCAGGGGGTCTGTGAGGGATGATGAAAGGTGTGGGAGGAGTAAGGAAGTCAATGCACCAGAGTTGATAGGCCAAAGGGTTAAGGTTAGGGTTAGGGTTACTATGTCGAGGTTTTTAGGGAGTTCAGAAAGAGATTCTTAGGGAAGAGGTCAGCACTCTTCAAATCGGGTCAGTGGCATTTCGACCAGGACAATACACCAGTCCACAACTCCATCCTTGTCACAAACTATTTGACCAAGATGGGCATCAAGACAGTTCCTCACCCTCCCTACAGTCCAGATCTTGCTCCCTATGACTTTTTGTTATTCCCTAAGCTCAGAGGCTGTCGTTATGAGACAATTGAGGAGATGAAAGAGGCTGTGACAAAGGTTATTGACACGCTCACACAAGAGCACTCAGATGGGGCCTTCCAGAAGTTGTTGGAACGGTACAACAAGTGCATTGCAGCCGGAGGTGATTATTTCGAAGGGGACTAGAG
>OY757905.1:129609475-129659475 GCA_963585895.1 Sepioteuthis lessoniana | reverse complement strand
GGTGTATGTGTTGCCTATGTGAGTTCTACGTATAAGTAAAAATAGGAAACGTTAACAAATTATGGAAGCTAACACATCATTTTTCTTGAAATGCATTTTTTTTTTATGTTTCTTGTAAGAAAATACACGTGGCATTTACCATTTAGTTGATTTCTATCACGCGTATTTTAAGTAAACGTGCCTGGCCAAGTCAAATATCCCAGGGTCCAGGTTCTAATCCGTTATATCTAGGCTCAAGGGACCGCTCAGAAAAGTGTCTATCCATGAGTGAGACTAGCAGTAAAAACGAACTAGGAAAAAATAAGAAAAAAAATGAAAGAGCATGACCCACGATCGGAATTTTTTAACGCAGGTCTCAAGCGATGGAGAATTGTATATTGATATTATTTATTTTTAGTTTTATAATTTTCCTAATTTGATTTGACATTTCGATAATTCTATACATCTATTTTAAAATTGATGTTTTGAAATTATATTTGATTATTTTTCAGTATCAATACAGGGTATGTCTGTAAAACATAGAAATTCACTAAACTGCCTGATAAGACTGTAAGGGTATTACCTTACTTTGATGAGGGTTATGATTAAAAGAAATCTACTTGTTTCAGAAAGTCGGCAAATGCTAAAGATACTGAAATCATGAAGCAACAAAAACAAGACTGATCAGGACACATTGATTGATGAGATGATAACAGATGGTTAAAATGAATTTAATAGATTTAGTTAATTTTTTTTTTTTTTTTGGTTTATGGCATATCAACAATTTTAGGTTATTAAATTTCAAATTCATTTTTATACAAATAAACTGTTTTATTTCAAATATTTCAGTTAAGCATAAGTACATTTTTGTTTACACACAGTTGAAGAATCAAACAGTTCTATTTTGAAGAATTTAGTTTACAGTTTAATCGTCAAAACTTCTATTTGACACGTTGATAGAACCCTTTCAGGTGCTCCAACTTCGGTCCAGAGTGGAGCTGCGAGCGATGACAACGAAGACGTATTCCGTATTCCTCAAAGTTTCTGCATTCCTGGAGATTCATCATCATATAGTTTAGTAATATCCAGGAATTCGTTGGGGAAGTTTAGACCCCCTTCAGAGATGCTGTCAGTGTATTCTGTAGCCCTAGACAAGTGGGCTGGATGGTTTAGTGTCATATACTGGACACTCGTTGGGGGAGTCTCAAAACTCTACAGAGATGCAATCGGTGTATTTTACTGCACCAACCAACTGGGGCAGATAATAAGAGAATGGTACCGAAAAATAGCAAACATCGTTTGGTAAGACATTACTAAAGATGAGAAGGTGAAATTGGGGAATCTGCTGAGAAGACATGACAGAAGTTTGAACAATAAAATACTTCAGGGAAAGAATTTGGAAATACTTTTTGTGCAACAGTAGACTTCAAACAACCAGAATAAAGGTACTTGTTCAAATATATCGGTGTATTATATATCAGTGGCATAATGGTTAGAGTGTTCGCCAATGGCCCAAGAGACCTGGGTTCAATCCCAGGTCAATCCATACCAAAGACTCTAAAAGGGTACTTAATACCTCCTTGCTTAACACTCAGCATAATAAGGTAAGGATCAAGGGTAAACTAGACAAATCCAGGGAAACGTGTTGCATCCTCCCCTACAACTTGGTGTAGTAGCTTTCGAAAAGGGAGCCTTTGAGTCACCCTAGACTATGGTCGCCAACAACTATATATCAGTGTATTATAAAAAAAATGTTTCAACAATGAAAGTCTTCAGGAAAAGAATTTGGAAATAATTCTGTCCAGCAGCAGATTTCAAACAACCAGGTTAAGGGTACCTGTTCAAATATATCAGTATAATGTAAAAACGTAACGAGTTTACATTTCTGTTCGATATTCATTTTTTTCAATGGGTCTGATAAAAATAAAATCTGGTTCATTCTTATTTTCGCACTGCCGACGGGACTCAGAATATGCTGATTGGGTGTCCTAAGTAAATCGTTATACTATATCCCATGGTGACGTTCTGGCTTTTGTGAGAGTATGGTACCCCTTCACTGACATTACTCCCAAGTCCAGTCTGGACCGGAGTAGTAGAACGTGTTAGGATCCCATCAAATAGATCTGTTTAAATACTATGCCTATTTAATATGACCATGTGCAAAATTGATCTTTAAAAAAAAACTAAATATGAATGTGAACGCAGAATGAATACAATTTTTTTAAATTCTTGGACTAAAATAACCCTTGATGAGTTGAGGTACCGTTAAAACTAATCAATGAATTATAAAATGAGTTTTTTTTAAAATCTTTTTCATTAGCTTACTATAAAAAATGATAGTTTGTTGTGGATCAAGGGAAAGAAACAGTTGTTAGGAAAGGCAAAGCTTTATTAACCTTACGTTTTTAATACGTGGATTTCATTTTAGTACAAATTTGACTTGTTTTCTAATGACAGCATTTTCCTTTATATTTTCATATGTTATAGAATATGACTTTGGATTGTTATTTCTCATGTATTATACATATTTACCACCCCCCTACGCCCGGGCAGGTTATGACACAAGGTCAATTTTTAAGCGGAGTTTAACAAGTTTCAATTCAGAGTTTTCCTTCTCCTAGACTAGTCGTTTCACCAAAGCTGAAGAACCCAGTCTGCACTACTATTTACCCATAGCTGGAGGGAGAATAATTTGATTCATACCTTTCCCAAAGGTATTAGTGCTATGTGAAATACATTCAGTCTCGGCCAGGATTTGAACTCGCGTCGCCGTTTCCATGTCCTACGACGATAACCATTACACCACGGGCACCTCATTCTTTATGTATCATATTAATTTTTCTTATCCTATTATGAATAACATGATTATTATGATTTTTACAAGTTCTGTTGACTTAGAATTCACGTGAAGAATACATTAAGAGGTTGTGCTAGTAACAAATCATATTTAAATAGAATTGCATTTTAGGTAAGACGACGTAAGTCTGAAAAGTTACGAGGCTGGCGTCACAAGCTATTTCAATTCCAAACATTCAAACTATAAGATTGCTTTTCAAAATAATCCTATTTTACTCCAATGCCCTTTTCTAATATTCTTTTTGCTTGAATGATTCTGATGGAACGCTTCTCTGCTCCATCGATATGGCGTTCTTGATCTCTCCCACTTCTTTTGAACAAGCCCTCTTGATGATCCCCATGAGCTTACGGAAAAGTAAAAAATCACACAGAAAAAAATCAGAGGAAAAGAGAAGTTGTCTATTGCTGTGAAAATCTCGGGCCGTGAAAAATGAATTCAGGAGCGGGAGGCCTTTAACAAGTAGAACTGAGATCAACGTCCAGCAGGTAAGACAGTTTGCTCTATAAGAATTTATAGCGTATGATATTCATTTAGACTACCACCAGCTTTTTCCTTTAATACATTAGACTTTCTAAATGTTAACCTAACACAGAATATTTCGGTAAGGAAGAAAGGTTTATTTAGACTAACATGACATATATTTATACAAATATATAATATACATAATTGCAGAACATAACAAACTATCCAAAACTATAAAAAAAAAGGTACAAAAGCTGTTCCACCGAACAAGGTGTGCTTAAAAGCAGCGGTTAAAATCTTACATATTTTTCTGGTGTTGGGAATAGATTCATATAGTATATTTTGAACGCGCGTTCTGCATAAGAGGACACAGAAAGAGAAGGGCACCCTCCAACTCGTGACTGTTACCAAAAAGTAATAAAACACACTTCGCAAAATCTCACATGACCAACGGTTACGTGATTGTCGGAAGCTCCGCCTATAACTCTAAAAAAGGAGACCCACAATTTTTAGCTCCCCAATAGTGGTACTCATCTTTAAACAGTTAAAATGATCGCAAATCAGCTAGACCTGAAAAATGATTTGGCGATTATTATTGAAGACTTGGGCTGGTCTAAAAAGTAACGTGACTGGGTGTGTTGGGTCATCTTTCACCTCCTTAAAACACTCTTTAGACCTTTGTGCTACTCGAAAACACATGTTCACAACATGGTGTTTTCTCCATTCTCTTTTCCTGCCAGGTAAGGGTAAATTGTAAAGCAAACTGCAGATTTTAACCTTGATATTACAATCAGTCAAGGGATAAGAAAAACTCACAATTTAACCCCTTTAAACTCCACTTAGAAATGAATATTGTATCAAAAACTGCTGGATATATATATATATATATATATATATATATATATATATATATATATATATATATATGTGTGTGTGTGTGTGTGTCTTACCATATATATATAAAGAAAGAGAGCAACTCATGAATTTCAATCCTGATACCAATATAATTCTGCTGATTTAATGATCATAGCATACATACACACACACACACATATATATATATATATGGAGAAATGTTATATTTCTCTCTCTCTCTCTATATATATATATATATATATATATATATATGTGTGTGTGTGTGTGTGTGTGTGTGTGTGTGTGTGTGTGTGTGTGTACACGAGGATCATTAAATCAGTTTCCAGACTTTTTTCGTCTGGGCACTTTTATTGACAGTACACACATGAAACTCTAGTCCCCTTCAAAGTAATACCCTCCAGCTGAAATACACTTATTGTACCGTTCCAACAACTTCGGCAAGGCCCCATTGAAGTGAACTTGTGTGAGCGTGTCAATGACCTTCGTTACAGCCACTTTTATCTCCTCAGTTGTCTAATAACGACGGCCCCTGAGCTTAGGGAATAAGCAAAAGTCACAAGGAGCAAGGTCTGCACTATTGGAAGGGTGACGAACTCTCTTGGTGCCTATCTTGGTCAAATAGTCTATGACAAGGATGGTGCATTGTCCTGGTGGAAATGCCACTGACCCGATTTGAAGAGTACTGACCTCTTCCCGAGGAATCTCTTTCTGAACTCCCTTTAAACCTCAACATAGTAACCCTAACTCTAACCTTAACCCTTTGGCCAATCAACTCTGATGTATAGACTTCCTTACTCCTCCCACACCTCTCATCATCCCTTCAGAGACACCCTGCCTTCCTTAAATTCCTTATGCCACTCAAAAACTGATGCTCAATTCATGCAAGATGTCGAAAAGCATTCTGAAGCATTCCATACGTTTTTTCCATGTTTAAAACCGAATTCTATTGCACGTCGTTCTTCTAAAGTGTCCTCACGTCCAGATGGCATTTTTGAAATTCGCCAGCTGTGACAATCAGGCTTTAGTAAGGTGTATTCTAATTTCTGCTGTTCATTTGAACCGGAAATCATAAAAAATTGGTCAGTCATCTCATAACATGTATAGCAGTAGCATACTGAATTTTCAAGAGTGTACAACAATTTGAAATGCCTGTACAAAAGTCTGGAACCTTATTGAATCCACCACGTATATATATACATTTAAAAGGAGGCAATTGTGGATACTCTAATACTCTTGGGAAAGATATGTATTCAACTCTTTTCCTGCCAGGTAAGGGTAAATAGTAAAGCAAACTGCAGATTTTAACATTGATATTACAATCAGTCAAGGATAAGAAAAACTCTGAATTTAACCCTTTTAAACTCCACTTAGAAATGGATATTGTATCAAATCCTGCTAGATATATATATATATATATATATATATATATATATATATATATATATATATATATGTGTGTGTGTGTGTGTGTGTGTGTGTGTCTTACCATATATATATAAAGAAAGAGAGCAACTCATGATGTTCAAATAAATATTTAATACTCATACCGATATAATTCTGCTGAAATCCAGTACACTGCCTTCTATTAGTCAATCTAAGAATAAATGTACACACACACACACACACACACACACATACACACACACACACGCGCATATATATATATATATATATATATATATATATATAATATTGATGCTAATATTATATACATATATATATATAATATTGATACTAATATTATATATATATATATATATATATAATATTGATGCTAATATAGATCTGATGGAATCTAGCAGACGTTTTAACTCATCGATGTTTCGATTATTCCAGGCCAGTTAATGATCACCGAAAAGTTCTCAGACCTTTTCATGGGCACCCTTCCAAATCGGGCAAAGACAGTAGCCAAAACATTTTCAATCTCTGCATTTCACCGATACCACTTGGGAAATGCATGGAAGAAAGAAACTGATATAGGTGGGAGATAATAGGTTTCTGCGCTTTCACGAGTAAAATAGGATGGGCCATGTGGTGTAAGGAGAGTGATAAGTGGGAAATACTTTTGGTCATTAGATGAATAAAGAAAATTATTCATATATATGAGTGCTGGGTGGGTGGGAATGAATGTATGCATGGGTACGTGTTCGTATGAGTGTGCGGGTTAATAATTTTGTCTGTGTATATATGAAAAGATATTGATGACAACGGGATGATGATGGTAAAGACATGTTATATATTTAGAATGAATAACAACTGATTTTCGCTTTAGTTTTAGAGGCATTTCAACCGCCGTGGGTTATTTAATGGCAAAGCCATCCTTGCGTAAGAATAGCAGTGATACTATTTAACAAATTGATGGCGTTTCATAGCTTTCCTAAGTGTATTAGCCCGAATATATATATATATATATATATATATATATATATATATATATATATAGTCATCCAAAGACAGACTGTTTCGTTGTATCACAACCCTTCAGTGTGGCTAGACACGTAGGACGCTTGAAGCTGGGATCTAAACCCGACAAACTTTACGTAAGACTTAGTATCAAACCGCTCGGCCAACAAGTGTACCTCGTAAGCTAGGTAATAATAAGGTATTATGTAGCAACCGCAGCAGCAGCGTTTTTTGGTTTACATTTTATACCTTACCGGATACTAGAGTGCTCAATTTGTTCGAAGAGCTTTGGATTATATATATATATATATATATATATATATATATATATATATATATATATATATATATATATATATACTCCATCACCTAAACTCTTGCACGTAGAATATACGCCACATAAAAAAAAAAAAAAAAAAAAAAACTTAAGAAAAACTCACCTAAAAAGCTACGCATAACTTTCTGCTGTATCGTGGTAAGGAAGAGATACACAGTGAAACAGAGTTAATTATTAATCAACTGAGGTAGTACAGTCCAACAAATGTTATAAGTCTCACGCTGTGGGTGTTACGTCCGAATTTGGTCTTACTACTGACCAAGATCTTTCAGTACCGATGTGCTAAAGAAACACGACGTCTTTTATACCTCCGAGATACCGGAAGTTATATTGCACGAGCTACTATACAATACTTTCCACCAGAGATGATACACAACAACACTAATACATTCGAATTATCAAAAAAAAAAATACTATTAAAAGAACTACGAACCCCTAAAACATAACAATGAACACCCCTTCGCTTACGTCGCACTCCAAATCAAAAGAAAAACAACTGAGTACTATTCACATAAAAAACAAAAAACTCTCATATAACTTAAAAGCAATAATGAAATATAATAAACACTAGACACGACAAAAATTTTAAAAACCAGAGATAGCACCAAAACTTTCAAAAATACTCAACTTTTCTTCATTCGGGGAACAGAAAACAGATGGAGTCATAAAATACAAGGCAAAAAAATGTGGAGTATGTAATATAAAGACAGAAGTAAATTCCTCAATTTTATGTAACAAATGTTAAAAAATATTCAAATCATATATGTAAGCTCTCAATATGAGGATACCCTTTCACATAAGTGATAATAAGTTACGATAAAGCAGAAAGCTAAGTGGTAGTATTTTAATAGTTTAAGAGCTTCTTTAGATTAATTCGCAAACATTTTTTTCTGCATTATTCATCTTGCACATGCCTGTTTATTGAAGAGACAATATTTTAAATGCCTAAAACCACTGAAATTGCTTGAAGAAATACACTTGCTAAAATGTACTGCACTGGATAATTATAAAGCTAACAAAATATGCTAAGGGTACAAGTTTATCGCAAAGTGGCGAAACTTAAAAGAAAAGAGAAAGTGTTCATAGAAAGACTCACAACCCTAAAAGTTATAAAAAATAAACTGCAAGCTTCTTAAGTGGATTAAAAGGAAGCATTGAAGAAAAAGTCTCTCAAATCCATGACAAAATAGGCAAACTTACGAAATAGGGTCAAAATGACGATCGCAAAAGCAGTTAGAAAAGATTTGTAAATGAAATCTTATTGCAGGCAAAGATACTTACTGCAAGATCAAAAGCTGCCAGGATTGAAAGAATCCACTGCTTTTAAATCTCCTAAAGAATGGTGGAAGAAATGGTAAGATCTTTTTGGATGAAAAGAAATTCGTTCAAGACGGAAAACAAATCGTCGTAACTAACTAGTGATTGCAAAATACCACGAAGAAAAACCTACTGTGATGAAAAATAAATATCCCGTCATGGACTTTTTTAGCATTTGCGAACGACGTCATAATAAGGACTCCTCATTTCCTCAAAGCTTGGACGAAAATCAATAAATTTTTGTCGCAAAAAATTTGAAAGAATTTTCAATGCCTTGGACCCAAAAACATTACGATCATCAGCGAGTTATGTTCATTGAAGACTCAGCGCCTTCTCATAGACCATAAAGCGTTTGCTTATGAGAGAATGGCCTTTTCGTGTTTCAAAGACGTTTGGCTTTCTTGGCTCCCCAAAATCCTTGTGATTGCTGGTTATGGAGAGAAGTTGAAAAATTATGTCATAATAACGCACACACCAGCATTGATTCTTTAAATAGTCAGTTAAGCAAGGTTTCCGGTCAATTCATCAATTCATCCGGTCAATTCAGGATGCCATAAATGCAGGCAAATCATTCAGAAGGCGTATTCAGCAGGTCTTTGATGCCGTAGAGTCCCATATTGAATAAAAAATTATAATTCCGTCTATGATGAATAATTTTTAAAAAAAGTTTTTTTATTAGTACTCACATTATATTTTTTAACTTAATTTGTGTCTATTTATCGTTTACAAGCTAACGGAGGCTTAAACTTAAATCAATAAAAAAAAAAACATTAAAACCATCGATTGGTTGTAAAGATTAATATCTAGATATAAATTTAAAAAAAACGTTTTAAAAGAATAATATAATTTAATCAATAATTAAAATCATAAATTTATCCCTATATGCAAAAAGTAGGTATTAGAACTATATAATTAATGACAGGTGTAAAATCGAAATTTTTTATTTATTATTTTATTTTGGATTTATTCTTATGTCTCTATATAAGTATTTATAGGTGTAAAATTAAATTGATATTGATTTAGATATAATTTTCCTGCTATTTTAACTCACTATGTGGGATAATGAATTAATCTTATCGGAAAAAAAAATGATGTAGGGAATTTTAATGTTGTTGTATACATTTCTATATGATATTAGATAAATAGTCCGTTAGATCAATATAATACTAACACACACACACACACACACACATATATATATATATGTATATATGTATATATATATTGGCAGCATTTCTTCATTAATACATATTTCGTTGAACATAATAGACATTTTCTCTCTACATATTTTCTTGTTGATCCTTTCATATTGCCGTATTGGTTTTATAGTATTCGGCGGGAATTGATTGATATATTTCTCATAATTGTTTATTTCCTAAGTACTTTCTGCCCGACTTAAGGCCATCATCAGGGGTGGATGTATTACAAAAAAGATGTAACTTTTGTATGTACATTACTACTTTGTAAGAAGAAGAGCATCTGGGCCGTTGCAGTGTGTAGCGTTTACTTTTAAAATTGTTCTATAAATAGTCAGTAGCTAAAGACATTTAAGTACATTAACACTGGTATGAAAATTCTGTTAAGTTTGGGTTGCATGATTCTAATATGTAGAGCTTCAAGAATCTGTAGTTTTTGTTTGTTATTTTGATGTTCTAATATTATTGTGTTTTCAGCGAGAACTTTCCGTACTTCTGTAATCTAACTTTATATGTAAAAGTGTAGATATTACAACCATTATTTATTGATTTGACTGACATGGTTAAAAATCACATTTGATATTTATCATCATAATTTGAGTTTATTTCTGTCTACATTTAAATATGACTTCATTTATTGCATTTGATAAATTATTACTATCTTATAAATATATATATATATATATATATATATATATATTAACTCAGTTCCCGTGATAGTTAATTATCATCTAGTTTGGTTTGGCCGCGAGTTTTTAGATAGCTCTAAAGTTAGCAAAAATCTTTGAGCGGAAATGTAAGTCAAATTAGAAAGTTTAAGGGAGTACATAACGAACAATGAATGCCAAAATGTAAACAAAATATATTTATGTCATGTTTCAGGTTTGATCGGGGAGATGAAGTCAGTGAATTTGGGATACGTGAGATATGATGCAATAATTTAGCAAGATGGCATTACCCTACCGATATCCTGAATTTAGATATGTAAAAATTTGCAAATTTAAAAAAAGTAGTCAGTCGGTGAGTTGTTAGTTAGAAGTTTACGTTCAAAGAGTTCGGTCCGGCTGGTGGGGGTCTCTTTGTGTCTGTTCACAGACCCTTACAGATTTTCCCTCTTTCTCTCTTGTGCTACTGTATGCAGTCTGAACACTGAACGATAAATAATTGCTAATTGTTGACGGATGTTCTTGTTTTTAAGTTGCCAACATCCACGCAACTTTGTTCCCACGGATCACCCCGACCGTTAGAGGATGTTCCAGATGGATTGTGTCATTCCCTATCTGTGGATCTTTCAAACACAGGGTGGGCACAGAAAAGATTGATAAATAAACTATCTGGAAACTCACTTGGCACCGTTACCAGGATAAGGCGAATCATTATTATTACATTTGGTACAAGTGTTGTCATGCACAATGGTATTACATTTGGTGCTGGTATCGGTGTTGGGGTTAATGACCACGATATTGTTACAGAGGCGCCTTACCAAACGTTAGCGTTACAAAAGGTAACATACCCCAGAACATTGCATCACATTTGGTACTGGACCAAGCGATACCGTTATAATTAGTGCCGGACCAAACCATAGTACTACATTTGGTACCATGTCCAAAAAAAGGGCGCAGACAATGAAAACTATATATATATATATATATATATATATATATGTGTATATATATATATTGTCATCCACAGACATACCTGTTTCATTCTAGCATAACTTTTATGTGCGGCTAGACAGGCTAGATTCCCGAAGCAGGGATCGAAACCCGGTTGACTCAAACGCCAATTCAAGATTATATATATATATATATATATATATATATATATATATATATATATATATATATATATAATAAACAACGTAACCGTATAGGAGTTTTTTTCTGGTTGATTTACAGGTATGTAACTGAATCTTTATTATAATCACGTTTTAATTATGAAACTTGCTTCGATTATAAAATTTTACGTGAAAATATTTCATAGTATATATTAAAAACACACTTGTTATTCTTCCAAAAAATACATAATGTTTGGTTTTATTCAAACATACTCAGTTAAGAGCTTCAGAAGAAAGATGCTTTAATAGCTGCTTCAGATTTTTCGCATAAAATTGTTCGATATAAATATTGAAAACTTCGATGTCACATTGTTATTTTTTTTTAAATGTTTAAGATGATTTGGTCATTTATTGGACAAAGAATTTTCAGATTGATTTTCCTTTTGTTCCGACAATAATTACTGTCATTATCACAAGTTTTCATTATATTTTACTCCTTTGTGACCTCATATGGCCTCATAACTTAAATCCAATATGTTCATGACATTTGAGGGGAAAGGTTTATTCTAATTAACCTATTGTAACATTTGTAGATTGGCCCATATCGATTTGTATCGGAAAGAAACCTACATCCACAATATATATATATATATATATATATATATATAAAGTTGCCGAGAGAGAAAAATACTGAGAGTTAGAGAGACAGAGAGATTTACTTATTTCTGGCATACTTCTATCTTGTGTGTATAATTATTTTATTGCAGTGTTCCTTTCCGGTGCAAATAATGGTTTTCTAGACCTTAAAAACAGCATTTGAAATCATTATTTATGACGTGTGCGTGCACATCAAACTTTTTCACAGTAAGAAAAAAAAACCCGAAAAGCACAAAAAACAAAACAAAACAAAAAAAAAAACAAAAAAAAAACAAAACTATAATTTTGATAAAACTGAAATGATTTCTTAAATACATTCCTGCGGGAAGATAAAAAAGGAAAATATAATTTCTAAACCAATAATTATAACTTCAAGGAAAAAATTATATACAAATACGTACATATATTTGAGCAAAGGACATTTGAACCGAAAAATGGGACCCTGAAGAAATCCTTGAGAACAAATCTTGTAAAAGCCAAAATAGAGAACCGCTGTGATTTTATGGAAATGTGAGCAGGAAAACGAGGAGTCGCAGAAGTTGTCTCGTGATCTCGGTGAAAAATATCTATACTAACATGGACTCCCCACGTTATTTAATTTCTGAATAACCCAGGCCTCCCATTCTCCATGTGGAAAGTCTCTTCACTTTCAAAGGAAACTTTTGAAGTTCCTAAAAAACGGATTTCTAAAATATTAATCTCTAAAAGTTATATCCTTTCCGTATCACACGCAAAATCTGACTCCAGAAAAATCCAAACACAGATTTTCTCATGGCCGGTTTCAACTTAAAATTTGAAAATAATTGAATATTGCTAAGATACATAATTTTATTATTCCCCCTATTTAGAATTGTAGAATTAAGCCGTTTTTTAGATTATGTTTCTAACGCATGTTTAGCTAACCTATCGTAGATATTTCCTCTTCTTAGATGCCATGGCGTTATTGAGTAGAGTGTTCGCCAATGTACTGGAGAACCCGGGTTCAATATCAGGTCGAGTCATACCAAAGACTAAAAAAATGGTACTTAATGCCTCCTTGCTTAGCACTCAGCACTATAAGGTATGGGTCAATAATTTTACTTATACGATCGAAACCTGTATTCACCAGAGATTCAACAAAGGCAGAGTGTCTGTGAGGGATTATGAGAGGTGTGGGAGGAGTAAGGAAGTCAATACACCAGAGTTGATTGGCCAAAGGGTTAGGGTTTGGGTTACTATGTTTAGGTTTTAAGGGAGTTCAAGGAGAAATTCCGTCGGAAGAAGTCAACACTCTTTAAATCGGGTCTGTAGCATTTCGACCAGGACAATACACCAGTCCACAACTCCATCCTTGTAACAGACTATTTGACCAAGATGGGCATCAAGACAGTTCCTCACAGTCCCATGAGTCTAGACCTTGCTCCCTGTGACTTTTGGTTATTCCCTAAGCTCAGAGGCTGTCGTTATGAGACAATGGAAGAGATGAAAGAGGCTGTGACGAAGGTCATTGACACGCTCACACAAGAGCACTCAGATGGGGCCTTCCAGAAGTTGTTGGAACGGTAGAACAAGTGCATTGCTCCCGGAGGAGATTATTTCAAAGGGAACTAGAGTTTCATGTGCGTACTCTCAATAAAAGAAGTGCCCATACGAAAAAAGTCTGGAAACTTATTTAATGATCCCCGTATTTGTTGCCTCTCATTAAAATCATTAATGATGTTGTAATTCTTTAAATTTTTACCTCCCTCTATTTTCTTTTCTTCAAATCTAAATTCATCTTATTTATTTCTTCTTCGTTGCATTTTCTGTTAATATCACTTCTCAATATATATATATATATATATATATATATATATATATATATATATATATATATATTGTTTACCTATTCGTTCTTTCTAATTTACATATTTTCATTCCTTTACCTTTTTCATCTCATTCATCACCACATTTCCTTAATTTTTTTATTCATTTTTTGTTCTCCTCGATTTTAGCAGTTCGTTGATTTTTTCAATTTCTTTCTGTTTTTCTCTTTCCTCATTTCCCTCTCTCTGTCTCTGTCTCTCTGTCTCTCTCTGTATCTCTCTCTCTCTCTGTCTCTCTGTATCTTTGTCTCTCTCAAAATTCAATATTTTTAGTTTTTATTTTCTCTCCCTTCTTTCGTTATAACCTTTTTCGCATTCTCCTCGATTTTAGCAGCCATTTGATTTCTTCAGTTTCTCTCTCTCTCTCTCTCTCTCT
Organism: Sepioteuthis lessoniana; assembly: GCA_963585895.1. Lineage (NCBI taxonomy): Eukaryota > Metazoa > Mollusca > Cephalopoda > Myopsida > Loliginidae > Sepioteuthis > Sepioteuthis lessoniana. Next base: position 129,645,394 of record OY757905.1, on the reverse strand, counting down.
CTCTCTCTCTCTCTCTCTCTCTCTCTCTCTCTCTCTCTCTTAATATTCAGTATTTTTAGATCATCTTTTTTCTCTCTCTTCTTTCATTATAATTTTTTTCGTATTTTCCTTCTACTTTTACTCGAGACATAACGCATCTGTGAATTATTTTGCGACGACCATTGAGTTAATAATTCCCAATTTTCATCATCTCCTCGACACTTACCTGTAGGCCAACGTTCGAGAAAGGATGCAACCTTATTAATTCTAACTATTTTCACGCTTCCCTTTTACGCTACTTCAGTTCTTTGTACAATAGGCAGGTTTTTATGCGAAATTTCTCTAGCAGCATCTTTATAGTATTTTGTACAGAATTTATTTTTTCATATTTTGTGTATATGTGTTTATTATTTCTCCTATTGGTAATTGCGGCCATATTTATTATAAGGAACAAGAAAATATTTATTATTCGATTCATTCTGCGATATCGCAAAGTATTAACTGGTTGTTTCCAGTGAAATCTTAGTGACAACAAGTTTCTGAGCTCTTATTTGTATTTCAACCAATCTCAATTGGACTGTAGAATGGACGTTCACAATTCTTTCTCGAATCTCTAGTTTCTCTGTCTCTTTTTCAGTTTCTTCAGGATCGGTCGGTTCAGTTTATTTACGCATTTTAAACCTTGTTACTAATTTAATGCCAAATCCTATTAATACATATACTCGAAATGTATATGATTTGGTTCGGCTGGGTTTTATGGCACATCAAACATTGTGCCTTATTTAGTGTCAAGTAATATTAATACATATGTTCTATAGAGTCCTATTTGTGAGTGAAATAGAACTACACTGTGTACTTATGTTAAGCTGAATCGTTTGAAATACATTTTTTTTTACTTTGAAACAGCGTACTTATTCTCAACTGAAGTGCTTGAAAAGGAACTATTTTGGAATTTAACATAACTTTTTTGATATTTAACTTTATGTAAACAAAAAATTTATACTTATACTAAACTGAATTATTTAAAATTTAATTCGACGTTAAATGACCCGAAAAGGGTTAATACACCGTAGAATAAAACAAACAAATTTTATTGAACCGTGTGACCCTAATAACCTTAAAGAAAAGAAATACACAAATCCGGCAAAGAGGAACGTACAAAAGAATGTGATTCTCTAACTCTTTGGCTGAAAATAACCCTTGACCAGACCTCAAAACCAATCAGTCAGTTAATCAATCTTTCTTACGGACTCTTTAAGTCTTCGTGTTTGACAATCTTTCTTAGTCAACCTTTTTTATTCAAAATCAATTATTATATACTCCCTGTTTATCTCATTTTTCTCTATTTACAGATCCCTCTCCATTGCTTCCAATCTCCCTTCTCACAACTCAATCTGTTTGTCTCTCTCCATTTCATCTTGCCTACCGTTCTTTTTCACTCTCCTCTTAATTATAATATAAATCTTTTTATGCATTTGGAATCTTCCCCAAACATAATCCACTTGCATATTTTCATTTCGGATTCTCTTATCTAGCTCCAGAAATATATTACTAGAGCCTATTTTCTTCTTCTTCTTCTTCTTCTTCTTCTTCTTCTTCTTCTTCTTCTTCTTCTTCCTCTTCTTCCTCTTCTTCTTCTTCTTCTTCTTCTTCTTCTATGCTGTCACTCTCTTTTCCTTCTTTTTGCCTAATTCTCTCTTCCGCCATGTTTGTTTTCCCGCCTGCTTGCTTCATACATATGTTAATAATCACTTTATATCAAATTAAAATATCCGCCGGCCGAATCTAATAAATCCGATCATATAGAATAGCTGTTCAAATCTATCACCGTCACTTAAACACGATCCAAACGCAATTAGCACCTCAGTAAAATTTCAAATGTTTTACCAGCGACGTGATCGCCTAGGTTTCAAAACAAAATCTTCTCTACTTTCTCAATGTTTAATTTGTTCTTAAATTCAGATCAACCGGAGGTATTTCTGCTTAATATTGATGAGACTTCTATAAAAAAAAAGAGAAATGTGTGAGAACGATGCATGAAATCAGGCTCTGATTTGGGCTCTTTTCTAATGTAAATAGAAATATTTTTATTGCAGTTTGCGTTTAATGTGATAAATACCAAAATGAAGATATATTCTTTTGTGTAAATATACACTCAGTTTATGAATCAAATACACTTAATCTATGCCAACGTGATATATATATATATATATATATATATATATATATATATATATGTGTGTGTGTGTGTGTGTGTGTGTGTGGGTTTGAGTATATATATATATATATATAAAATATGTATTATATATTTATATGTTTTACGTGTGCGTTTTGGTGTATTTGTGCCAATGGGTGTGTAGCTCGTAATGCAGTTATCTTGACAAAATATTAATATATTGATACATATGATTTCATGTTTTCACGATCATTGAGAAGTAATGCATTCTCTCGTATCTACTCTGGAAATGAAAGGATGATACATTAAAAATATGGAATGATAAAAACGAAATCGGATTTATATTAAAAAGATATCCGAAAATTCTTTTCCTTGACTACGACATAAACTAGTGAAATATAAATGCTGAACGTGGACTTCAAGATCTAATTTATCGGTTAGTGTATGTAATATCTACAATGTTTTATTTATTCGTTTCAATTTGATTCTTGGAAAACACGAATCTTCTACTTGAGCCGGGAGGAAAGGTTTTGTTTGGTTTATTTCTCTGGGTGTATATCAACCTCCATAGGCTATCTAAAGCCAAAACCATTTTTGTAAAAAATATGTTAGTGGTATTATGTAACCTATGACAGGTGGGATAAGGGAGTTCCAAGTATATTAGTCCAAAAGTGAAACTGGAGTTCAAACTCGTTGACGACAATGTCGATATCAGTTTAGTTTGGTTTCTTTGCTTAATGGCATATCAATCTTTGTTGGTTATTTAATGCAAGAGCCATTCTCCAAGAACAACAGTAGTGATGCTATTCAACCCATAGCTGGGTGGGGCGGATAAGAGGGTCTATATCTTTCCCAAGGGTATTTACCTGAAAGTAATAGCGCGACTGGAGTACGAACTCGCGTACTACGATTCCGCAGTCCATCGTTTTAACCATTACACCACGAGGATAACCCCAACACTTTATTAACGAGTATTGGCTGATACACTATACGTAGTATCCAATGACCCCGATTATGAAGGGTCGAAGAGTCCCATCAATGTACAGGAAATTGATGCTTTTTATTGGAAACAATTTAATTTTCATTATTACAAGATTATTGTCTGATTGTCTTTTCAGCTCTTTGGCTCTGTACATCGTGTATATGCGCTTCATAGACTTTCTAAGTGGAATCGGAGGGGTACTTTGCCGTACTCACTTCTTTTTAAAGTTACAGCTTGTATTGGTTACTTGGTTCCAGTAGCAAGATAAGACCTCCAGACTTAAGATCCCCGTGAGTATGAGTGTGTCAAGGTAACACAACGTGTGAGTGTGTCAAGTTAACACAAGTTACCTTGACAAACTCACGCGTTGGTGGGTGTGTTTCTTCCTCCGAAGTCAATTTGTCTACTAATGAATATAGAAATTCCATTTCATACAACAAGTAGAGAGAACAAATTGACTCATGTCATTCTCAAGGTTATTAGCACGAAATGAAAAGCTAATACACTAGGGTCTCCAGGTTCATTTTCTATGATGATAAGTGTTAGATTAAGAGCGTAGATAATTTAAAAAGTAAATTAAAAACGTTTGAAAATGTATAAATCATCACTTTTAAATGATACTAGAGACAGTCATAAGTGTTTTTTTTTTTTTAGTATTTAGGTAACGTAGGGTACAATCTGGCCGCTCTGAATGCTTGTTTCAAGCTCACAAAGGTGATGAGCCTCATTCAACTGTGAGATGGCGATCTTGCCTGATACAGATCTACTGCGGCTCGAGGTTTTTACAATACGAGAGAAATTTCTTCACAAATCTGGTTACTGTACAGTGATCTCCATAACCTCATCTTTCCCAAAAGAAATGTCTTGGATGCTTCCACGGTGTCATAACCAATTTCGAACTCGGAAAGCAGAGGTTCCTAAATTAGACTATTTTACAACTATAAAATCAGGCCCAAAATGAACCAATAAACAACCTGTCAGCGCACCAACTACCAATCTCAGCGAGTACTTACAATAATTTCATCTTAATAAATTGTTAACTTGTTTTGAGACCAGCTTTCCAAAAAACTTAGGATTTAGTAATGTACACAAATTTTTGATTCATTTTAATTTTTTTTTTTCAATTTTAGTTTTGTCTTCGGAAATACTTTTAGTTCTTTTAAGTTGTTCTGTTTTCTTTGTTTTATTTTTTTTTTCTTCTAATTCTTTTTTTTTTCTATTTCGGTTCGTTCTTTCACACTTGTATTTTGTTTTCACTCATGTCTTCATTCTTTTATTCCCCCTCTTTGACTTCTCATTTTGCTGACCTTCTTCTTGTCCCTTGCAACACCAAAGAAACATAAATCAGATCCTCTAGAGATGTGGAAGTGAATTACTCCTTCTGAACGAACAGTGTTCACAGCACGAAGTCTTCGGCCTCTTCCTATTTGAATGATAGATCTCATGGTATACAAGCCAAAGTAAAATGCCCAAAGAGAAGTGAAAACCTAATGGCGAACAAGGCTACACGTGAAACATCAACTTTCTTCGAAGTAAACGTGCCAAATTAAAAAGAAAAGTTAAAAAACATATATATAAATGAAAGATGAAAGATTAAGATATTTTAAAATGACCTGGAATATTCATTTTGTTTTCTTTTTGTTGAATGTTTCCTTCATTTACTTTCTCTTCATATGAAACATGTGTCTCTTAAGGCAATAAATATTTTAACAATATTGACGCAATTATTTTCTTGATATCAATTTTCAGAAACTTCCCTAAGGACCGTTGATTTTGTTTTTTTTTATTGCATATCAACTTTTGATAGTTATTTAATGCCGAATCAATTTTTACACAAGTAAACAGATCTATTTCAAACAATTAGGTTTAGCATAAGTACATAGTTTAATTGTTAAAACAATTCTATTTCAGGCTATACAGTTTAGTCAAACTGTTCAAATTCAAATAATTTAGTTTAGTATAAGTATAGTTTTTGTCTAGACACAGTTGAATGTCAAAACAGTACAATTTCGAGCAATTAAATTAAGCATAAGTACACTGTTTAGATATCAAAACAGTTCTATTTCAAGTAATTTAGTTCAGTATAATCACTCAGATTAGCTCTATTAAACCCATAGACAGGGCCGTATCAGGTGTGACCTCACTGGGCTTGGGTGAACCTGGGAGTGATGGCAATGAAGAGGTGCTCCACATTCCAGAGCTCCAGCATCACTAGAACGTCACCATCAGATTGTTTAGTGTCATATGAAGGACACTCATTGCTGAACCCTCTGCTGAGATGCAGTCGGTGTATTCTACATCTCCAGCCGTCTGGGCAACCTATAGACTGATTTGAGTCATAGCAGTATAATAAATTGATCGTCTTGAAGTAATTTTCTGTTTGTTTGTTTCTTTGTTTCTTTGTTTGTTTTTCATCAAAATGTTTCGATTGCAATTCTCTAAGGCCTTCCACAGGAAACGTCCGTGAATGTAAAACGAAAACTTTTATTCAATGAGTTGATAGTGACAATTCTCTGAAAATTACAGGGAGTGTCCCCGTGGCGTAATGGTTAAGGCGCTGAACTCCGGAATCGAAGCAAGCGAGTTTGAACAAATACCATTGGCAAAGGTTTCGTTTGGTTTCTTTGTTTAATGGCATATCAACTTTTGTAGGTTATTTAATGCCAAAGCCATTCTCCAAGAAGAACAGTAGTGGTACTATTTTACCAATAGATGGGAGGGAGTATAAGGGGGTTCATACCATTCTCAAGGGTAATTGCCCGAAAGTAAACGTAATAGCGCAACTGGAGTACGAACTCGCTTACTACGATTCCGCAGTCCATCGCTTTAACCATTACATCACGAGGACACCCACCTTGGGAAAGGTATGAAAACCCTTATGTTCCTAGCTATGGTTTATGATTACTACTACTGTTCTTCTAGAAGGATTGATTTGGCATTAAATAGCCTATGACTGTTGATTTGCCATTAAAAAAATAGTACATCCACCAACTTTCCAGTAGAATTACAGAACGCTCCCTATTTCGAATTGAAGTAACAAAGAGTTGAACAATTTTAACAATTGTTCAAAGAAGAAACTTTAGGTAATATTTCAGTTATATGTTGAATCACAGCGGAGGCGTAGTGGCTATCATGCTGGCGAGCGTTATTCTAGGAAGTTTGAAGCCAATTTCACACTTAATTTCACGTTTGGAGTCATACGCTGGAAGAGCATGAATTCCTTTATCCTTCAAGTTATAAGTTAAACAGAACCACAACAATTATTCTATAAGACATTAAATAACCCACGAAGGTTGAGATTCCATTATCACAAAGAAACTGAAAATGAAGATAGAAATGACCCTTCATAGATCATTTTTATTTGTTGGGAAATTTTGATATAAGTTAGCGTTCCTTGAACGTCTTGTCAAGATTTAAGAAATATAAGACCAAAAACGTTATAGCCTCAAGACAATAATCAAGAAAATGTGCTTACAAATATATATATATATATATATATATATATAAACAGAACCTTGCTTTAAATAACCTACAATAGTTAATATGCATTTAAACACAACCATAATAAGATCCCATTACCTTAGTAGGTAGAGTGTTCATTAATGGGGGTTCAATCCCGGTTAGAATCCTACCAATGGCTCAAGAATGGTACTTGATTCCTTCTTGTTTAACACTCAGCATTAAAAGGTACTTTTCAAGTGTAAGGTGGTGCAATCCAGGGAAAGGAGTTGCAACCTCCACTACACCTCGGTTTAGTAGCTATTGAAGAAGAAGCCTTCAGGTAACCCTCGACCCCGGTCACCAACTTTACTTTATATTTAACAAGAAGTGAGTAGTTTGATTTAGAATTTCTCAAATGTTAGCATTATTTGTTGACAATAAATATTTAAAGACATTTCTGTGAGAAAAACAGATTAAAAACTGGTATTATTCAAATACACGTTCATGTTGAAACGGATTTATTTGTTAAGTTGATTCTAATTGCATTGCTCTACTAAAATCTAGCGACGATCTGTCTTTATTCCTGTGTTTACGAATACGTAAAACTGCAAGAGAAAAATGTTTATAAAAATGGAAAAAGATAAAGAATAATACATGTTCATAAAGATTAAGTGGCTTTAGTTTGGTTTAGTTTTATGGCATATCAACTGTTATAGATTATTCTATGTCAAATCCTTTGTACACATATTTATTAAATATCTATTTTTTAAAACTAACATGATCTCCTTTTTCATAGTTAAATTGTTTCACCTATATCTAATAAAAATATATAGTTAAATGTGAAAACAGTTCTATTTGAAGCAATTCATTTCAGCATAAGAACGCAGTTTAGTTCTATTTGACCCATAGGTAGGACTCTCTCAGGTGCTACCACTCTGGGCCAGAGTGGACCTTGGAGCAATGGCAATGACGGGGTACTCCGGATTTACCAAAGCACGAACATTACTGAAGCCTCACCATCAGATTACTTAATGTCAGATTAGGATATTCGTTGCGGATTCTTAACTCTCTGCAGAGAAGCAGTCGGTGTATTCTGTAGCCCCAGTCGACTGAGCCTTCATTGGGGAGTCTTACCCCACTGAAGAGAGGCATTCGGTGTATTCTACTGTCCCAACAGAATGGGCCAAGAACAAATTGCAACAAAACTATGATTTCATTTACAAGAGGAAATCCCCGTGACATAGAGGCAAGCGTGTTGGATTGTGACATTGTAGGAACTGAATTCGAACTCCAGTCACGCTATTTCGTTTACTTTTGGTATAATATCCTGGGGAAAGGCATAACCCCCTTATCTCCATGTAGTTCCATTTCTGTTCCTTTTTTTAAAGAATGGCTTTGATATTAAGTAACCCATAAATAATGATATGCAAACAAACAAATTATTCTTTAAAACTTTAAATTACTTTCTTTTTTCTTTTTTGCTTTAATGAAGAGTATTTTAAGGGCATATTACAAATAACAATATTGGAAGCAGTCAAATCTTAACATTATAAGTCTGTTTGTCTGTTTCTCTCTACATATATATGTAAGCTGAAATAATTTTCTAATCATCAGAATAAATTCAATTTATCAATGATGGTATAGGAGACACGATAATCAGATAAACAATCGTTATGAGTAAATAGAAGATATCTCGCTTAATTCCTTTTAGCACTTATAGTGCACTGCTTCCCAGCATTTAAGGATTATTGAAACTATATTTTTCAAATAATTGTTTATCTATCTATCTGTCTATCTATCTATCTCACTCAATTCATATCTATCTATCAATTTATGAGGAATTCCACAGTGAGTAATAGCTACGGCATTCTTGTAAGTTTAAAATTCAGCCGCGCTATTATGCTCATTTTCCTACCGATAACCCTGGGAAAATCTATCAATCTACACTCAGTGCATATCTATCTCAATATATACATCTAATCTATTAATCTGTTTATATATCTCTCTACTCCTCTCTTTCTTTCTAAGCATGTCCATGTCAATGAATGGATCTATCTATCTATCTATCTATCTACAGCGTAAAAATTTAGATCATTTCGTTTACCGTGATGTTTTCGTACTTTCACAGCAAGACTGTCTGATGTGCCACATAATGAAGACAAGATTTAGCGAAAAAGAATAATAGAACAAAGAAATTTATTGTTCTACAGATGTTATTGGAAATAAAATTTGGCCGTAACATCAAACTAAATTTCGCGGATTGTATAGATGGTACATAAATACCCATGTACTTTGCTTCCTTTTTGGAAAGATAAGGAACAGTGAAAAGTTTTGGATTGACGGAGAGTAGAGTGATTGGGGAAGAAAGAGGATTCTATACAATATCCGAGACTGAGCCACACATATTACTTGGCAAAAACAAGGAAATTATGATAAAGACTTGTGTAGGAATAAAAAGGGTGACTTCTTAGAAGAAAATATATGAGTCAGAGAGAGAGAGAGAGAGAGAAAGAGAAAAAGAATCAGAGAGAGAGAGAGAGAGTGTGTGTGTGTGTGTGTGTTTGTGTGTGTGTGTGTATGAGAAAGAGAGAGAGAGAGTGAGAGAGAGAGAGAAAGAAAGAAAGAGAGTGTTGTGGACTGACTCTCAACCCCGTTTTCATTAAAGGTTTTTTTTTATTTGATGCACCAGAGGACCGAAGAAATAGTCGATGTTTGCTTATTTTTTCTTTAACACTTCTATTTTTTGGTTTTGTTGTAATGGTCATTTATTTCTTCTTCTTCTTCTTCTTCTTCTTCTTCTTCTTCTTCTTCTTCTTCTTCTTCTTCTTCTTCTTCTACTTTTAACGCTTGCTATTTTCTAAATTTAATGAATAAAACATAGTGTAAATTGAAATAAATAATAAAGATATCGAATAAGTTTTATTCTTCGAAGCGTCTATCTGACTAAAAGCTTACGATTTAGATCCCTCTCTTTTCTCTTCATCCGAAGAATGACCTCTAAACTGACCGGAAATGCCTTACAAATTTAGCCAAGCTTAATTAATGATAAATACCTAATTTCTTCAAATATAAGGACACGATTTTGTGATTATTCAATGAAGAACGAATTTATTTCACAGTAGTAAAGGTTCCCAAGTCAAATTTGCAAAATATTGCTCTACGCGTAAGAGCATTCTGTGTGGGTCTATAAAATGTACCGAATGAATCTCTGCAGAGGCGTAAGACCAGTTCTGAACCTGGTAAGAATATATTTACGCCTTCTTTCTTAACACTCAAAGTTCTAATCTAAACAAAGAGGGTAGTATGTTTAAGGATCACATCTATTGAGCCCAGGGCAAAACATTAACTGTATCAGATGATACATCTTCGGTTTGAGAAATGTGGTGTACGCCTTCATGACCATTAATCCAAGATCCTCTTTCATCCGGAGGGATAGTACTAGTTAGATACCCATCTTTATTTCAAACAGAATAAGTTCTTCATTTTCTATAATTGAAACCATTTAATTACATGCAAACAAATGATTAATGTTAAACTGAATAATTAGTATTTCGGAACAGTGAATAGAAACGTCTACGTCCGTGAAAACGAAATGTTGAATAAAATCATTAAACGGTTTTAAGAATTGCTATTTAATACTAGGCACAAATAACTAATTAATTAAGCTAAATAACAAGTGTTAGCAGTACTTGAATGAGATATGGCTCGTTTAAAATATTGTTACCTTTTGTATATATATATATATATATATATATATATATATATATATATATATATATATATATATGCATTTCTTTAAGAAAAAAAAAACCGGTCACATTAGGATTATAAATTTATTTCCATCCTGTTTTGGGTTTTGATATAAATAAAAAACACCAAATATTCCACCCTGTCATGGGTTTTAATATAACTTAAATACACACACACACATATATATATATATATATATATATATGTATGTATATATACTTTCGTATATATATAAATATATGTATATGAATTCATTTTTATATATATGTATACATAATAATGCTTGTATATATACATGCATTTATATTTTTATATATACACACACATATACATATATATATATGAATGAGAGAGAGAGAGAGTGTGTGTGTGTGTGTTAGTGCGTGTGTGTGTGTGCGTGCGTGCGTGTGTGTGTGTGTGTATGCGCGTGTGTGTGTGTGTGTGTGTGTCTGATTGCATGTATTGATTTTTTCTGTGTGTATATCTGCAAATATCTATGCTGATTTTTTTTTACATATCATATCTATTTAATATATATTTCTAAACAGGATTTGGCATTAAATAACGAACTAATGTTGATAAGTCATAAAACACAACCAACCAACCAACCGAGAGCATTCTTTATAGAGGTCACATTTGTATAACGGTTATTGTCAGAGGATATGAAACTTGCGAAACTTATCTTAATCTTTGAGTCCGCTATATGGGTTTCAATTCGCGCTAATTCTTTACGGAAAGACAAAAATGTATTACTTCTCCCTCCAGGTATGAACAAATAGTAGGCCAGACTCTGTTCTTTTGCTTTGGTAAGACAACCAGTCTAGAAGAATTAAAACAATGAATTCAGTTTGACCTTATGTCACATATTGCTTTTGACCGAAAAGTTTGGTAAATTTTATGTATAATCTTTATTAGAATTGCTAAAGCAAATGTTGTATTATCTACGATGTAGTTTGATGGGATGTCTTGACGTTGTCATTTGACCCAGATGTTATCTAGAAAAGCTGAAAGAAAGAGTACAGACTATACATAATTTTTATGAATTCCTGTTTATTCAGATAAATATGGCCTTCGTAAAGTTTATGTTTTGTAAGCCTTTACGAAGCAACCACACCACACGGGCAGAATGTGATACAAGTCAATTCTTTAAGCGGAGTTTAATAGGTTTGAATACATAGTTTTCTCCTCTAAAAATTGTTGCCTAACCAAGGCTAGAGAACCCAGTCTTCCCTACTATTTGCCTATTGCTCGATGGAGAATGATTACATTCATACCTTTCTTAAGCGTATTGTGCTTTGCAATCAGCATTGTCAAGGATTTGAACTTGTGACTCCGAGTTCAAGTCCTTCAACGATAACCATTACACAACGGGCACCTCATAGTTTACGCTTTGAACTGTCATGAGAAAAGGGAAGATAATTTTTCCCTAGTCTTTGTTATATTCGAAATGATTTTCATAAATACATCGTCTTTTAAAACATTGGCATTTCAACTACCTGAAACCATATTGTAAGTTGGCAACCATAGTCGAGGGTGACCCAAATTCTCCCTTTTCAATAGCTACTACACCAAGATGTAGGGAAGGGCGCTACTCCTTTCCCAGGATTTCTCCACTTTACCATTGATCCGTACCTTATAGTGCTGAGTGTTAACCAAGGTGGCATCAAGTACCATTTTTTGACTCGACCTGAGATTGAACCCTGGCCTCCCGGGCCATTGGCGAACACTCTAACCATTATGCCAATGTCCGGTCTAAACCGTATAATTGTCATCAAATTATTTGGATTCTTTAGGAGTGATTAACAAACGCAATAGGAAAGGCTTGTGAATTATTTGTATTAGAAAGTAAACGATATAAACGGTCATTATAAGCATTAATCAAAAGACCTGAAACCCTAATATTGTACGCATTTTATTAGTGTTTATAGGTCACATAAAGCTATAACCATTTGCAAATGGTAAAAATCATTAAATAGTTCAATGGTCACTTGAAACCATATAACTTCATGGAAAGAAATAGAATTTCTCATTTAATAATCAAATAAGTGCAGACTTGTCGTGACTCCTAAAAAGAAAAAAAAGAAAAAAAAAAGACGTAACAACATATTATCATTTTATTTTGTTAAGAATTTTTCACAACAGAGTAAGTAGATGATTTTCAGAGAAGTTTGAGTGACAGCAAGTCTCTTTAAGTCTTCAAGTCTCTTCTCAGTATTCTGGCCAATCTTAATAATGCTGTAGTCTTGAGAGTTTCCACTTGTCCTCTCGTTTCAAAATGTTGCTGTCCTTTTATTATGGTTATTGTTCGAAGCGCACCAGTTACGATTGACGTCACCTTCTCTATCAGGTTTTTACAGACTTTTAGTTCTCTCTATCTGTTCTTCTTTTCACTTTCTTTTACTTTTACTATGTGTTTCATCGAAATGGCAAAGTCTTCTATTCAGCAGGTTCTCTTTTTTATTCATCATCATCATCATCATCACCATCATCATTATTATTATTATCATTATTGCTGCTGCTGTGGTCGTTGTTGTTTTTATGATTATTATTTACTCGTGAGAGTTTTTCACACCATTGTTAGCCGAAGTTTTTTTTTCTACTGGAGCTGAGTGACAGCAAGTCTCGTCAAGTTTCCAGGGCTAGTCTCAGGATTCTGGCTGTTCTCAGCAATACTGTCATTTGGATAGTCTCTACCCGTCCGCCAACTTCCAAGTCTTCCTGGCCTTTTAATAATCCTTTAGTTATTCTGCCTAAATCACCAATCACAATTCGCATAATCGTTACTTTCATGTTCCACAGCTATTTCAATTCTCTAGCAAGGTCAAAGTACTTATCCTTCTTTTCACATTCCTTCAGATTTATTCTGTGGTCAGCCGGGACAGCAAAGTCGACAATTTTGCAAATGCTGTTTTTTTGTTGATTATTATGAGGTCTGGTCTTCTTGCCGGGATTAGGTGATCCGTTTGCATGTTAAAGTCCCATTATTAATTTTTTTATTAGAAGTAGTAGTAGTAGAAGTTAAAAAATGCGAGATAAAATAATGCTGTTCAAAAACGATCACTATCCAAAAAGTGGTGCCGCAGATTATGAGGGGCAATTATTTTTGGATAGTGAGTGAGATCCTGTCTTTGAGATTTACTTTCTAACTAACAACGAGGTTTGAAACTTGACCACTGTATCCATCGTGAACGCCATAACCCCTGACCTAATCAGGTAAGCAGGCATTTTGCTATCTTTCCAATTTTTTTCTTCTGTCCTTAAATTCTTTTCTCATGATCAGTGGTGTAATTTTATTTTTCCTTTTTCTTTTCCTTCGGTTGATTTTCTCCCTCTTTCTTTCTTTCTTTCTTTCTTTCTTTCCTTTTTTTTTTAATTCTTATTCTCTTTGATTTTCACCATTTCATTCATTCCCTGAATTGACTTGAACTCTCCCTTTGATCTAAATTTTGTGGCCAAAGAACACTAACCAAGCATATATTGACTCAGCTTAGCTGAGCCTGGCTCAAACCCAAATAGGTTAGCTGGAGAATCTAAATATTGTGGCGTGGTCAGCATTCAAGTGCGAAGGCAATGTTAACTATGAAAATAAGTGCAAGATGGAGAAAATTAAATGAATATGAAAATGTTCCAATATATCACGGAAGTCTGAATATGATTATAAAGATTGTGTCGTTAAGAATTGCGGAGACAAATTTAAATACCAGTGAAATTGAAAATCTTCATTTAAAGTGGTGCTTAATCCAGCTCTTCTTTGAAGCTTTTTTTAGAAAACTGCTATTATTAGAATCAATACACAACAACAACAACAATAACAACAACCCTAAGGTATATTTGTATCTGAGTCATTAATGTTGGCATTAGATAGAGAGGAAGATAGTATTGCTATGCAAAACATAGCAATACTTGGAAAATGTTAAGGGTGTTTTTCAGTCAACACTTATTTGAAACATTTATAATCAGGTACGTGGACATAGTATTTCACAACCCATTCGAATGGGCCTATAGAATAAACAGACAGCATGTCTGGATAGGATATTAAAGATTCTCATAGTGAGGATAAAATTCTACTGGAGCTTTGGGGAATGCGGAGTATACCTTTATTGCCTTCGCTCCAAGGTCCACTCTGGCCATGAGTAGTAGCTCTAGAAAGTGTCCTATCAACGGGTCAAATAGAAGAGTTTGAAATTTAAACTGATGCAAACAAATTACTTTTGCCAAAAACTGTTTGATCATTTAACTCTGAATAAACAAATGACTGCTGTTTAATTGACTTTTTATCAAAACAGCAATACTTGAATCTATTTAAATTTGTTGACTTATGTTTACAAATCTTATATATCTAATATGAATCGGATTTGGCATTAAATAACCTACATTAGTTGATATGCCATAAAACTAAACTGAACAAAACATAATATTTCTTCTCCAATGTTTCAATCTTCCTCGCTGTAACCGCATCAGTACTATAGTAAATTTGAACCACTTGAATTTTAACGAAACGCCTGCAGAGAAAAATACTAATTTGGAACCACACAACGATACTACGTGTTCTTTTGAACAAATGCTAGAAGTGGCTTCCCACAAAACAGAAGTTGTACGGCCACTGACCTCCCCACTCAAAAATTATCTATTTTAGTCAATCAATACAAGCTGCACAGAGCAGAAGATGTAAGCAAAGTTTTCCTATAGAAACCTACTCATCTAAAAACCAAGTCATCTATCAATCTATCTATCTCGATATATATATATATATATATATATATATATATATATATATATATATTGCCCAGTCAGCTGGGGCTATAGAATACACTGACTGCACCTCTGCAGAGGGGTAAGACCCCACCTAACGAGTGTCCTGGATATGACACTAAACAATCTGATGGTGAGGTTCCAGCAGTGCTGGAGCTTTGAGGGAATGCGGAGTACGTCTTCATTGCCATCGCTCCCAGGTCAACTCCGGCCCGAAGTGGTAGCACCTGACAGGGCCTTATCTATGGGTTTAATAGAACTAACAGCATACTTATGCTAAAATGAATTGAATAAACTGAATAGCTTGAAATAGAAACGTTTTTGACAATTAAACAGTACTTACTCTTAAACTGCCTGCTTATGCTTAACTGAATTATTTCAAATCGAACTATTTTTCAACATTAAAACTGTATCTACACTTAACTGAATTATTACATATAACTGCTTGAATAGTTTGAAACGGAAATGTTTTTGACAATTAAACTGTGTACTTATGCTAAACTTAACTGTTTTCAATAGAACAGATTATTTACATAAAAATGTATTTGGCGTTAACTAACCTACAAAGGTTGATATGCCATAAAACCAACCAAACCAAACCAAACCAAACTATATATATATATATACATATATATATATAATTACTTACGGTTATCACTAGCTTACATTTGGGTCAATTGTGGACCAACTATTTCGGAATTATTAAATTGTGCTCGATATCAATGATACAGCTGCTAATGTTACAGCTTGGAACAAACACACACACACACACACACACACACACACACATACACACACACACACACACACACACACACAGATAGATAGATAGATTAACACTGATGAAAACTACACCCGAACTGAAAAATTGTTTTTAGGAGAGTCAGTTGTGATAATGACATTATTCCTCCGTTCATAATCCAGTTAAACCTTAAACTCAACACAGAGGCCTTCATGTAGTGCTCGGAGGTAGTAGTGCTATCCAGAACTGTGAGAAGAGCACTTGAAGGACCCTGTGTCTTGAAACAGGACTCAGTGCCCTGACACACGAACAGCAGAACCCAATCATGGCAGTGAGACAATATCTACGAACATATCACCACTAAAATCTGTCCGATTATCTCCCCAGACTGTAATCAACTTGAAGCAAAGATGAGTGAGAGATCAAGAACACTCTAAGTAGCACCAAAAATGAACTGAAGGCAAAGATAAAGACGTCATTTACAAATTTAAAAAAGAGATCATTGGAAACGCTTTCAGAAGATTCCGAAGTCATCTGAAGGTTATAGTTGAAGCCAATGAGAATTTCTTTGAATAGATATAATCTATACAGTTTTGATAAATGTTCATGTAGTTTTAGTAAAAAATATCTGATTAGTGAAATGTCTGTCTTATTTTCATTTTCCGTCATTTAGACGACGGTTAACCCATTTCACCCAGTAATATATATATATATATATAGCAGCTGTGTGAGGATACAGGATGTTGTCCTGAAGACCTGCCTAGGGCGATGAACGATAGGGAGGAGTGGCGAGAGAGGGTCAGGGATATCCGTGCTGCCAGCACGATATGATGATGATGATGATATATATATATGGGTGTTTCTTCTTCTTCTTCTTCTTCTTCTTATTATTATTATTATTATTATTATTATTATTATTATTATCATCATTATAAGTCGTTTAATTTTCAGCTATGCATTCGGTTTCTTCCCTGCCTTCCCCATGTCTTTACCCATAAACTTGATTGAGGGAAAGCTGTGGTTATATGCATTTCATGCATCATCATCATCATCATCATCAAGCGCCACCAGCACAGATCTCCCTGACCCTCTCCCGCCACTCTTCTCTATCGTCCATCACTCCCGGTAGGTCTTCAAGACCACATCCTGTATCGGTACAGACCTGTTGTATGTAGATTCTAACTGGTCGTCCTGCCTTTGCTCGTCCATGTGAAGGGGTCCACTGGAGTATGTCACTTATGTGTTCGTTCCTACTTCTCCAGCAGTGTTCGGAATGTCTGGTTCGTCTTATTAGATAATTTTCGTGATGGATGGTAAGTAGCCTTACAGCTGCTGCTTAGTGGGGTGCTGCTTCCAGGACTTATACAATATTGCTTGCAGATTTCTTGTGTAATTGCCATTAAGCTTTGTATGGGAAAAAAGCATTTTATGCATCTGTGTCGGGTATTTTGCTTGTTTTTTTTTTTAAATCTCTTTTGCGTTATGTTTTTTCAGAAGGTCATCCGTTTCTATTGATGTTTCAAAATCACCGAGAATTTTATGCGCTGGAATCTTTTTTGAGTATTTTTAAATTTGCTGGTGGTGGTCAAATTTTGTATTATGGTCAAATTTAAATATCTTTTTATTATTTCTAGTGAATCACCTTTCACCATTTCATGTCGACGAAAGTTTCACACTTGTGCAAACTGGTTGCCTTTCCTGAAGTTCCACTGGCATCACGTATCTTCAGCTCGACTGGATTCTTTTCAAGGTCCGTTAGGATTAGTCAGGTGCCCGTGGTGTAATGGTTATCGTCGTAGTAAATGGACAAGGCCACACGAGTTCAAATTCTGGACGAGACTGATAGCATTTCACATAGCACTAATACACCTGGGAAAAGTATGAATCCAATTATTCTCTATCCAGCTATGGGTAAATAGTAGGGCAAACTGGGTTCTTCAGCCTAGGTGATGTAACTAGTCTAGAAGAAGGAAAACTCTGAATTTAAACTTGTTAAACTCCGCTTAAAATTTGACCTTGTGTCATATCCTGCCGGTTCGGAGGGGTTGGTAAAAAGACCCTTGGGAAAGGTATGAATCAAATTATTCTCCCTCCAGCTACGGATAAATAGTAGGGCAGACTTGATTATTAAGCCTTGGTTAGGCAACTAGTCTAGGAGAATGAATACTCTGAATTCAAACATGTTAAATTCGACTTAAAAATTGACCTTGTGTCATATCCTGCCCAAGCGGAGGCGTTGGGTAAATATGGTTAGGATTATTCAAATACTTCCAATTATAATTGGTATCAAATGTTCAACCTTTTAATAGGACACGGTCACCTCCAGGGCCATGTCTTCCCAAGAGGATTGGAAATACACTGTAAAGTGTAGGGATATAATTTACAAGACAAATTCGGGTCAATTGGCCACGCAAATGCCATTTGGCATCGCTTGTGTGTGATGTTGACCGCTGACTCAGTAGAAGAGTTCCGGGTCAGCATTCTGTGGTCACAGGTTCGATCTTCAATGAGGCAGATCACGATATACACAGCTGATGAGACCTAATAAGGTTGAAACAGCTCTCCAGTTTTTCTGTATGTCACGTGCAATTGTTTGCGGGATTTTCTAGTCATGGTAATTCTATTGAATAGATAAAACACTTTTTTGAATTTTGCAACCCAAAAGTTTCTGCCTGGAAAAGATCTAGTTATGATCAAAGAGAAGAATATCCATCGAACAGCAGATGTTATCCTTATTTCTCCAGTTTCCTAATTTCTTTTGGATTGACTCTGTGTTATGTACTATCTAATATTTGCTTAACGCCAAAACCAAGCTAAAAAATGTATCCGAAAAAAGTGTAGCTTCTTTATAGCCTCTATCAACCATGGACCTTGAGCCCCTTAATAACGCTTTATAGGGCGTTTTAGAAAACAAAACAAATGCAACTTCCCCTCCATATATCAGTAGGCTCAAGACTGTTATCGGGGGAAAATGTAATTAAATGCCTGAAGAATATATTTTAAAGGCAAGTAAATCGTTCTGAGGGCGTGTTATCCACAGGTTTACAAGTTGGTTTCGTTTTTAGTCGACAAGAACAATGTGTTCTCAGCTTGGCTGGTAGAAGGGGAGTCCTCGTGGGGTAGTAATTAATGTGTTTCACTACGACATCCTAATATGAGAGTTCGAACTCTAGTCGAACTATTACGTTCACTTTCGGAATAATACCATTGGGAAAGGTATGATTACTCTTATTCAACTACACGTGAAGGATAAAATGTTAAGGTTATTTTTATTCTCCAAATAGGAGTTTGGCACTAAATTACCTACGGAAGTTACAAGAGATACAATAAGCATGTTGTGAGCCCCACCGACACGGTGAGATATTTAAAACTACGAGTTCAAATTAGATACAGGGTGCAGAATCAAAATATGGAATAATTCTTAAAACGTTTTTCTGAGTCTGATTAACCCAGTGTTTGAAATAAATACGATGAATCTAAATTTTCATTCTTAGCTCTATCATTAAAGCACTTTTTCATTAAATTCACCCCAATACGAGTAAGATCAGAAAAGACAAAATATCTCAAATTTGCTTAACGCCGAAATTAAGCAAAAAAATTTCTCCGAAAAAAAGTGTATCTTCTTTATAGCCTCTATCAACCATGGACTTTAAGCCCCTTAATAACGCTTTATAGGGCGTTATTAAGGGGCTTAACAAAGCAAATACAAATTCCCATCCAAATATCAGTAGGCTCAAGACTGTTATCGGGGGAAAATGTAATTAAATGCCTGAAGAATTCATTTTAAAGGCAAGCAAATCGTTTTGAAGGCATAATTGAAAAAATGGTGGCCATGCTAAGTAAATGTATTGTTTTATATCTATCTTCTTATTTTGTTGTCTATTTTGTAAGATTAAAATTAATCTAGTTTTATAAGTAAGTCCTTTATAATTATACTAGATTATTCCTAATTTTCGTTCTGCACCATGTATATAATAGTTAGTCATTAAATAACCCATTAGAGATTGGTATGCCTTTAAATAGGTAAACCTCTCTGCATCAAACCTTTCTCTTTGAAAGAATTAAAAAGAGGTAGGTATGAAATTTTTAGAAAATACTTACACCCATTGTAACGAGTCGTATTATCTCGTATGTAAACAAGTGAGGCTAAGAAAGATATTCATACGTGTTTTGGTGAAATGCCTTTGTTTCAAATTTCCCCACGGCTTTTATTATTAATACTTTATCCGTTTATATTGTTTCTTTTATGGTCAGAGACTAATTAGGATTATTACTGCGTTTTTGTTATGTTAAACTGTTATCGATTGCTCTTTACTTGTCTGCCTGCGAAATCATAATTCTTCTTATAGTCCCTCATTATTATTATTATTATTATTATTATTATCATTATTATTATTATTATCGGCGTATCTTGTTGTACATCAAAAGCCAGTTAACTTCGTTTTCTAAAGCGCCTGATTATTTATCATACGGCCACCAGAGAGCGACAGCTCAGACAGAAGGACAATAGAATCAGGATCCGCCATTTTGCTTGCCTGTGATCGCCCGTTTCCGGCAGAAGGCAGAAGATAGAGGGAAATGATTTGGCCTTATCAAGTCTTAATCCTTGAGATCATAAGCAATGGATTAACATCGGGGCACGGTCAGGCGTCTACAGCCTTTCACCAGGTTCCCGACCACATTACGCCGTTTACTGCGACTCACCTCCCTGTGACCTCCCGCGCTATCGATAGTCCTCATCTGAATATGACATTAGCAGAATAAAGCTTGCGAAGACTTTAAAGATTCATCATCTGATCGCTGTTCAAACGGATTTTAGCTCTTATGCTCGGAAAGAGGTGATCTGAGTTTGAACGTCTGTGTTGCATCGTGATGGGCTGTGAGTTGTCTCATGTAACTTCCCTAACCCCCGACCCGAATTAGAATTACGAGCATCGAATATAAATTACGATCATCAGTCGTACCTGGATAATTTACTGAAGATCAGTTTACTGCAAGTCTCTCCAGTTTCCTCTCTCTTTCTCTTTGCCTTTCTCTCCGTCTCTGAACATATATATATATATATATATATATATATATACGTGTGTGTGCATGTGTGCGTGTGTTGGTTATTTGGTTAGTGGATGGATTTTAACAGCATGTTAACCTGTTTGAAGTTACGTGTTGCCTTCAATAAGTTTCCATCTTTTTTTTTTGCACAGGCATTTAAAATTGTTGTAGACACTTTAAAATCAACTATGTTATTGCTATACATGTTATGAGATGACTGACCAATTTTTGTGATTTCAGGTTCAAATGAAGAGCAACGGCAGGAATCGGAATATACCCTATTAAAGCCTGATTATCCCATCTGGTGAGTTTCAAAAATGCAATCTGGACGTTAAGAACATTTCAGAAGAACGATAGGCAATAAAATTCTGTTTTAAACTTGGAGAAAATGCCAAAGAAATGTATGGAATGCTTCAGACTACTTTTCGACCATCTTCCATGAATTGAGCATCAATTTTTGAGTGGAATAAGAGATTCAAGGAAGGCAGGGAGTCGTTGAGAGATTATGAGATGTTTGGGAGGAGTAAGGAAGTCAATACATCAGAATTGATTGGACAAATAGTTAGGGTTATAGTTATTATGTTGAGGTTTTAAGGGAGTTCAGGAAGAGATTCCTAGGGAAGAGGCCAGCACTCTTCAAATCGGGTCAGTGGCATTTCGACCAGGACAATACACCAGTCCACAACTCAATCCTTGTCACAGACTATTTGACCAAGATGGACATCAAGACAGTTGCTCACCCTCCCTATAGTCCAGACCTTGCTCCCTGTGACTTTTGGTTATTCCCTAAGACCAGGTGTTGTTATTATGAGACAATTGAGGAGATGAAAGAAGCTGTGACGAAGGTCATTGACTCGTCACACAAAAGGACTTCCATGGAGCCTTCAAGAAGTTGTTGGAACGGTACAAGGGCATTGCAGCTGGAGGAGATTACTTCGAAGGGGACTAGAGTTTCATGTGTATACTATCAATAAAAGTGCCTCTACGAAAAAAGTCTGGAACTTATTTAATGATCCTCGTAAATACATAAAAGCAAGAATTGAATAATCATCCTCGTATCTTATATCTAGGGGTTAAGGAGTAATGCGTTTTGTTCGTCTATATTTACGTTTATTTGTTATTAACAGATTTAATATGTTTTGTCGTTGATTGCGTGGAGGGAGTAACTTTCTATAATATTAGTTAGGTTTACGTTTATAACTTTTTATATAAATTTATTTTTCAATAAAAGGATAGAATACCATCAATGTTTTCATTTACAAATAGATTTTTCGAATTATTTGCATTTGTTCATTGGAGCTGAAGTTGCATATTCTACGAGAACATTTTTAACTGTACAAGGTTCGGTTTCGATTTCTCCTTTTAATGCCATACCAACCTTCTCGGGTTATCTATTGGCTAAGCCATCCTTGAAGAATAACAGCTGTGATCCTATTTGACTCGAAGCTGGGTGGAGATTACGTGTTTTATATCTTTCTCAAGAATGTTAGTTCTAAAGTTAATGTCATAGCTGAGCTAAATGTATGTCATGTAATAAACTCGGTGTGTATGTATTGGGAGAAGTGATCGTGGTATTATGGTTTTATCGTTGGAAGGGGACTCAATTAACCGAGTTAAAACCCAACGTGAATTTCTCATTGTGCTTATACCTTTTGAAAAGATATGATTGAACTATTTTTCCCTTAATACTCAAATGCTTGGGAAGACTTATACCTTTAACTGTGCTATGGCCCTCAGTATAGAAGAAAGAAAATATTGAATTTAAACAAGTTGCACAGGTAGAGAGGTATGAGCTCAGCTAAGTCATTTTTGACCAATATATACTACACGAGTAAAAAAAATCATTAATAGATTATGGAACCAATGAATATTTATATATATATATATATATATATATATATATGTATATATACATTGGCCGAACTCAGAGGTGTAGGAGAGAGCGCTACTTTTTACACTGGATTGCTCCACTTACCCCTGATCTGTACATTATAACGCTGTGTTAAGAAATGAGGCATCAAGTACCGTTTTTGAGTTTTTGGTATGACTCGACCAGAGATTGAACCTACGGTCTTCCAGACCAATGGCAAATACTCTAAAGATTATACTAATGGGTATAATGGAACTATTATAACTATTATTGCTATCATTATTAGTTAAACTAAACCATATAATTCTATTATTACTCAACCAGTCAATGAGCCTACAAATGTACCGATTCCATCCTCTGCAAGAATAGATAACCTGGGTATGCTTCTTAAATACATCTGACGATCAAAAGCAAATTATTTTTTCTCTACTCAGTGTAGAGTCATTCCTTTATTTCCTTTACTCATTGGTCAACGTTGATCTCTTGTGGCAATATTTCTTAGGCTCTCAAATGTTGATCAAATAGATTAATTTAAAAATGTTATCTTCGACTATAATACTTGATACCACGTAATTTCGTGCAGATTATATTTAATAGTTATTGAAGCTATCACTGGTTTCTGAGTTAAATGAATACTATTATTACTTACTTGAAATCATATCATTGCTTATATTTAATTGTACTCTATTGGAATAATTATCAAAGTAAATGGTAAATACCATCTCATATTGACTAACATTCTGTTAAACAGCTCAGAATAATAGGACACAAATTCTATGAGGTGAGCATATCATCAACCATCATCCATCGCTGCCGGCAGGTCTTCCAGATTACATTCTGTGTCCGGACAGAACTGATGTAAATAATTTCTTGCTGCTCGGCCAACACCGTCATATTCATGTGCTGGGGTCCACAAAAGAACGTTACTTATGAATTCATTTTTATCGTTAAGGGTTTTCGGACTATTGTCTTCAACTTTATTGTTATTTCCACAACGTTTCGGCTGATATGTCCTACAGCCTTCTTCAGGTGTTTGTCGAACTCGGGAACCTTCACGGAACTTCGAACTACGTCCTTTATTGAATCCACGAGGGTCGCCTGTTCTGACCCCGTTTGCCATAATCGGATACAAGTGTTACGTATTTCTGTATTGTTACTCGCCTGTAGTCAGGATTGAACCTGCAACCTCCAGATGATTGTCTCTTTAGAAGCTAATAACCGTTACGCCATGTGTCCTGCTGGAGAAATCAGAGTGAATTTTTGGGTATTAAAAACCTAATGTTCTTACTTGACTAGAATTACTACTATTATGTATAACTTTTTTTTTACCTGTGCTCATATTCTAATTTTTTCTTCATCTAGTATTCTTAACTATCGGTTCCTATATTGTATTCAACTCTATACTTGGTTTACACAGCAGGTTATTGTAGCACAACATATGTGCTGATTCCTTTTGGCGTCTAATCCTCTAATGTCCAGCCCTATAAATTATTTCAACTTTATCCCATAAGGGCAGATGGTTTCCCTTTTCCTTCCATATATGGTCCGCCATACCCGACTTTTCAATCTCACCTCGTACTACTGCCTTCCCTGAAGTTTCCCGAGTTCGACAAACACCTGAAGAAGGCCGGAGGACATATCGGCCGAAACGTAGTAGAAATAACAATAAAGACAAAGACAATAGTCCGAAAAACACTTAAAGATAAAAATCAACAAGCGTCGTCTCAGAAATTTAGACAACAAACACATGAAGAAGGCCGGGGGACATATCAGACAAAACGTTGTGGAAATAACAATAAAGATGAAGACACTAGTCCAAAAACCCTTAATGATAAAAATTAACAAGCTTTGTCTCAGAAATTTAGATAACTTATGAGTTCATCTTTGCTTCTCGAGTAGTGCCTGGCATGTCTTCTTCGTCTTACTTGTATGCTTATAGAAATCAGTGAACATGGAACTGTCATTTCCGGGTGGGGATGCTTCCAGAAGTTGTCTAATATAGCTCGTAGCATTCTTGTGCAGTTTCTGACTAGCTTTTTCTCTATGTGTTTGGTCAACTTCCATGTGGTGCATCCATATATTTGTTTTGACACCGCCGATGAGAGGAAGTAATCCTGTTTTATCAGATAGATCAGACTTCCATATGATCGATAGCCTATTGATAGTATAAATGTTTATTTTCTTAACTCATTATTTCATGCTGAAATATCATTGACATACGTTGGATAACTGATCAATGTTCAGGGGTTCTTTTAAATATCTTGGGATTTTTAAGACTTAGAAGAACAGTAGATATATTTGAAAAAGAAGTAGTTGGCGTAATCCTAACTTATTTTGGGTTCAAGAGAGTTTATAGCAATATATATATATATATTCAAATCATGAACGCGGCTGATTACATTTCACATAGCACTAATACTCTTGGGAAAGGTATGAATCCAATTTTTCTCCCTCCAACTATGGGTAAATAGTAGGATAGACTAAGTTCTTCAGCCTTGACGAGGAAACTAGTCTAGGAGAAGGAAAACTCTGAATTCAAACTTGTTAAACTCCGCTTAAAAATTGACCTTGTGTCATATCCTGCCCGAGCGGAGGGGTTGATATATATATATATATATATATATATATATATATATATATATATATATATATATATATATATATATTAATGTATTGATTTATTGCTATCTGGGTGATGGCATCATTTATTCAGAAAAGTTTCGATTTTTCATCACATGAGTTCCAAACTCAACAATAATGATAAATAGATCTATCAACTTCACGTCTCATCATATTTATTCAGTTTATAAGGAAATTTGCAGAATGATATCCAGTTTATCTCTCATTTTCAAATTCACTTTGCGATTTGTACAATCAGCGATGCCAAGTGATATATTACTCTATTCCTCTCTTCGAGTTTTTCACACCATCTCTAACACGTTCGTTTTCAATGGAGTCTCCAGGATTCTTCTAATTATTCTAGTTGATCTTAACAGTGATATCGTCTCGGTGGTCTCGATTTTTCCTCTTATCTTTAATTTCTCCTGTCTCTTTTCCTGACTTTTCGTGGCCGTCCAAACAGCACCAAGTACAGTTGATATGAATGTCACATATATGTTCCATAGCTTTTCCAGCTCCCTTGTAAGATCCAAATATTGTTCCATATTTTCGCATTCTTTTATTTTCGATATACAATCTACCGGAACTTCAAAATCCACAAGTTGATAAGTTCTTTTCTTCTTGTTAATTAGCGCTAGGTCTGTTCTTCTAGACAGAATTGAATGAACCATTTTTATCTCAAATTCCAGACACATTTACTCGTATCATCTACAAAGACAGATTCTGATCCGTGAATATACCATTTGTTAGAATGGTGAACTTTGTGTCTATTACACAATTAGCAATAAGGCCAACATTACGAACTATTATACTTATTCTTATATTCCTTTTGTTACCATTTTGCCACATTCGCTTATTATGTCATAAACAGTTTCATCTCTGTCACCATATAACTTACACTTTATAATCTTCTATGTATAATCAATTTTTGCTTTGACATAATTGTTTATTATGGTAATATTTTATGTTGCTATTAATGGAGATTCAGTTTCTGTCTTAAGATTTCCTCTTCTTTGTAATATCCAGGTCGTCTCATATGCAATTTCCTTTGTGCCTCGCTTGAATTATCCATACAATTGTTGCTCTTTCCGTTTTTTTGTTTTCTAGATGTTTTTTGTGGTAGTTTTTTATCTTTTAGTTATTCTTGTCAATATTGCAATTACTGGCTGCCGTAATTAGTCTTTCTTTGCATTTTCTTTTGTATTTTTTGGCTCTCTGAATTGTTGTATAGATGCAATCCTCAATATTGGTGACTCGGTTTCCTGTGTCTTTGGACACATAGATTATGCTAGCGAATACATTTGTGCATTGTCATCAATTTAATTGTTCCTTGGTCCATTTGTCTCACTCCAGACTGTCTCAAAATAGATGAAACCCATTAATATGATAATGATTTATTAATAAGGCAAGAAACTCAAAATAAATTTCTTGTCCTGGCAGTTGATAATTAAAAAAACATTGATTAAATATATATCCAACTCAAATGATGCATTTTTTAGAGAACGTCAATGTCATATTAATGGGTAGCACTATTTTAAGACACCCTATACAATTATTAGGTCAAGAAAAATATTACGGATCTTTGGATAATTTCTGAAAAAAAAGAAAATTATTTCTTCAATTTCTGCAGCTTTCTTTTATATCAACGTCCAGTTCTTCATGCTCTGATAAAAAAAAAAGGAAACAGTTTTTTAAATTATTGTTACTGACAATAAAAAAAAATTGTTTCATTACTCGTAGACAGTTACTCTGTAAAGTTCGAAGTAAACGCAAACTGCATCTCTCGTTGGCCTTTTTGTTTCTTTTTCTTTGTCTTCAAAGTACAATTTGCCAATGCATCATGCATCCCTCAGTTTTGTAACTTTTTGTGCTTTCTCCTATTTTTAATTCCTTTTTATTTCAAAGGTAATTTCTTTCTTTTTTCTACCTCTCATTTTTACATGCAATTTTCTTTCTTTCTTTCTTTCTTTCTTTCTTTCTTTCTTGTTGAATCTCTTTTTTTACTTCCTACATTTTTCTTTCATTAATTCTTTCCTTCTCAGTTTGTTTTACTTCAAACTTTCTTTCTCTCTTTTTTTCAGTTTCGATTTCTTGTAGTTCAAATATTTTTTTCTTCTCTACTTTCTTTTTTTCTCCTTCATTCTTTCTTTTATCTTTGATATTTTCTTCTTCCAAATTTCTGTCTTTCTTCCATTCTTTCTATCGTTTTTTATGCCATTTTAAATTTTTTCTTTCTTTCTTTCTTTCTTTCTTTCTTTCTTTCTTTCTTTCTTTCTTTTCAGATATTTTTCCTTTTTATCTCCTTAATTTTTTTTTCGATACACTGAATGAATAAAAGTAAAACAGGGAGAAAAAAGAAAGCATGGATAAAAGAAAAGGTAGAATGAGAAAAAAAATTAAATTTTTTCTTTCTTTCTTTCTTTCTTTCTTTCTTTCTTTCTTTCTTTCTTTCTTTCTTTCTTGTTCAATCTCTTTTTCATCTTTTTGTGTTATTTTCTATTTATTTTTGTATGCAAAGTTCTTTTTTTCTTTCTCTCTTCCTTTCTTTCTTTCTTTCTCCCCACCCCATTTTTATTTTCCGTTTACTTTATTGTCATTTTCTTTTTCTCTCGTATTTTCAGTTTTTTCTTTCTCTGATGTTATAGTTCTTTCTTTCTTTCTTTCTTTTTTCTTTCTTTCTTTTTGCTGATTTTGTCTCATTTTCTATTTATTTTTGTATGCAACGTTCTTTCTTTCTTTCTTTCTTTCTTTCTGCACTTTTTTCTCTTATTTTCTATATATTTTTTAATGTAACTTTCTTTCTTTCTTTCGTTTATTGTTTTCTTTACTTCATTTGACTGAAGTGGATATCCGTCAAACGTTGCCCTTGACTTTCAACTTAACAACATTCTCTTGAATACACGTAAGAGTAGAATCAATGATCCACATGTAAATATTCCTGTCAGTTATGCTCGATACATAATAATTTTCCTGTGATTAAACAAATTTGTTTGTACGTATTTTCATCTTCATACCGATGTGTTTATCATTAGATCTTTGCCCATGCGTCACAATGTTAGCTTAAGAATTGAAAAATCATTTCCCCACCTAGCTGTAACATTTCGATGTAAAATTGCTCTCTTGCTGAAATTACCAAGGCGCTGTAGAATCAATCCCTTGTTGATTTGTCAGTTAGGGAGAAGAAGAATGGTGTCTCATCAATTTTCTTGCACATTCCCGCTGTGTCTGCTCTTAATATGTCCATCGGCTTTCCAGACTCGATCGCCGAAAGACAAACCCGATGTCAAGTCCCCTATGGAATTGGCAACAATCCTCTCTACAATTTTCTTCGATAATAATCATCACCGTTCCTTAAATGTTCATCTCTCCAAATTGTCGGGAGTGTAGAAAATAAAAAAGTGAAGAATGGTAAATGAACAGACTGGTAAAAAGAGTAATGTTTACTAATTAGAATTTCCAGCAGAGAGAACGAATGAAGAAGACAGACTGACAGAGAGAGAGAGGAGAGGAGAGATATAGTTAGGGAGGAGAAATAAAGAGAGCTAGAGATCGAGAGAAAAGAGAGAAAAGAGATAGAGTTAGAGGGACAGATTAAAAGAGAGAGAGAGAGAGAGAGAGAAGAGGAGATATATAGTTAGGGAGGAGAAATAAAGAGATAGAGAGAGAGAAGAGAGAAAAGAGATAGAGTTAGAGGGACAGATAAAAGAAAGAGAGAGAGAGAGAAGAGAGGAGAGATATAGTTAGGGAGGAGAGATAAAGAGAGCGAGAGAGAGAGGAGAGAGAAAAGAGATAGAGTTAGAGGGACAGATAGAAAGAAAAAGAGAATAGAGAGAAGGGAGGAGAGATATAGTGAGGGAGGAGAGATAAAAAGAGCGAGAGAGAGAGGGAGTAGAGAGAAAAAAGATAGAGTTAGAGGGACAGATAAAAAGAGAGAGAGAGAGAGAGAGAGAGAGAGAGGATAGATATAGTTAGGGAGGATAGATAAAGAGAGAGAGAGAGAGAGAGAGAGAGAGAGAGAAGAGAGAAAAGGGATACAGTTAGAGGAACAGATAAAAAGAGAGAGAGGAGAGGAGACATATAGTTAGGGAGGAGATATAAAAAGAGAGAGAGAGAGAGAGAAGAGATAAAAGAGATAGAGTTAGAGGGACAGATAAAGAGAGAGAGAGAGAAAGAGAAAAGAGACATAGTTAGGTAGAGAGATAAAGAGAGAGAAGAGAGAGAAAGAAGACAGAGTTAGGGGGAGAGATAAAGAGAGAGAGAGGAGAGAGAGAGAGAGAAAAGTTATAGAGTTAGGGGGAGAGATGAAGAGGGTGAGAAAAGAGATGGAGTTCGCAGGAGAGATGTAGAGAGAGATAAGAGGGTGAGAGAAAAGAGACAGAGTTAGGGGTGGGAGATGAGGAGAGAGATAGAGAAGAGAGAAAAGAGATAGATTTAGGGGGGAGAGAGGAGGAGAGAGAGGGGGGAGAAAAGAGATAGAGTTAGGGGGAGAGATGGAGAGAGAGAGAGAGAGAGAGAAGAGACAGTGTTAGGGGGAGAGATGTAGAGAGAGAGAGGGGAGAGAGAGAAAAGAGACTGAGTTAGGGGGAGAGATGAAGAGAGAGAGAGAGAGAGAGAGAGAGAGAGATGGATAGTTCTCAAGAGGTATTTATAAAGAGGTATATATATATATATATATATATATATATATATATATGTATATATATATATATAAGGAGAGTAGTATAGAGAGATTAAGGAGTGTATGGAGAATTAGAGATATAAAGTGAGATACAGATAGTTAGTGACTACAAGAAAAGGAAATGATTATAAATGTGAGCACAGCGTGTGAGGAGACAGATATAGATATAACAAAAGTTCTTCAAACTGTAATCTACCTCCAAAACATACGTTCAATGCTGAGGCCAAACTTCAACAGAACGTAAAAGGATATTACAAAGGCACAATGACATAGAGACATAAGTTATTCACTATTAGATATTTCATATTATGAACCTCTGAACATCCGTGGATAAAATAAGAGATTCAATTTGAAATTTCCTGAAAGAGACTTTTTACAATAGGAGACTGCTGAAGAAAGCCAGAGTATTAATTGGCTGAAGTCTTGTGAGTATAACATCAAAGGTCAATGTTGAAAAACATTACCCACACACTAATTATCGTCCCATCCATTGCTTGTCTTATCTGTGAAGTCATCCCGGTGAATATAGACACATGAACTATATATGGCTTGTATTATTTGACTGAATAGCGTAAACAAAATGATATGTAGACAAAACTTCGTAAAATATATTGTTTAGACTGAGTAACAAAGATGATCTAATGTCTCCACTATATATATATATATATATATATATATATATATATATATATATATATATATATATATATATATATATATATATATATAAAGAAAAGAAGGAAAAACAAAAAAATCCAAATTAGAAGAATTTATTATCAAAGTCACGTTAAAGGTTTTATGTCTTAATAAGCTTCTTCGGGAAATTAAATTCATTAAAAGAATAGTTAAAATAGCGATGAATGTTTGATAAAATAACCTGACAAGAAACACGCACCATGGATATTTGACCAAGATTTTCATGAATTTAAAGTTCTGAAGAAGTTTATGATAATCGAAACGTTCATAAGAAATTTATCAAATTTGGATTATTTTGTGTTTTCAACTTTCCTTCATACAGTTGAATTTAATTAATTCATTTCTTTCCTTACAGGGTGACCCAAAAAAAAACAGAACTAGTAAACTTTTTTTATTACTTCTATGAAAATAAAGCAAAATAATTCTAATTCATTTCCTTGGTAGACCACGACATGTTGGTGAATACTATGGTCCCATTTTTTCATGCACACAATCTACTTCATATCCTGAAAAAAAAAAGGCTAGAATTGAATTTCTGAATTTCTGTCAAAAATATATGGGTTCTGTTTTATTTTGGGCACACAATATATATATATATATATATATATATATATATATATATATATATGAGGATCGATATAAAACGTTCTGAATCAAAACCAGAAAGCAGAGCTGATTATTTTTGTTGAAACAATACACAGCTACCTATTATAGAAGAAGAAAAAATAATTCAGATTTCTGTCTTAATTTCTCCACAGGTGTGGCCTACACATAATTGATAGATATTGGATAAATATAAATTTAGGTTGCCCATTTTAACGACTGTCTTGGATTAGACATTAAACACTCTCACGGTGAGGTTCCAGTAATGCTGGAGCTTTGAGGAATGCAGACTACTCCTTCATTGCCATCACTCGGAAGTCCACTCTGTCCTGGAGTGGTAGCACCTGATAGGGTTCTATCTATGGGTTAAATAGAACAAAACAGTGTACCAATGCTATACTGAATTGTTTGATACAGAACTGTTTTTGTGTGCTAAAATAAATTGTTTGAAATAACACTATTTTTGAAATTGAAACTGTACTTACGCTAAACTGAATTGTTTGAAATAGAACTGTTTGACTAAATTGAATAACCTGAAATAGAAATGTTCTTGACAATTAAACTGTGAACTCATGCTAAACTGAATCGTTTGAAATAGAACTGCTTATTTGTATAAAAATGGATTTGGCATTAAATTACCCACAAAATTTGGTATGCCATAAACTCCAATCAGACCTAACCAAACTGTAAATTCACGATGGATTTCAGAATTTTTTTAATCATCCTCGAATATATGAAATATACGAAATTAATAAAACAAATAGAAATATTTATTTTGTGAATTGGTATTTTTATAGCTGTCAAGTAGTTTTGACTTTCGGTCATCATCGGGAAAAATATTTCTGCAAAGAACTTTTTTTTCAAAATTCAAGATAAGCGACAAAAAATAAAGCAGTAATGGAACATGCCTATTTGTTGAATGAAAATCATTATTATTTCCTGATATCCGAGTATCTTTAACTGACCGTTATTCGATGTCGACAATGGTAAACATCTTTCAGTGAGAAGTTAGTTTCACAGGCGCGTATTTTGTTTCGAAATAACCCTGACTGGCTTTGGTCGATATCTATTTATTTAGGTTTTCATGTATCAGCCCAAATCTGTTTAACCTATTTCAAATTAGTGTAATTTATATCGTTTAATTTGATGTAAACAATATTTTTGTTCAGGGTTCGGAGATGCTGTTTTTAATTATCTTTGTCTGTATCTATTCTATCCGTGATATTGTCTTATGTCCTTATTCTTGGGAAAGTTCAACACCAACTACTATTCCACCAAAATTCGCCATTGATACTTGAAACAATATAAGAAACTAAAATATGTTACTTTGAATTTTTTTATTGTATTGAATATTTTATGATAATCGAAACTTTCATAAGAAATTGATCAAATTTGGATTATTTTGTGTTTTCAACTTTCCTTCATACAGTTAAATTTAATGTATTTATTTACTTCCTTACATATATATACAGGGTGACCCCCAAAGAAATTGTATGCTTTCAACTAATTATTCCAATTTAAATATTAGACTGGTTAAAAGTTAATTCATTGATGAATAAATCGGGATGTCAAATTTTACATAGATGGTAAGTTATAAACTAGGGCTGTTTTTCATCTAATGAAGAAATGTTAGAAGGAATCAAATATCACTGAAAGATTATATAACTGAAAAGGAAGCCAAATGAAACAATTCTTTATTGGAGAAACTCCAACTTACTTTGTTGGAATTTATTATCTTAATGAATATTTAATCCAATATCTTTGCTGAATAAGGATAATAGGGTTTAGAATTAATCTCAAGGATTATAAGCATTAAACCGTTTTTATAATATTGCCACCATCTGATCTAACTTACGACAAAACCTGATACCAAAAGCTTCTTATATATATATATATATATATATATATATATATATATATATATATATATATATATATATATATATGTGTGTGTGTGTGTGTGTGTGTGTGTGTGTGTATGTGTGTGTGTGTGTGTGTGTAGTTTGTTTGCCGGCCTATATACTGTTATGGGTAATGTAATGCGGAATGTTGATTCATTTATGAATTTTCAATGTCCCGCTTAATCTTAAAAAAAGACTGTGATCATTTGTCATTATATCATATCAATTATTCTTACCCAATAAAAATAATTTCCACACAGTTGTATGATTTCAAGTATTTTATGTATTTCTAATAATTCAAGAAATTGTATGCTTTCAACCAATTATTCCATTTTAATAATGATAATAATAGTTATTTGCATGCACATCGTAATATATTCATACCTAATACTAATAATCTTTTACAGTTTTACGGTTTCAAGTTCTCCTAGTCAATACAAATAATTTTTTCACAGTCATATGATTTTAAGTATTCCTATCAAATAATGATAATTTTCACACAGTTATCTGGTTTCAAGTATTCAACTCTAATGCTAATAATTACCGGAAAGATGAAACCCTAATAAGTACTAACTGTCCGAGTCAAAGTGAAACTAAGAGTTTTGTTGGATTTGGTATGGTTTTATGGTATATCAACCATAGGTAGTTATAAATGACTTAATACGTATAAACAGTTCTATTTCCAAAATTCAGTTCAGAATGAGTATAGTTTTTTTGTTTATAAACACTTAGATGTCAAAACAGTTCTATTTCAACCAATTCAGCTTAGCATATGTACACAGTTTGAAAGTCAAAATGATTCTATTTCAAACAATTCACTTTAGTAAAAATACACAATTTCAATGTCAAAACAGTTGTATTTCAAACTATGTAGTTTAGCATATGAACACGGTTTAGTTCGATTTGAACTATAGATAGTACTGTATCAGGTGCTACCACTCTTTGGAGCGATGGCGATGTAGAGGTACTCCGCATTCATGAAATCTCCAGAATTACTGGAAACCCACAATCTGTTGTTTAGTGTCATATCCAGGACACACGTTGGGGAGGGGTCTTACCCTTCTGCCGAGAAGCAGTCAATGAATGCTACGACCCCAGCTGACTCAGCAAGGATCAATGAGTTATGGTAATGAAGGAGTACTCCATATTCTTGAAAGTGGAGTTTCGCTGGCACACATAATTTAGTGTCAAAAACAAGAGTGTAACCTATCTAGAAATATAAAGCGTGTTCATAACTTTCATATAACTTGAAAACAAACGAACGGGATCATTACAGGCTCTCCAACGGTGACGGTTAATCAGTCCTCAAAGAAATGCCATTGTCTTTTTTGGTTTAGTTTTGTTTTATGTCATATCAACCATTTCAGGTTATTTGGTTTGGTTTGTTTTGGTTTCTTTGTTTAATGGCATATCAACCTATGTAGGTTATTTAATGCCAAAGCCATTCTCCTAGAAGAACAGTAGTGGTACTATTTAACCAATAGCTGGGAGGATAAGGGGGTTTATACCTTTCCCAAGGGTATTTGTTCGAAACTGAACGTAATAGCGTGACTGGAATACGAACTCGCTTACAACGATTCCGCAGTCCATCGCTTTAACCATTATGCCACGAGGACATCCACCTTCAGGTTATTTAATACCAAATCCTGTTTATGCATATAAAATATTTACGACTTGTATGCACACTTTGTTTATAACATTTTAAAACTACCTTGATGTCGTTTTTCCCAAAGTTAAATCGTTTCAAGTGTTGCTGTGTTTCACAAATTTTTATATTCAAAATTACTCATGCATGCAGTTAAATGATTCCTAGTATTTTTATGCATCACTAACAATTCAGTTTAAGATCAAATGATGAAGTTTTTATTTTAAACAATTCAATTTAGTATCAGTCATTTCTTTGCTGTCAGTTTAAATGCCAAACAGTTCAATTTAACCCCTCAGTAGGACCCTATCAAGTGCTACCACAGCGGAACTGGGAGCGATTACAATGAAGGGGTACTTCATAATCCCCAAAGCTCCAGCATTACTGGAGCCTCACCATCAGATTTTTTAGTGTCATGTCCAGGACACTTGTCATGGGGGGGGGAGGTATTACTTAAACAAAGATAGAGATAGAGTGAGGGTTTATGCACTTGTGGACTTGGGGGAAATCAGTGCTAAATTATCTATTTATCTATCTATCTATCTTTTGTTCATAAAGTTAGTTTTCTTATAAACTAAACATATCAGAATTTCATTATTTTCAGTGGGACATTTTACGGTTAGAATTGATTTCATCAGAATTATTTATTACATTTTTCTACATTTGAACAATGTAACGAAAAGGAATCTAAGATAAAGTTCTCTCCTTAACAAGGGTTGTTTAAAAAGGTTCTAATTCCCAGCCAAACGGAAGGACCATGGCTGAACATTTTCGTGGTGGCAAAACACTTACCCTTCTTTT
Source organism: Sepioteuthis lessoniana (assembly GCA_963585895.1). NCBI lineage: Eukaryota > Metazoa > Mollusca > Cephalopoda > Myopsida > Loliginidae > Sepioteuthis > Sepioteuthis lessoniana. Next base: position 129,609,710 of record OY757905.1, on the reverse strand, counting down.
AGAACAAGAAAAACTGATCTAGATTCTTGTCTTAATTTCTATGCAGTTGAGACCCATATGTAAATGGGAGGTGTGTTACAAATCTACAATCTTGGTGAGTCTTAGAACCTTTTGAGGGCTATCATATTTTAGCTATTTTAATCTTAGTTTTAAGGATATTACGATTTTTCAAATTTGTTTTTTCTTCCGAGAGCTTCACTTTAATAGAAATTAATAATAAATAGCACCTAACAGT
>OY757905.1:129596975-129604475 GCA_963585895.1 Sepioteuthis lessoniana | reverse complement strand
TACATCACAACCAACAAGACCTCAAACTTGGACAGTTTTTGGATTAAGAACTTGACTCAGTATTGAAAAAAAGCAGAAAACCTACAGGCTTCGCAGAAATACCACATGAAATACAGAAAACAAGAAAATTAGACGACATTTTTCTTCGATTATGCAACACTGTGTACAGACAAAACACCATAGAGAAATGAACAAAAGTTGACTCTCCTCTTTCCGAAGAAAAGTAACCTCGGAATCCGAAAGAACTATGTTCGTATAAGCCTTAACGTTACAAAAGTTTATATATGCACCGTTTTGCAATCGTATCCAACCTTAAATCCAAAAAAGAAATTAGGGAAAATCAGAGCTGTTTTCGGAGAAATTGATCCAAAAGTTCAAAGATTCTGACACTTCGTCGAAACACGGAAGGACATCGGGCAAATTACTCGAGGCAACACGATTGTTTCTACATTTCTTCAAAGCATTAAATTTCAAACAGAGCGGGAAAATAGAACAAATACTACTAACATATGCCCATTCCAAAGAAACTCTTCCAGCTATAATAATGCTCTGCAAAAAAACGACAGCAATTGAGAGACAAAATATTCCGATATTGTTGATGGAGTCTTGCAAGAAAATACATTCGAGATACATATGTTTACGTACTTCGAATGTTGATAGACCTAATATAATATTGTGACATAAAAAAGGAAATAAATTGCCGACATCCCGCAGAAACCTTAACAGAAGCAGACTACGCTAACGATCAAGCACTTTTTGGAAATACACCTGTCAAAACCGAATCCCCATTTCATAGCCTGAAGCAACGGCAAGTGGCATTGGTGTTCACGTGAAAGCTAATAAAACAGAGTCCATAAGTTTTAAACAAGAAGTAGCAATTTCCTCGCTTGGTTGCAGGCTTTAAAAATTAGTTGACAAGTTAACGTACCCCAGTTGCAGAATCTCATCTACTGAAAGTGATATCATCATAATCCTATTGGCAGGTTAACGATCATATGCAAAACTAACTCCCCACCGATAAAATAAAACGGAATTTCTTTCAAGCTTTGACGGTGTCAATACTCCTGAGTGGATGCACCACATGGACGCTAATGATTCTAGTAAAACGAACATGATCTCTTAGGTACTGCTGGGGAAGTAAGGACAATTAATATATATAGCGTTCTCTTAAGCACACTTACGTAGACGCGCCAATATTGGCCGACTAGCGAAGATAAAAAGCCTTGTGTGAACACAGGGTGAAGTTTAGAGGACCTTTATGGAGCGATAGATAATCGATGCAGATAGCCATAAAGAATGATAAAAATGTGTGGTATCAAAACTTCTGGATGATGATGATGCAGTCGTGTTATCAGCCATTTTCGGTCAAATACCCCTGGGAAAAGTATAAATCCCATTATCTACCTGATATGAATAAATAATACCAATCCGATTCTTCTACAAAGATTGCTTTGGTATTATGTTACCCACGAAGACTGATGTGCCGTAAAACAAAGAAATAATATATATATATATATATATATATATATATATATATATATATATATATATATATATGTCCCTTTTGATTGACGGCTATACTTTATCGTTCTAATTTCTAAATTCATCGCAACGGATGGACTGAAAGTATTTCAAGTTATATTCCATTTGAAAGGAATATCTTGCTAAGTTTTTGATAATCATTAAACACCTATTGTTCCTGTCGTAATTTTTGCATGATTTCAAATTCATACTTATATAATATTGTCGCTATGTTTGAATTCATCATATTTCCCTTTAACTTTGTCGCAATCAAATTTATTCTATCATTTATTACTGCCTTTTTAGATTAAGTGTTCTTTGAATATTGTACCATTCTCCATTCTGGGAGTCTTTGGAAATCTTATTTTCTTTAATACGTCTCCGAGTTATCCTTTAATTTCTGCTTTTTTTTCATTGCAGTCTATTTGTTTTTAGAATATATCTTGGAATTTAGAGATCGACTTTCATACAATTAGGGTTCTTTTATCCTGAAATACCATTCCATCTATTTTCTTCGTTCTTCCAAGATTTTCTTTTACTTATAAAATTCATTTCAGAAATGTAGTCAACGTTTTCTGCTGAGCAAGTTGAATTCAACCTGATCGTATATTATTTAATTCTATTCTAACTCGTATTATTTCTTCAATACTATTTCATTTTTTTCAACTGATAAATACGCATCATTTACATTTCTCTTTTGCTGATTAATTCAGTCAATCTTCAGTCGTAGTTGGTGTCATTTAACCTTAACGTAGATATTTACAGAGTTTATTGTAAGATAAAGAGCAATTAATTAACCACGTGAAATTACTATTCAAAGGCCATGTACATTTGGATTAATTCATTGATTAACTGAATTCAACGGCATGCATACCCGTCCAGGGTTATTTTAACGTAGAGATTAGAAAATTGTGCTCATTTTCCGCTCATATCTATCTATTTATCTATCCACACACACACACACACACACACACACATATATATATATATATATATATATATATATATACTAACCCCTACACTCGGGCAGGATATGACACAAGGTCAATTTTAAGTAGAGCTTAACAGGCTTAAATTCAGAGTTTTCCTTCTCCTAGATTAGTGGCCTCACTAAGGCTGAAGTACCCAGTCTGCCCTATTATTTATCCATAGCTGGAGGGAGAATAATTGGATTCATACCTTTCCCAAGGGTATTAGTGCTATGTGAAATGCTGTCAGTCTCGTCTAAGATTTGAACTCGTGTCACCGTGTCCATTTCCTAGGACGATAACTATTACATCACGGGCACCACTCTCTCTCTTTCTCTGTCTCTGTCTGTCTGTCTGTCTCTCTCTCTCTCTCTCTCTCTCTCTCTATATATATATATATATATATATTGGCGGGTAGATATTACTTCCGTTCTTTTTTTTTGGTTGGTTGCCGGAAAGAAAAAACCTTACCAAAGAGTAACCTCATGTGTTATTTAATACCAAATTGTAAATTGTGATATTTAACCAATAGTTGGGGGAATAATCGTGTTAATGCCTTTCCCTAGTTTTTTTAGTCTGAATGTAAATATAATAGCGTGACTGGAATTCGAACTAATTTACTTTAATATCGCAGTTCAGCACTCAAGCCGAGACACCTCGAAACTTCAAAAGTCTTTACTATGTATAATTATAAGTTACTTTAAACCATATAACTATGCGCAAACAAATATCTACTATTTAGTAAAAATAATTTTAAGCATTAGATTTTACCCATTTTTTTTAAAAAAAGGGTTAAAAATTGATTTTAGTCATTATATGACTAAAATCAATTTTTTAGATAAAGTAATTTCATTAAACTTCGTTTTCTTTCATCACAAGGCAGTGTTTGATATCTTCTTTGGCTCTGACTTCTAATAGCATTCAAAATAATGAAATCTAATCGGATCATTTGATAATGTTCTCGTTGTCATTGTCATAACGGTGATAAAACAAACTCTCACGGTCCTATTTCTGTATTTTTATGTAGAGTACTTTAACTTCTGATAAGTTGTATATTCGAAAAAAGGTATATATTATACGCTTATTTGGCTCGAGGCGTAGATATCTCAAGAGATTTAAGTACACCAGAAAAAAATAAGGATTAACGTTGGACATAAATAGATAGATAGATAGATAGATCAAGTAAAGGAGACTTGGATAGATAGATAGATCAAGAAAAGGAAACTTATATATAGAGAGAGATAGATAGGTAGATAAATAAATCAAGAATAGGAGACTTAAATAGATAGATAGATAGATAGATAGATAGATAGAAGAATGGGGACAAGGCAAAAAAAAAAGAAATAGAGAAAAGGATTTTGATCGAGACTAAAAAAATGGAGAGTGAAAGATAAAGAGAAAAGAAACCCATCATTATTTTAACACTTTAGGAAAAAAACATGTTTAAGAAATTCATCTTTTTAGAACACACACATACACACACACACACAAATATGTTTATATATATATATTTCATCCATCCCTTCGCACGAGCAGGATGCGACACAAAGTCATTTTATTCTGCGAGAACGTAAGATGTCTGAATTTAACGAAATACTTCTCGAAGGCAAATTGCCATACCAACGTTAAAGAACCAAGACTGCCCAATAATTTATTCATATCTGGAGAGAGCATTGCTGGATGCATACCTTTCACAAGTGTATCAGTGCAACGTGAAATGCATACAGCCACATCCAAATTTTAAACTCGTGTCTTCGTTCCAATTTCCCCCGACGATAACCATTACTCAACGAGCACATACAAATATATATGTATACGTGTGTGTGTGTGTGTGTGTGTGTGTGTGTGTGTGTGTGTGTGTGTGTGTTACTAAATTGGTGAATGTGTTTAGTCTTTGGTAAACACAAAACAAAGAATATTAAGCTAAATAGTTGGGTTTTATTTTTGTAAGAGACGAGTATTCCACTGTTTTAAACTCCAATATTAAGCAAAGGGTATTAAATTGTTGAGACAATTTTGGAATCGTATACGAATGCACTTATAGAGAATTTGTCCTTTTAAAAAAGAAAACATGAAATTTAGATCATTCTTTTGATGTGTTGAAATAATGAATACCTTGTAAGAAATATTTGTGAGAAATTACAAAGGGAAGAATGAAAAAATAAAGATTAAAAAAAAATAAAAATAAACACTGAGTCTGTGATACTGATTAAATGGAGACTCTTATTTCTTTAACGGCTTGAAGTTGAATCGAAGATTTCGTATTTCAAAGAAGAAAAAAAAAAATGAAATTAAGGCAAGAAGAATTAGAATAAAGAAATGTAATTTGATGAGTGGAATGAAAATAATGATGAAGCTGAGAAAAGTAAGGAAAGGAGAGAGAGAAAGAGAGAGATAGAGACAGAGAGAGACAGAGATACTGAGAGAGGGGGAGATAGAGACAGCCAGACACAGAGAGAGAGAGAGAGGGAGACAGAGACAGAGGCAGAGAGAGATAAAGAGAGAAATATATATATATATATATATATATATATATATATATATATATAGAGAGAGAGAGAGAGAGAGAGAGAGAGAGAGAATGAATTGAAACAATAATAATGAAATAAATGAGATTGGGTAGGGATAGAAAATGCCAAACATAGAGGAAATGCAAAATTAGAGAGAAAGGGCAAACTAAAGACTACAGAAAGAAAGAAAGAAAGAAAGAAAGAAAGAAAGAAGAAAAGAAAGAAAGAAAGAAAGAAAGAAAGAAAGAAAGAAAGAAAGAAAGAAAGGCTTGAATAACAAAGAAAGAAAATGACAGAAAAAGACACTGTATGAAAACTACAAATGAAGGAAAGAAACAAAGAAAGATATAACGTGGAGAATAAGAAAGCACGAAAATTAGGATTTTCTTTCATTATTTTTCTCATTCTATCTTTTCTTTCATCCATGCTTTCTTTTTTCTCTCTGTTTTACTTTTATTCGAAGGAGATAAAAAGAAGAGCAAATCTATAATAACAAATATCTGAAAGGAAAGAAAGAAAGAAAAAAAAAAGAGTAAAGTGGATTGAATAAATAAGAAAGTTATCAAATCTCAAAAGAAAGCGTAGAAAAAAAAAACTTAAGAAAAGAAAGCTGGTTCATCGATGATAAGAAAGAAAATAAACGAAGACAGAATAGAAAATGTATCATAATGAAAAAGTGAGAATGAAGAAAATGAATTAATAAAAAGTGTTTAATAAGACAGAATGTAGGGAAAAAAGAAAATGTATTTAAAAGAACACACGAAAAGACAGTAAAGAAAGAAAGAAAGAAAGAGCAAAGTAAAAACTAAAATGATGTAAAGAAACGAACAAAGAAATTAAGTTATAAAGAGAGTGAACAATTAGATAAAACTAAAATGAAAGAGAGATGTGAAGAATATCAGAAACACGAAAATGAAAAATAAATAAATAAACAAATAAATAAAAAGAGGAAAAAATAATTGTGTATGATAAAAAAGAACAATAATGAAGAATAAATGGAAAATACTCACAGAAAAAAAAAAAAAAACGATGAAAGTAAAAAAAAAAAAAAAAAATAGAGGTAAATTAAAACAAAAACGAACTATCTGACGAACAAATGGAGAAAAGCCGAACATCAAGAAAGAGCCACTAAGTATAAAAGTAAAAAAAAAAAATGGAGAAAAATTCAAAAACAATAGAAGTTAAAGAAAGAAAAGAATGAAACGGGTGTAAAGTGCAAAAATAAATAGCAAACGGAAAGAGCACAAAGTAAACAAGAAATAATTTTCAAACTGTAACAATTTTAACAGAAACAAATGTACAATTAATAAAAATATATAAAGAATAAAGATAAAAATAAAATAATTATCATTAAAAAGAATGAAAGAAAGAAGGAAAGAAAGTAATGAAGGAAGAAAGGATGGAAGAAAGAAGTAAAAAACGTGATTGACGAAACCCAAGAAGTACGCAGAAAACACAAAAAAAAAAAAAGAAAAGTAAGATTGAATTACAAATAAAAGCGTAAATGGAAGGAAAAAAATACAGAGTAAAAAATAAATTATTTCTGGGAAAAAAGCGAATAGCAAGCAATATAAAGGAGAGAAAAATGTTTACAAATTAAAGAAAGAAGAACAAAAAAAAAAAAAGGAAACACTAACATTTAGGGAAAAACTAAGGAGGAGAAATCATGAGCGAAAATTCAAAAAAGGAGAGGGTTACTTACAAACTGAAGTGAAGTTGATAAATGAAAGAAAAGAAAGCAGAAATAAAGAAAGAGAGAAGAAAGCAGGCAAAAAATGAAGAATAACATCGAGTGAAAAACCGACAAGCAATAAAAGATAAACAAAGGAAAAAAATAATTTGAAAACAGACGGAAACTAAGAAAGAAAGAAAGAAAGAAAGAAAGAAATTAATCTAGAGGAAACTAGAGGTAAGAAAAAACAAGGAAAGCAAAGAACAACGTGATGAAGAGGGGGCAAAAAGAAAATGCAAAAAGGAAGTAAAAAGACAAATAAAGTGCGCAAAGAAAGATAATAAAAACATCAAATCCAATAAAAAAAAGCGTTTTTATGACGAAGACAGGAAGGATACAAAGACGAAAGCAGAAGGAACAAAAAGAAAGGAAAAATGAAAAAAGTTTCAAACCCGACAGGAAAATGGATGACGATAAAGTAAAAAAGTAAATAAACCTAAAAGAGAAAAAAATAAAAAGCCGAATAGGCTAAAGAAAATAGATACTAAAAGAAAAAAGAAAAAAAAATGATGTTATATATGAAATAAGGAAGTTAATGGACAATAATAGTCAAAAATGAAAGCCGGAATCACTAAATATAAAAGAGCTGTAAAACGAAGAATTATCTTCAAAGAAAAAACATTAGCATGAATAAATGAGATAAAAAGTAAGAGTAAGAACTACCTAATAATAAAAATAGATCCCAACGTCGTTTTCATTTATAAAGTGCAAAATAAACATTAAAAAAACGGTTCTACTTAGAAATTAATCTTTTGCTTTGACGACAGTC
>OY757905.1:129524475-129594475 GCA_963585895.1 Sepioteuthis lessoniana | reverse complement strand
CCCTAAAAAATGTGGTCGTTTTTTCTTAATGTATTTTGTACATTGCCCATTTTTATTTCTTACTGTTTTCTTATGCTTTTTGTTTTTTTTAAATTTTTACCGAAGGGTGGGTGAGCTAAAATAATTTCATTTAATATATATATATATATATATATATATATATATATATACAATATGCTTTAAGCCTCGCCCAGACTTTAGACTTATCTCACATCTCTTAGCTATGTATGGGTCTCACCTGCACAGGTATTAAGATAAAAATCTGAATTAGTTTTTCTTTTTTTATCAGAAATGACAGTGTGTCGTCTCTACAAATAAATTCAGCTATAGCTCTTTTTCAGGCTGAAGCTTAGAACTTTTTGAACGTATATATATGTTTGTGTGTATGTTTGTGTGTGTGTGTCCTTGTGCGTGAGTGTGTGTGTGTATGTGTAGGTTTTTTCTCTTTTATTACGATGGATAAACGTTATTCTAATTGATAAGCAGTCCGATGACACCAAAAAAGACCAATACAGAACGGATATTGTTATGAGAGAGACAGAGAGAGAGATATTTTTGAATGTTTCCAAGTAGGATGAGTAGAAGCACTTACTGTAACTCGAGTTTTTTACGTTCCCTCTTCTTCAAAGTATCTCTGTGTTTTGTTTTAGTTTTAAAACCTTTTCTTCAAAAGGGAAATATCGTGAAAGAATAACAGTCGCCATGTTTTTCTTTTATTCAAACATCTTTAACCACTGACTGAGTTTGGTACAACAAGAGTTTAGGATCTTAGCCAAGTAGTGTGTGAACCTTGTCCGAGGTCAACCACTTTTCTTGAAGTACTGACAAATTACTGAGGAGTCATATATCTGTTATTCAATAGTCCATTTACTCAGACGTGACCAGCTGAAAAGTATCCCACTCCGTGAAAACTGGTACTTTGGCAGACGATATTATTAAAGTCGGACTAGAGTTTTGTGGGAGGGGAATTATCAAACTAAGGCCGAATAAAACGTTGTCCAAACTTAAGGATATTAGCAATGAATTTCACACCGGACCTTAATTGTTAAATGCTCAGTTCAAATCAATATATTTAAAAAAAAAAAAAAGCTTTGAATTTAATCAATCGTTATACCTGCATAAACGCCTGTCTATGACTCTCTTTCGCCTTGTCTGTCTGTATCTGTCTCTCTCTCTCTCTCTATATATATATATATAGTTTTAAAAGAAAAAAGTCGTAGTTCCACTATAAATTTATTTCAGGTCTATAAAATGATCTTCTTCAGATGGAGAAAAAATACAGTTATGAATTCAAATATATTTTAGGCAGGTTTACATTCCGGCAAGAACTCATTTTTTTTCAATATGTTTTTATTTAAAAAAAACCCTCTTTAACTGTGGAAATATCATTATATCTTATCAAATATAATTTTTATACGTTCTTTAAAAAAAACCCAAAAAACCGTTAGTTATAATTAAAAATATTACTGAATTAAAAATAGACGATGAATAATGTAGTGGGTAGATATAATAGTTTAGTGGATATGTTACTCTCCAATTTGTATTGAGTGAGTGTGAGTGAGTTCCTGTCCGTATTTTACGGGTATTACTTTCAGGTTTAGTGCCACCACAAATACAACACAAATTTTACAAGCACGTAAACAAATGGAAAATGAAAACAACGAACATTAAGAAACAAACAATTTTATAATAATAACAAGCAGGATAAAAACAATTAGAAACACAGTATTCATTTTATGTACGAGCAGCTTTTGTAGAAAATACTGTTGTGGCCAGTTGAATGAAAATCAGAGGTACCTTCAATAAGTTTCCAGACATTTTTTGTATAGGCATTTAAAATTGTCGTAGACTCTTGAAAATTTAGTATGTCATTGCTATACATCTTATGAGAGAACTGACCAATTTTTATGATTTCAGGTTCAAATAAACAGCTACATCAGGAATTGGAATATACCATACGAAATAGTTTTCATTTACTTTTGATCGTCACAGCTGGTGAATTTCAAAAATGCAATCTGGACGTGAGGACATTTTACAAGAACGATATTCCATAAAGTTCTGTTTTAAACTTGGAAAAAATACCACAGAAACGTAGGGAATGCTTCAGACAGCTTTTGGAGCATCTTGCATGAATCGAGCATCAGTTTTTGAGTGGCATAAGAGATTCAAGGAAGGCAGGGAGTCTGTGAGGGATGATGAGATGTGTGGGGAGAGTAAGGAAGTCAGAATACCTGGGTTGATTGGCCAAATATGGGATTTCATGGATAAGGACCGTCGTGTGTCTATAGAGACAATAAGTGCACAATTTGATGTCAGTGTGGGAACTGTACAGACAATTCTTTGCGAGGAACTGAAGATGCGGAAGATTTGCCCGAAGTTTGTCCCAAGGGTGCTCAGAAAAGATCAGAAAGAAAGACGTTGTCATGACAGCAGGGAGATGGTCTAACTGATCATTTCAGATCCCGCAGTTCTTGATGCTGTGGTGACATCCGATGAAAGCTGGATCTACTGCTATGATCCAGAGACCAAGACACAGAGTTCCCAGTGGAAGCATTCTGGCTCTCACAGACCCAAGAAGGCCAGATAGAGCAAATACACCTACAAACTTTTGATGATCCCTTTTTTTGCCAGCACTGGCAAGATCTATGTAGATCTTGCACTTGGTTCCAACTGGACAGACAGTCAACAAAGAATACTACGTTGAGGTTTTAAGGGAGTTCAGGAAGAGATTCCGTCGGAAGAGGCTGGCACTCTTCAAATTGGATCAGTGGGATTTCCACCATGATCATGCACCAGTCAACAACTCCATCCTTGTCACAGACTATTTGACAAAGATGGGCATCAAGACAGTTCCTCGCCCTCCCTATAGTCAAGACCTTCCTCCTTGTGACTTTTGCTTATTATCTAAGCTCGCAGGCTGTCATTATGAGACAATTGAGGGTATGAAAGAGGCTGTAACGAAGGTCATTGACACGCTCACACAAGAGGACTTCCATGGGGTCTTGCCGAAGTTGTTGGAACTGTACAACAAGTGCAGTGCAGCCGGAGGAGATTACTTCGAAGGGGTCTAGAGTTTCATGTGTGTACTATCAATAAAAGTGCCCATACGAAAAAAGTCTGGAAACTTATTTAATGAACCTGGTAGAATTGTTCGCCCGTGTGTGTGTGTGTGTGTGTGTGTGTGTGTTTACTTGTTAATTAAGTCTATAAAATAAATGGGTCAATAGTTGGCCGAAGTAAAGAAGATAAAAATTTGACTTTACTTACATACATGGGTATATGTGTGTGTGTATATAAGTGATGGACCGGAAGTATGGGTCTTTGCTTTAATTAAGTCTGCAACTGCATTTTTTTAGGATTTTTGGTGACAACGTGTCGCATTAGTAAGACACGGTTACATGCCTTTTCCCTTTAGGTCTTATGGTGTAGCTCTCTGCTGTCTGTTCATGACCTCTCTTAGGAGAAAGAATGAATGACCTAATTGATTAAATCCTTCATTATTTATACTTTTTTGGGTCACTTAAGTGGATCAAAAAATAGTTTAATTGCGGGTCCTAAATTTCAAGCGCTTAGACATGTCTTGACCAATCAGATTCATATATATACTTATTTTTTTTTTTAGAGCCTAAAAATTTTCTGTTGATTAGTTTTTGAGCTGGATTTTCTCAAATATTCTTAATTTTGGTTTTTAGCTGATTGGTTGAAAAATATAAAAATGTAACTTTAATGTTAATACGATTTTGTTCCGAAATTTCTGGAATGTTCTTATTCTGTGTTTTTACGGTTGATCATTTTAAGGCTAAAATATGTGTATTCTATAAAACTGAAAAATATGAACTGTGGCTTGAAACTCAATTAAATAAAGTATAAATAAAAAAATTAATCCATCATTTTGTTGAAATTATTGTGTTTTATAAAGATTATATTATATAATCCATGTTGTCTGAAAAAATAAATGAATTAATTCTTATATTGATTTACCAAAAAGTCTTTTTTTGAAAATGAAACATTGTAAAAAAATTCTTTCTTATTTCTATAAGGAAGAATTAGGATGTCGATTGTTTAGTTAACCGTAATAAATAATGGAATAATATTGTAATAGATATTAAATTAATGTACCTAATAATTCCTAACTTTTAATACAATTATTGAGAAGCAAATTCAAATATGAATTTATTCATCGAGTTTTTAAATATTCGTTTACAGATAATAAAAACGGTGTAGTACATTTAATAGTTAGTACAAACATTTAGGACTATACTATTAAGTTTGATTTTTTTCATCAAATATATGCTATATTAAATTATTTGAAAAAAGGAATATATATATACACCATTTTTAATGTATTTGGTATGACTCGACCTGGGATTGAAGCCCCGTCTACGGGACATTTAGCGACCACTCTACTTAATAGGCCAAATTATATAGAGTCATCTGCAGACAACATGTTTCGTTGCATCACAACACTTCAATGTGTAGAATGCAGTAGGCTGGGATTGAAACCTACCCAAATTTACGGTAGGCTAGGTATTTTATCGCTCAGCCACAGGCGATTTACGTCAATTTGGGATTTCTTTCTTTTGTTTACATTTTGCCTTACCGGATACCAAGTTGCTCAATTCATTAGAAAAATATATATATATTGACAAAAGACTCAAAAAATGGAACTTGATGGCCCCTTGCTTAACACTCAGGTAAGGATCAAGAGTAAAATGAAGCAATCCAGGGAATGGAGGAGCGCCTTCTCCAAGACTTTTGTGTAGTAGCTATTAAAAAAATGAGCCTTTGGGTCACCCTCGACTAACATTAGAAAGACAAGTGAACTGTTTTTATCTTTAATTCGATTTTTTTGTCTCAGTCTAATTGATTGTAAAAGTGTCCAAAGTTCTTCTTCCGAGTGATTTTGATTGCATCAATTGATTGCCTTAAAGGAGAATTCTCTGTATGTATGTATGTATGTATGTACAAAACCTTCTGTACAAGCAGGATGCGACACAAGGTCAATTTTTAAACTGGAGTTTGGAATATTTGAACTCAAAGATTCCCTTCTCCTCCACAGGTTGCCGTACCAAGCCTAAACATTTGCCTAACTATATCATCCATAACTGGAAGGAGAATAATTAGATTCATATCTTTCCCAAGCGTATTAGCGTTATGTGAGATATAAACTGCCTCGTCCATGATTTGAACGCAGGTCACCGTGTCCCAACGATATACATTACACCACACGCACCTCCACTTTTTTTTAATGATTTATTTGCTTTTTAATAGACTGGGTGGAATATTTGCCTTGTAAAATTTTGTTCAGTCCAGGAAGCTATAGGTATTAAAAGTAAAGCTCAAAATATTAAATAGTAATCAACAATGGAATTAATATACTAAAGTTCCTCTTCAACAATGGTCACGAGGAGACATCCTGGGTGTTTATACCTTCGCAAGATTTATACTACACTATTAGGTTTCGAGTAGTTTTCTTTTTCTCCTGAGATATTTTTTTTGATTTCTTTTATTTCGGCTTCTTTGATGGCGTCCACTTCCAATATTCCTAAGTATTACAAAATTTTCATTTTCTCCGAGCATTCTCATCTTATATTAATTCATTCTGTCATGTGTCGGTTCTCGCTTCTCATTATTAGCATGACAAATTTTTCTATGCCGAATCCCATCCCGGTATTCTGACTATATATCATCATTGCCTATATTAGGTTACCATCTTTTTTTTTTTTTTTTCATTTACTTTTCAACAGTTTGATGCCGTCCGTGTACATTAAGTGATTGATCTTTTCCTGCAATTTTGTAAGTTTGCATCCGCCTAAGCATGAATCTGACCCAAACGTTTTAACTGGTAGTTTGAGGCTGGCTTTTGAGCGAGATTAAATCTCTTTGACGAGTAGTCTAGGTTGCATAAGAATTCAACCCTTCTGAACTGTATTCTAGTTGGTGTCGATTCTCACTTGGATCTCTGGTTTACCCGGTCTCATTTTCTAGAAATTGGTAACAGTTTCAAACGCAGTATCTCTAATCATTTTAAGTCACCTTCATATTCCATAACAATTTCAGCTTCGTGGTATGATTCAAGTATTTATCGCTTTCTTGTATTTTACTCTGAAGTCCGCTGGGACGACAAAATTCCCTTGTTAACAAGTTCCTTTTGTGTTAAAATTTGATGTAATAATAACAGGTGAGCTGTTTGTATCTCAGAGGGACAGAAACCTTTATGTGCATCATTTCCCATGCATATACTGGTTTGTGTATATAACATTTGTCAGTGATACTTTTGTCAGTATTGTCACACAAATATTCTGTCACTCGATCATTTTTCCGCACCAGACATATAACATTATTTTCATTATTACTATTATTGTTACTATAACTATTATTATTATTATTATTATTAACTGTACAATATTTTGTGCTAATAATTGCTTACTTCAGTTATACTTGCTATTTATTTTTTTAATTGTCAAAATAGAAAAAACTAATTCTATAATTTAAAAAAAGAATGAAATGACAAGTTAACACCAGTTAGTAATTATCAACACACACACACACACACACACATATATATATATATATTTGCTTTATATTACACACACACACACACATAAATATATATATATATATATATATATATATTGTTTGCCCAACCGTTTTATTTTTTAGACTGAAAGAATTTTTTTCATTTTTCAAATGAGGAAGAAATTTACTTGTCAGAAAGTAATATATATATATATATATATATATATATATATATATATATATATGGGGGGTCTCTGTGTGTGAGAGAGTTTGTGCGTATATATATATATATATGTGCGAATATACACTGACAAAAACACTGCCACACACGCACATATAAATGCGTAATTTTAAATAAGTATCATTGCATATATTTCAAATTAATCTTCATATTATATAAGTAATGTAATTGTTCATCTTTCTCTCTCTCTCTCTATCTATCTATCCATCTATCTATCTCACTCTCTCTGTCTATATATATGTGTGTGTGTGTGTGTTTATACCTAGGTTTGTACGCGTTCAAGTGCGCTCCTCAATATTCCTCAATTTGTCTTGATTAAAACTAATTAAGCCAATTATTTCTCTCATTAATCATTTATTTATACTTGCATATCATACTTAAGTATGTGCATACGTATGAATGATTATCATAAAATTTAGGTTGTCAGGCAATTTAGAAATTCATTTCAGAAAATACCTTTATACAACCTTATCCACATCAGAAATTTGCAATTCAACATTCTGCTATGAGTTTGGACAACATTTTACACTTGAGAGTTTAACATCCAGTGATAATGGACTTTGGTTTCGTTTCAAGAAATATTTATTCAATAAAATATTTTCAATAATTTAAACAAAAAAAGCTTGTATAAGTATTTAGTTTATTACACTCTGTGGAGCAGTGTCTCATCGACCAAGATTGACATCGATACGCGACTAACAAAGGTATGGACAGCTAACAATAGGCTATCGGTCATATAAAAGTCAGACCTGTCCAATAAAATGAAATACAGTTTCTTCCAAAAAGCGATAGTGTCGATACTGTCATATGGATGCACTACATGGACGCTAACTAAACAGCCGGATAAAAAGCTTGTCGGCAACTACACAAGAATGCTGCGAGCAATATTGAACAGGTCCTGGAGGCAACACCTCCAAAAAGCAGAAACTGTACGGCAACCTACTACTCATCACAAAACTATCCAAGTTTGACGAACCAGGCATGCAGGAAACTACCGAAGTAGGGACGAGCTCATAAGTGATATACTCCTATGCACCCCTACACATGGCCGAGCAAAAGCAGGGTGACCAGCTGGGACCTACATACAGCAGCTCGGTGAGGATACGGGGTGCAGCCCGGAGGACCTGCCGGATGCGATGAACGATAAGGAAAGGTAGAGAGAGAGAGAGAGAGAAAGTCAGAGATATCCGCGCTGATGGCACGGCAAGACGACGACAACGATGATGATGATGATGGACTTTGGTTTTGTTTCAAGAAATATTTCTCCAATAAAATATTTTCAACAATTTAAAGAAAAAAGCTTGTATAAGTATTTAGTTTACTGTATTCTGGGGACAGAGAGGTAATACCAGCAAAAATGAGGATATTTCAGTTGGTTGGTTGGTTGGTTGGTTGGCATATCAACTTTTGTAGGTTATTTAACGCCAAATCCATTCTTATGTAAAGAATCAGTTCTAGTTAAAACAATTCAGTTTAGCCTGAGTACACAGTTTAATTGTCGAAATCATTTCTGTTTCAAACTATTCAGTTTATTCAAGCAGTCATATATAACAATTCAGTTTAATGTTAGTATAATTCAATATCAAAAATAGTTCAATTTCAAACAATTAAGTTTAGCATTAGCACGCAGTTTGAATTTAAGTACAGTTTAATAGTGGAAAACATGTGTA
Organism: Sepioteuthis lessoniana; assembly: GCA_963585895.1. Classification (NCBI taxonomy): domain Eukaryota; kingdom Metazoa; phylum Mollusca; class Cephalopoda; order Myopsida; family Loliginidae; genus Sepioteuthis; species Sepioteuthis lessoniana. The sequence continues at coordinate 129,586,045 of OY757905.1, read as the reverse complement.
TTTCTTGCTATTCAGTTTAATAAAGCAGTTCTAATTCAGCTCATTCACTTAAGTATAAGTACAGATTTTGTTTACACAGAGTTAAATGTCAAAACAGTTCTATTTTAAATAATTCAGTTTAGCATAAGCACGCAGTTTAAATGCATGTACGGTTTAATTGTCAAAATCCTTTCTCTTTCAAGCTATTCAGTTTAGTTAAACAAGTCAGTTTACCATAAGTATACCGTTAGTTATATTTAACCCATAGCTAGAGCACTATCAGGTGCTACCATACCGGGGCAGAGTTGACCTGGAAGCGATGATAATAAAGGGGTACTCCGCATTCCCCAAAGCTCCAGCATTACTGGAACCTTTCCGTCAGATTGTTTGTTGCTATATCCAAGACAATCGTTGGTAGGGGTCTTACCCTCTGCATTGGTGCAGTTGGTGTATTCTACAGCCCTTGCCGCTTGGGCAAGGGATATCTCGGGTATAAAACTTTACTACATCTGATATTAAGGCTTCAGTTCCGGAAATAACGCCTTCGTTGCCATTACTCCAAGGTCCACTCTGATATATACAGGTTGTTTAAGTTAGTGTTACATGAGGTATTTTACTCCTACGTGGCTTTGCTCGCATATCTTTTTAGCCCAGTCTGCTGGGGCTCTAGTATACTCCAATTGCATTTCTTCAGAGGAATAAGACTCTCCGAGCAAGTGTCTTGGGTATGACATTAAACCATCTTACCCTCAATAGGTTCATATTGAGTTTAATAAAGATATTTGACATTCAAACTGTATGCAAACAAATGACTTTTTTTAAACAGAATTGTTAGAAATAAAACTACTTGAAAATTTATCTGTGTGTAAACAACTGATTGACGTTTAATTGATTTGGTTAGGTTTCTTTTTTTAATAGCATAATAATAGGATAAAGGTGTTCATACCTTTCCCATGGGTATTTGCCCGAACGTAATAGCGTGACTGGAGTACGAATTCGCTTACTACGATTCCGCTGTCCATCGCTTTAACCATTACATAACGAGGACCCCCCCAAGTTTAATTGAATTGTTTCTAATAAGTAGCAATACTTAGAACTATTTAAGTCTGAGCTAACGAATGAGTTATATTGATTTGATTTATTAGTGGTGATTATCAATATTCGAAAATCTTAAATGAATTGTCATTAATACCATTGGTTTACAAAAAAAGATTTTTTGGCCCGAGGCAAGAATGGGGTTTTGTGTTTTTTGTCAATTTGGGTGTGCTGAATTCAAATTTATAAATAGTTTTGCTCTATCGCCTCTAGTTTTCTGGCTTTTAAATAGTGTCATTTTAGTATAAACAGAGAATATATGTGCATATTTCAAGAGTTGCAGCAGCTTATAACAGATAAAACAGGATAGATAAAGAAAACTGATTGAATCAATATACTTGGATGACACAATTACACAATTCATAGTACCACAGACAGTCAAAGTGGGTTTTCTTAGAAGATATGGTTTATTTTGCCTCCGGGATGTCACCCAAGAACATCCATCAGACGTCTCCCATCATGCCGGGGTTCCATTTGCCTTGATAATTGCTCTCCATCTTCGTAATGTCTTGATAGAATCTTTCTCTATGCTCATCACTCACTGCTCCAAGGTTTGGCGGGAAGAAGTTAAGGTAGGAATGGAGAAAATGAATCTTGAGTGATATTCGGCACCCCATATCCTCGAAAGACTTTAGCAACTTCTCAATACATGCTTGGTAATCTGGTACGCGCGTGTTACCAAGGAAGCCACTATAGGCTGACTTGAATGCTCCCAATGCTCTCAGTTCCTTTAAGTTAAGAAGCTCCTCAAAATCAGTATCCTTCAGCACTTCCCGGATCTAAGGTCCGACAAAGATGCCCTCTTTGAGCTTAGCAGCACTAAGACCTGGGAACACAGTAGACATGTGTTGGAAGGCAGCACCATTTTTGTGCAACGCCTTCACGAAATTCTTCATCAAACCAAGCTTGATGTGAAGAGGAGGAAGAAGCACCTTATTCTTGTCAACCAGAGGATTCTCCTTGAGGCTGTGTTCACCAGGAACCAAAGTGCTTCTAGACTCCCAGTCTTTCTGCTTGTAATCCTGGGATACAGCTCGACTATCCCAGAGGCAGAGAAAACAACAGTACTTTGTGAAGCCCGCTTGCATACCCAAAAGAAGATCAATGACCTTGAGGTCCCCACACAGAATCCATTGGTACTCGCTATACTTAATAGCTTCAAAAGGAAGCTCCATATTGTCATAGGACTCCTTTAGATGGACAGTGTTCAATGGGAATGCTGGGATATTTATTCCCGTTGTGCAGAAGAACACCCTTGAGACTTCGCTTGGAAGAGTCTATGAAAAGACGCCAGTCTGAAGGATTCTGTGGCAAACCAAGGGACGTAAACAAGCCAGGTATGTTTGTGCAGTAGCACAACTTGTTTTCCATGTCGAAAAAGGAATCAAGGTATTTGTTCTTATTCCTGAAACTGGTGATCCTTACATCTTCCTGGACGAGGTTCCACTGTTTAAGCCAGGAAGCCAAGAGCTCTGACTGCTGTTTTGACAGTTACAAATCACGAGCAAGATCATTCAGGTCTTCTTGCGTGATCCAGTGTGGCTCATTGCCACTTGTTCCTGAATATGTAGACTCAATAACTTCCGAAGTTATTGACTCGGCAGAATCCTCCCTTGAAGGCATTTCTTCATCTGATGAAGAAAGAAGAGCCTTATTTACTGGAGGTGTGGGTACAGGAAGATCATCTGAATGGGGAACGGGTCTCATAACAGATCGAAGGTTGGGATATTTGATCTTTTTTCCTAGAAGATGCATTGAAACCAGTTATATTAGTTAAACAAAAATAACAATCATCTGCGTGGTTTCGCAGCTCTCTCCAAACCATCGGGACTGCAAAGTTAAAAGCCGCTTTCTTGCCATTAAACCATGCAGTTAGTCCATTGTAGCAGGGTTTACAACAGATGAGTGGAGCCCAAGACTTGTCCTGATCACCAATTTTACAGTCAAAATAGTGAAAGTAGGCGGCTTTGAGGAGGGAAGTGATGGTTCGACGCTGTGCAACTGTTGTGAAGTCCCCACACAAGTAGCAGGAAGAATTGTCCTTATTGAGGCATCTTCGAAATTTTGACATGTTTCAAGCCATTGGAGAATCTGAAAATATAACAAAGTAAAAGTAAATGTGCATTTGAAGATGTAATACTTATATTTAGTAACCCAAAAGATGTGTTACACGATAGTTGAGGGACACCAACCTCCTGCGCCGCCTGCGAGACAACCTCTTCCAATGACTGCCAGAGTATGGATTGAGACCAGCTGCCTTAACCTTCAAAATCCCTCCTGATATATAACTCTCTCTCTCTCTCTATATATATATATATATATATATATAATGTAATGCTTACATTTGCATTTAGTGCATAATAACTAAAAAATAAGCCATAAGTATCACAATATTAGAATTAACCCTGAATTCATATACACCTTTATGTACCGTATATGCACAAAATGCACACTATGCATATCTAAAAAACTAGGTGATCAGTAAAACGGATTTCAAATTTGAATTCAGCACACTCAAATTTGGTTAAAATAGGTATTTTTTTGCTTGCCTCAATTTCTTTGTAAACCAGTGTACTTAGCGTTCCTTAAAACCATTTAACTGTGTGCCAAAAATATTTGTGTTAGAAAGCAATATTTAAAACTATTTAAGTAAGTGCAAACAAATGATTAATAATAAATAAAACTGTTCATCTTGGAATATTTGAAAACCTTTCATCATCATGTCGTGCCGTTAGCACGGATATCTCTTACCCTCTCTTGCCAATCTGATTTCCATATGATTGATAGCTTATCGATAGCTTTCCATACTTTCGTTAGCCGTGTGTCAATGTCTTTTTTGGTTAATGAGGCACTGCTTCCTCGGTAGGTGAATTTGTCGACCAGTTTCAGAGAGGTCCCGTCTTGTGTGAAAATGTCACCTGTTTAATTATAGCACATATATTCAGTTTTGTGTGCATTGACATGGAGGCCAATGCCTTCGGCGGCTCGTTCTAGAGTATGCAGTAGTGTTTCGGTTTGGTTGGGTGTATTTGCCAGAATTGCCATGTCATCGGCGTCGGTAATTGTTTTGCCGGGTACCTTCTGCTTCTTTTCTTTGTCAGCTCGAAGCCTATTTCTCAGATTTTATCAATCGATGTTCTAAGCACGTTGTCTAGACAGATGATAAAGAGGTATGGGGCTAGTGTGTCCTCTTGTAGTACTCCTGCTACAATGTCGAAGTATTCTCTGTCCCTATCCGGTGAACGTACTTTCACTTTGGTTTTTCTATAGAGAATATTTATTGCTGCTTCGGTATCTTTTGTTAGGCCGTATGCTTGTAGGATTTATTCCTTTTTCCTTTTGTGTTTGTAAATCGAGCGCCTTGGTAAAGTCGACAAATAGTAATGTCGCCTGTAGTTTTTTTGCCCCTATGCCTTCAAGGATTCTACGGAAAATCAATATATGTGAGGTCGTGGATCTATTTCTTCGGAAGCCATTTTGGTTTTTCCTGAGGATGCTGTCGATTTTGTGTTCTATACGGTTTCGTAGTTGGACATTGTAAATTTTGGCTGTTATACCTCGGTAGTTCTTTGCCAATCCGAGATCACCCATTTTAGGGAATGGGAGGATGCATCCTTTCATCCATCTGTCTATCAGATTTTGATTATAGACTGCGTTGCAGTGTCAGAGCAGTATGTCGTCGAATAGTCTGGTCTTCCATATTTCTGGGGGAATCTCGTCAAGCCCTGCACCTTTCCTATTTTTTAATTTTTCTAAGAACCGAGTCGAGTTCTTCTTGAGTAAAACAATCAACAAACAAAGTATATGTATAACCATTTAACTCTGTGCAAGCAAATGAGCCCTGAATCGTTTTAAAATGTTATGTACAAACTATGCGTTTACAAAACATATAATACGTTTAAAGATGATTTGGCATTTGGCTTACCAGAAGGCTCCCTTTTCAATAGCTACTACACCGAGGTGTAGGAGAGGGCGCTACTCCTTTCCCTGGATTGCTCCACTTTACCCTTGATACGTCTCATGTTAGAGTTATGTATCAACTCTTTCGTCTTCTTCGTTGCTGTAACTCCAACTGACTTATCTTTACAGAGATAGCAACAAAAACGATACAATCGGTATATGTATAATTATATTTTACAAAAACTATTCTATGTGTGTGAGCTTTAAAGGGAGTTGAGAGCGTAGTTGGAACACAACCGTTTCCTTGAAAAGTTTCTCCGAAAAATGATTAATTTATTCCTAACTTCTCAGCTTCAAGAACCCTCTCTTTCATATGAGTGAAATTATCCAATCACAGCCAAGCCCTCAAGGGTCATCCTCTTTCAATTCAATTGATTTGACTCGCGCTATCTTCTGTTTAACGATTTATAACTTTATTCGAATGCTACACGACCAGTCAATAATTGACTTAACTAATTCATTATGAAACATAATGGTCTCATCTGTATAGATCTGTTTAAAAATATTCATATTCCATAACACTATGTGTATAAAAAAAAAGAAGGGATATTAAGAAACAATTCCACCTAAAATGTAAATATAAAAAAGGAACGTTATTCCAAATCCTCTAAATAATCGGGGATGGGCTGATATGCGACTAAAATCACTCGATCCCTCAAGTCTAATTTTAAATGTTTCTAGACAGAAGTAATAAGATAAAGCTTTCCCATGTTATGATGCTTATTTGTCCGAATTAATATCCTCATTTTTCAGGAAGTCTAAGAGGCGTTTTGGCTATCGTACCTGACTGTGAATGTGTTAGAAACGATTTCGAACTCCAGTTCACTTTCAGATTAATATCCTTGAGAAATCTCTGAAATTCCTGTCTTCCCTGGTATGTGTTAAATATTGCCACTATTGTTCTGTGACAAAGATAGATTCGGTATTAAATAGCCCACAAAGATTGATAGGCCATTAAACAGAGATACCAAATCCTTCACGTTTTATCAAAATTCAGTGAAATATCATACCTTCTTTTCAAAGTTCTGATCCAGTGCCGGACAGTCAATGCTCAATGGCATATTTGAGGCCGAAAGGACCCCAGTTTCGGGTGGGACACCTTCAGGTGGGCAAGGCGCATTATTGACACCTTTCAATAGCAGTGGACCTCTCGGTCTAATTTAAGCAATAATCAGGCATTCGTCCCTGGACCCATGTTCGGGTCCATGTCCAGCAAGATTCTTCAGGTTCACATTGCACTAATTCAGCCGATGACCAGCAAAGTCCAGCAGGATTAGAACCTTGGCTCGTGACCGATGTCTTCCTCCCCTAAATACCATTTTACGCCGACCTTCGGGTCATTGACCTTGTGTCAAGTCCTGTCAGGTGAGAGGCAGAGGCAAATAAAACCTTCATTTTAAAATGATTCTAACATAAGCTGAACTTTTCGACGAAATAGATATGATTATTATAACCATATATAATTAAAATTCTCTTTTTGTTATTACAGATATTTCTAAGAGACTAAACATCTTGTATTGTTATGTCCATGTGTATCTTTATAGACAAGGTAAGACGGGTAACATTGACCTTGTATTAAACTACGAAGCTAACTCCCTGCGCCGTGAATTCGATTTCTTGTCGATAACTCTTTGCGTACCTTGCATTTGTGTAACCATATTTACCAACCCCTCCACTTGGTCAGTATACGACACGAAGTCAATTTTTAAACGGAGTTTAACAGGTTTGAATTTAGAGTTTTCCTTCTCCTAGACTAGTTGCCTCACCACGGCTGAAGAACCTAGTCTGCCCTACTATTTATTTAGCTGGAGGGAGAATAATTGGATTCATACCTTTCCCAAGGGTATTAGTGCTATGTAAAATACAATCAGTCTCGTCCAGAATTGGAACTCGTGTCGCCGTGTTTATTTCCTACGACGATAACCATTACACCACATGCACCTCCTTGCATTTGTGTAACAGTGAGTGTTCAAGGATAGCAAAAAAATGTGGGAGAATCGCCATGTGTTGTTGTAAGCTAAACTGAAAAGTTATTGGATGTAAGACGAGTTTATATTCGTTGTCTGATTACAAATAAACAAAGATTATGACCAAATTAGCAAGAGTATAGTATTCGGAAATGGACGGGAAAACCGGGGTTCAATCCTGGGCAGAGTCATACCAAAGACTCAAATAATTTTACTGATGCCGGCTTGCTTCACGCTCAGCCTTATAAGGTAAGATCAAAATTAAGTTGAACAATACAGATAAAAGAGTGGCACCTTCCTCGACACCTCGGTGTTGTTACAAATTAAATAGAAAGCCGTGAAGTCACCCTCAACTATAGCCGCCAACCTCATTTTTCTTTAAAATGATGAAGGAAAATGCGTGGTGACAATTTTGCAAATAATAAAAAAGCAATCTTGCATTCAAAATAACGTTCTTTTAAATCTGTACTTAAACTTCGAAAACTAATTCATTTTGAGATTATATAACTTTTTATATATATATATATATATATATGAAACAGTGGTTGTATGTTATTTGCATAGCAATGAATGTGATTGATATATATTTATGCAACTAGGAAAAAAATCTACAAAAGAAGAGAGCACTAATAGTTGTGTCACTCTTAGAAAGCGAGATTCTCACTGAGTGTCCTATATATCTGGCATTGAGTTACAACCAAGCTAAGCTTAGTAAATAACAATAGATACTAAGAGTGCACATCACGTAGTGTAAAATTAGCAAATTAGGTTAGCAGACGATTGTAAGTCAGTTCCATTCTCCCTAGTGACTCATTCTTCTGGACCAGTCTGACATGTAGACTAAGCTTAGAAAATAACTATTGAAAAACCGTGGGCACCTCACGTGTGTACTCAGTTAGCAAGCTATATAAGCAGAGAATTTGGAGTTCGAATATCACTATATGCCTTAAACTACTCGCCTTGTGCCAAGCTTACAGGACGAAGAAGCAACATATGTAATAATTCTAAAACTTATTTTTAGTATGATTAGTCCAATTTTTTTTAATCAAAAAAAAACGCGGTAGATTTAAATTTTCATGATTCGTTCAATTATTCAACACTTTTTTAAAAAAATTCAGCCAATATGAGTGAGCAAGAAAAGAAATGACAAAGAATCTATTATTTGCTTAACGCTGAAACCAAGCCAAAATTTATTTGTATAATGCATAAAAAGCGAAAAAAAAATAATGAAAAAGAGATGTTTAAGGAATATGGGGAGTGGTGGATTGAGCAAAAAACAAAAAGAAACGTTTTTAACAGCTCTAGTTACGGTGATTAAGAAGGACCCCAAAACGTCTACAAGAAAACACGATAATGAATTGATAGTCCACGAGAAAACTGTGAGAAGAGCAATTAAATAAACTTTAAACCCAGACTTTAAGCCCCTTGATTACGTTATTAGAAAACGAAACAAATTCAAATTCCTATCTAAATATTGGTTTGCCTATGGAAAAAATCTGAAGAATTTTTTGAAGGCAGGCAAATTGTTTTGAAGGCATGCTGATAAAATAATTGAAAAAGTGGTGGCCATATTGAGTAAATTTACTGTTTTGTATCGATGTTATTATTTTGTTTATTTTTTAAATTAAAATTAATCTTGTTTTATAATAGAGACCTTTTTTATTATACGAGAATATTCCTAATTTTGCTTCTGTAATAAGTGATTATATCAATGAAGAGGGCACTTCACATGTGTACGAGTTAGCAAGCTAGATTGGCAGACCCTTTTGAGTTCGAATCTTTCTGGATGCCCTATACTTCTCGTTTTTTTCCACATGTAATCTAAGCTTAGTGAATAATTATAGAAAAATGGGACAATGAAGAATTGACTTAGAAACAGAATCACTTACATCATAACAGTAACATTTTCGATCACCACACTGATGGTTCAATTGTTGATGCAGCGACTTTCTCAGCTCCACTGTTAGATGTTGTCTTCATTTATAGTTGGATTTTACGTACCAATGAACCGAAACGATATTTTTATGATTTTCCTTCCAGAATCGACATTTATCATTCAAGGAAGTGAATAGAATCGAAATATTAAAGAACATGTATATTCATTTGACCTACATCAATATTATTTTACAAATCACATCAATTTACATTCTGAAATCATTAGACTTTATAAGAATAAATGTTTTTTCTTATCATATGATTCTTTATCAACACGCGAAACTATCATATCAACGGGGATGATAATACACTGACCGTATGCCATATAGAATTGTATGACCCACCTTAACTCACTTATAGATGGCCTTGTGTCATATTCTGTCCGTGGCAGAAGGTTTGAGTAAATACACATCTATTGATAGGAATAGAGAATTATCTTCTCCAAGGTCACGAAGAAGAAAGAGTTCAATCATTCTTAAACTTTCATAAATAAATCAGTCATTCAAACTACGAGGTGTCTTCAATAAGTTTCCAGACATTTTTTGTACAGGCATTTCAAATTGTCGTAAACTCCTGGAAATTCAGTATGTTATTGCTATACATCTTATGAGATGACTGATTAATTTTTATGATTTCAGGTGTATATGAACAGCTACAGCAGAAATTGGAATACACCCTACTAAAGCCCGATTGTCACAGCTGGTGAATTTCAAAAATGCAATCTGGACGTGAGGACAATTTAGAAGAACGATATGCAAACAATTCTGTTTTAAACTTAGAAAACATGCCATGCGATGAAAGCTGGAACTACTGCTATGACCCAGAGACCAAAAGACAGAGTTCCCAGTGGAAGCATGTTGGCTCTCCCAGACCCAAGAAGGCCAGACAGAGCAAATCCACCCACAAACTTTTGATGATCCCTTTTTTTGACAGCACTGACATGATCTACATGCACTGTATTCCCACTGGACAGACAGTCAACAAGGAATACAATGTTGAGGTTTCAAGGGAGTTCAGGATGAGATTCCTAGGGAAGAGGCCAACACTATTCAAATTAGGCCAGTGGCATTTCCTTCAGCACAATGCACCAATCCACAATTCCATCCTTGTCACAGACTATTTGACCGAGATGGGCATCAAGACAATTCCTCAGCCTCCCTATAGTCCAGATCTTTCTCCCTGTGACCTTTGCTTAGTCCCTAAGCTCAAGGAAAACCTTTGAGTCTGTCGTTATAAGATAATTGAGGAGATGAAAGAGGCTGTAACAAAGGTCATTGACACGCTCACACAAGAGGACTTCCATGGGGCCTTCCAGAACTTGTTGGAACGGGACAACAAGTGAATTGCAGCCGGAGGAGATTACTTCGAAGGGGGCCAGAGTTTTATGTGTGTACGATCAATAAAAGTGTCCATACGAAAAAAGTCTGGAAACTTATTGAAGGCACTTCGAAGCTTTACTCTGCTTAAAAAAATGTCAGCTACTTCGTGCCATACCCTGCCTATGGTGTAAGGCTGGGCGGAATACATATCTTTGGGTATAAATGCAGAATTATCTTCTACCAGGTTACGAGGAAGAAAAAGATCAATTAATCTTAAAGTCTCAAGTACCATTTTAAAGTCTTTGGTATCATGCGACCTGGAATATAACCCAGGTCTCCAGGACCATTTGTGAACACTCTACCCACTAAACCAATGAGACGGTATTTGGGATTAAATATCCTACAATTATTGATATGTCATAAAACTCAACTAAACCAAATAATATAAATTTCAGATATATGTATTAAGAAGATTTAGCATTAAATCACCAACAATTTTTTATATGACTTAAAACCCAGCCAAACCAAATCTTGTCTGTTTTATTCTATTCAGTGCCCTTAGCTTTCGTCCGTCGCTGTGTCTGTCTTCAATCATTAACTGTCATAATTGTTGTTGTCATCTCATGTTAGAATTATTTATCTACTCTTTCGTCTTGTTCGTTGCTGTAACTCCAACTGACTTATCTTTACAGAGATAGCAACAAAAAAGATACAATCATTTTATGTATAATTATATTTTACAAAAACTATTTTACACGTGTGATCTTTAAAGGGAGTTGAGAGCGCAGCTGGAACACAACCGTTTCTTTCAAAGTTTCTCCTCAAAATGAATAATGAAGAAGAAAAAGTTCAAATAATCTTAAAGCCTTATGTAAAAGTGATTCAAACTAGCTTTACTCTCCTTAAAAATGTCGGCCCTGTGTCACACCCTACCTATGGTGGAAGGCTTGGGTGAATACATATCTTTTGATATAAATGCAGACTTGTCTTCTCCCCGGTTACGGAGACGAAATAATTCAATTAACCCAAACGTTTTAATTATGACTGTTGGTTATTAAAACCACCTTTACTCAGCTTAAAAAATGTCGGCCTTGTGTCACATACTGCCCATAGTGAAGTGGTTTTGTAGACACGTCAGTGGCAGAATAAAAAAAAAAGGTTTATTTTACTTTGGTATTATAAACGCATTAGTAAGACACTCTCTATGTATCGAGTTTACTGCATTAGCGGGATTGGGCGCCAAAACGAGCTTAGGTTTTGCTGTGACCGGCACTCGAAACGGACAGTTATTTGTTATGAGCAAAAGCAAAAGCCATGCGACGGGCCATTGAGCGGAACACAAACAAATGTGTTTTCGCTCATCACTGATTTGCTCGGCTTACCATTGAGTTACATTACCCGTAACGCTCGTTAAATGCGTCTTCTCAAGTGAGACTTCCACCACTAACAGAAGCATTTTTTCCCATGAGAAGATCAATAGCTTTCCTGTGACACATAATTACCGACTTTCCATGTAAATTATTTTTCGAATAAAGCTAGATTATATATATATATATATATATATATATATGAAGGCCGTTCAAAAAAAGTTCCAAGCCTCACCCAGAAAGAAGAGCCATAGTCGAACATTTTTATTGTGGCAACACACTACCACTTCTTATGAAACATTAAAAACTAATTCAAATTTCTGATGTAATTTCTGTGTCGGTGAGGCTCATAAAAAGTGATTTCATCTCTTTGCTTAGGAAGTAATAGAATTGCACATCCATTCATTGCTTTAAAATTGGACTCTATTTTTATACATGAAAAAATCCTTAAATGCTGTTTGCGACTATCTTTAAATATATTTCATCACATTATTCAAAAGTAATATTATATACTTATTATTTTCAAACATAAAATTAATCCTAAAAGTAGAAATACACTATTTATAGAATTCAATGTTTTCTTGCTACATGCCTGTTTAGCTTCCTAAAATGATCATTAAATAGCCAGCTTAGAATTATCAGAATAGGTGGCATGATCCTCCACGTGAATGTAGACAAAATGGAGAATATTTACTTTATTCGAGAAGGAGCAATCTCCATTCTAAATGGCAGCCTGCTAAAATGTGTGGAGAAGGTCACGTACTTCGACAACAGTGTCACATCTAATGAAAGGGATTATAATATGCCCCCAGCAAAAGCGTGGACTGCTATCGATAGGCTATCAATCATATAGAAGTCTGATCTATCCGATAAAATAAAACGGATGTTCTTCCAAGTGGTTGTGTCAATACTACTGTACGAATGCACCACATGGACACTGACAATACGTATAGAGGAAAAGCTAGATTGGAACTGCAAAAGAATGCTACGAGCTATATTGAACAATTCCTAGAAGAAACACCCTGCGAAACAACGGCTTTTCTGTCACTAACCCGCTGTATTCAAAAGCATCCACATAAGATGAACAAGACATATGGGGTGCTTCTGGAGAAGCAAGAAAAACACATAAGCAACTTTTTCTTATGGATGCCTTCATACGAATTTGCAATTGTTGGCCGACCACAAAAACTTATCTACAACAGCTCTGTGAGGAGAGAGGTTGTAGTCTAGAAGACACGCCTGAAGCGATGGATAATAGGGATAGATAAGTGTGAATTGATGATGACATATGTATTTACCCGACATCACACCTCTACGAGTGGGAAATGATATGAAAACTATTTCTAAGTGGAGTAAATCTAGTATGAAATAAAACGTTAACATCCACGTAATCAATTCTATTTCTAACTGTGGTAACTGTTACGTTAATGGTGACTCCAAAGGTATCTAAGAAAGACCCACAAAAGAAATTCCTGCCCAATTCACATCAAAGTGTTGTTGTTACCGCAGTACCTGTAGTCAAAAGCCAACATGCCATTCGTATACGATTTTGATGAAAATGTATGTCAAATGAAACTTTAAAATATCTAGAATTTGAAAATGAATAGGTAACAGATAAAGACCCATGCACAGCAGAGAAATTTAAAAAGGATGATGTCTAGAAATCTAGATCTCTCTCTTTCTCTCTCTCTCTCTCTCTCTCTGAGCACTCTGGCGAAGGAATTGTCGGCCGCCGCTAGCGTAATGCAAAGCTCTTCGAAAGAATTGAGCACTCTGGTAGCCGATAGGGTATAAAAAAATGTAAACAAAGGCTGCGGCAGCTGCTGCTGCTGTTGCTAAATAGATACCTTAAAAATTCCCTTAGCCAACGTGGTCTGCTTGGTGGCTGAGAGGTCTGAAACTTAGTCTAACGTAAATTTAGACGGGTTTCGATCCCGAGCGTCCTGCGTGTCTAGCCACACTGAAGAGTTCTGATAGAACGAAACAGTCTGTCTGTGGATGACAATATATATATATATATATATATATAACTGCTGCTGATTAATGATGGTATTAAAGCCATATCTTGTCTTTCATTAACATCATCAAAGTGTACTGACATCATTGAATCTCAACACTCCCCCGTCATCTGTCCTATCGGTTACCGTTCTTAGTAAGTCTTCTAGGTGGTATGCAGTGTCCGCACACAGCTGATGAAAATGATATTTTGCTGGGCTGCTATCACTGGTGTGTCCATGTGTAGGAGTCTATAGGAAAACGTCGTGTTTAAGCTCATCCTTAATTATCAGAGCCTATCAAGTCTTGCTCGTCCTAAATGGAAGGTGTGCATTGTAGGATGAAAGTTCCGCTGTAGCTGGTATTTTGTTGGGGGCTGTGACCTGTTTTTTATTTTCTTTTTCAAGCACCGAGTATCTTTGTGTAATAAAGCTCAGTGGAATTCCCCCTATTTTTTTTAAACACTGTCATCATCATCATCATCATTACGGCGTGCCGCTATTACGGATTTCCCTGACCCTCTGCGCCACTCGTCTCTATTATCTATCACTCTCGCTAGGTCTTCCATGCTACATCCTGTATCAGCACAAAGCTGTTCTACATAAGTTCTAGCTGGTCGCTCGACACTTGCTCGTCCTTGTGAAGGGGTCCACAGGAGTACATCGCTTATGAGATCAACCTTACTTCTTTAGCAGTGTCCCACATGTTTTTGAGATGGGTAGTCGGTGTCTGTGGAGCTGCTGCTTTGCAGAAAGCTGCCTCCAGGACTTGGGCAATACAGGCCTCAAGCATTCTTGTGCAATCTTCGTCAAGCTCTCTCTCTCTATACGTTTAGTCAGCGTTCATATTCTGCATCCATATAGTAGTATTGACTAGACCGCTGCTTGGGAAAAAACTGTGCTTCATTTTATCAGATATATGTGACTTCCATATGACCGATTTTCAATCGAAAGCTCTCCAAACCTTCACTTGTCACATTTTGGTATCGTTTTCAATAGATGAGACTCTGTTTTCGAGGGAGGCGAACTCGCCCACAAGTTTCAAAAATCTACCGTTTAGTGTGGAGATTTGGCCTCTTTAATTAAAGTTTATGAACTCTGTTTTGTTTGCGTTTACATGGAGGTGTATGGCACCTGCTTCCCGTTCCAGACTATTTAGATGGGATTGGACCTGGCCAGGTGCATTTGCAAATACTACAAGCCATTTTGATAGCTAAAAAGTAACACGCAAAAAAAACCCCAACACACACATGAAAAAAAGGAAATTGAATATGAAGTTTTAATGACCTTTTATTTTTATAAAATGCCGGAAGTATTTCTCAGAATGGTTCATTGAACCTATCAGAACGATAATCATCATCTCCCCCGTATCCACTTTACCACCTTTAGATATTTCTCATTTTTGATTTCCGAAAAGGCTTAATAAAAAGCTTATCGATTCCAGTGAAAATCTTGTCAGTTGACACATACACACCAAAAAAACTTACGTAAGAGAATTCGCGTTGGTCTCAAGGAAACAAACAGACTATACGCTGTGAGAACGGACCAAAAAATAATTTTTTTAAAAAAATAATCTAAAAAAAAAAACGAGTTGAATTGTTGGAGTGATAAGCAAAATTCGACTGACGTTTTTAAAATAGTAATGGTCTTTTGGTATTTGTTCTGAGGCATCGCTCCAATATTTGTAAAAGCACCAGGCTTATAAATTTGCAAGCACGAAAATCAGTTGAATCATGATCATGATCATGATGATGATCATCACCCTAATCATCATCATAAAGCCTTGCCGACAGCACTTATTTCTTTAACTCTTTCTCTCTCTCACACTCACTCTCTCTCTCTCTCTCTCTCTCTCTCTCTCTTTCTCTCTCCAATGTTTCTTATCAGCAATCGCTCAGGATATATATATATATATATATATATATATATATATATATATATATAACTATCCGGGAACGAAAAGTTACGTTGGCATCATAGCAGAAAACATCACTTGAAGCGGAAATATTTCGCATTTATCTTACTACAGAATCAACATATTTTTTTCAATATTCAATAGTAAAATTTAGTTGAAAAGAGAATGGAAAATACATTGTTTAGATCCCTTGGATACTAATCATCTGGTCATGTATTCAAAGATGGTGCAGATATCTACAAGTGCCTCGAGAAATCAACATTGAGACAAATTTCGTTTTATCATGAAATAGAAAATATTTCTTGAAGATGTCGTATGTCTGTTACTCTACTTTGATGACTGAGTAATTATAGGACGAATTTTTATATGTAAAACATTTGGAATCAAATTCCGGAAATTTGTGATCAAACATATTTGTGTTTTGTTCTGTGCGTTACACCAAGTTGATATTTTTATGCCGATCTTTGTTGATTCGAAGGCATTCCATCAAATATTTGATAGTCATTTTATTCTGATGTGTAGGCAAACATTCCCACGTATAAAACACATTATGTATTTTTGTAAAGATAGAAAAAACTGAAGAAGAAAGACAATTGTTTTAATATGCAAATCAAAGCAACAAAACCGGGTTTTAATGTTGTTCTTCGTTAAGTTTGTTAATGCACCTGCAAAAAAACAAAACAAAAACAAAATTGAATAAGTAAAATAAAATAAATATATAAATAGATAAAAGAATATTAATCGAATAATTGATAAATTAATTACTTCTGTAAATAAATAAAATCACGATATGCCTTCTTCTTATTCTAATATCCTGCTTTTGGTTTTTATTGTCGTGTATATTTTTTTATTTTCATGTGCTTAATTTTCTTGTTTTAATTATCCAAGTTTTTTGAGGGGGCACGTCTGGTGGTGTAACGGTTAGCAAGCTAGACTAGCAGACCTACACGAGCGAGGTCGAGTCTCATTGGGTGCCCTATTCATTCGGCTTTGTGCCATATCGAAGTAAAGCGTTTTGTAAATTACTAATTATCCAATTTTTGTTTTCTTTCTATTATTTTTTAGTCATTCATTTCTAATTTATTTCCACTTGTTCTTTCTTTCTTTCTTTCTCTTTCAATCATTCAAGCTTATGTTCAATTTGCTCCTTTCTTTTCCGATTTCTTGCTCAGTTCACTTTATTTTTCTTAATTGTTTCAACTTCTTTCTTCAATTCTTGCTTTTATGTATTTACGAGGATCATTAAATAAGTTTCCAGACTTTTTTCGTTTTGGGACTTTTATTGATAGTGCATACATGAAACTCTAGTCTCCTTCGAAGTTATCTCCCCCGGCTGCAATGTACTTGTACCGTTCCAACAACTTCAGCAAGGCCCCATGGATGTCCTCTTATGTGAACGTATCAATGACCTTCATCACAACGTCTGTCATCTCCTCAATTGTCTAATAACGACAGCCTCTGAGCTAAAGGAATAACGAAAGTCACAGGGAGCAAGCTCTGGATTATAGGGAGGCCGAAGAACTGTCTTGATTCCCATCTTGGTCAAATAGTCTGTGACAAGGATGGAGTTATGGACTGGTGTATTGTCCTGGTGGAAATGCCACTGACCCGATTCGAAGAGTGCTGGCCTCTTCCCAAGGAATCTCTTCCTGAACTCCCTTTAAACCTCAACATAGTAACCCTAACCCTTCAGCCAATCAACTCTGGTCTATTGACTTCCTTACACCTGCTACATCTCTCATCATCCCTCACAGACTCCCTGCCTTTCTTGAATCTCTTGTTCCACTCAATAACTGATGCTCGATTCATGCAAGATGGTCGAAAAGTTGTCAGAAGCATTCCATACATTTCTGTTGCATTTTTTTCAAAGTTTAAAACAGGATTTTATTGCATATCGTTCTTCTAAAGTGTCCTCACATCCAGATTGCATTTATGAAATTCACCAGTTGTGACAATCAGAATTTAGGTGGGTGTATTCCAATTCCTGCTATAGCTGTTCATTTGAACCTGAAATCATAAAAATCGGTCAGTCATTTCATAAGCTGTATAGCAATAACATAGTGAATGTTCAAGAGTCTACGACAATTTGAAATGCCTGTACAAAAAAGTCTGGAAACTTATTTAATGCACCACGTATCTTTTCATTTATCGTGGACTTTTCTTTGTGGTTTGTTTTTATTGCTTTGTTTCTTTCTTCCTTTTCATGTTCTTTTTTTAATTTTCAATTCTTATCAAATATTTTTCTTCCCCTTGCCCATTTGTTAGTTTCTTCCTTCCTCTCTTTCCCTATCTTTTGCATTCCTCTTTCCATCTTCCTATTTATTCTATAATTTTCTTTGTTTCTTTGTTTCTTTTTTTAATCATTCAAATCTATCTCCAATTTTCTCCTTTCTTTTCTGATTTCTTCTTTTTTTCAACCTTTTTTTTTTCAGCTGCTTCTACTTCTTTGTTTAGTTTTTGCTTTTGTATACTTGTCTTTCTAATTTATCGTTTTTTTTTGTTTCTTTGTGGTCAGTTTTTATTTGTTTCTTTGTATCTTTCTATCCTTCTTTCTTTTCTTTGCTTTCTTTGATTTTCTATTAATATCTATCATCTTTCTTTACCTTGGTCATTTTCTTCTTTCTTTCTCTCTTTCCTTCTTTTCTGCCTCTCTCTATCCTACTTTCTCATTAATCTACAGCATTGTTTTTTTTCTTTCTTTATGTATGTATTCATTTATTTATTTACTTATATATCGTTCTTTATTTCTTTCTTTTTTAAATTACTGGGGATTCTTTATTTGTTTGTTTATTTGTTTGTTTGTTTGTTTCTTTCTTTTTCCATATATCTAGTTTATCTGCAGGTTTTTGCTTCTGTCTTTCCTCTTCTTAAATTTCATTCCTTTCTCTTTTCTATCAACACTTTGCGAATTCGTTTCTTTTTCTCTTTCCTTCTTTAAAGCTTTTCTTTTTCCATATTTCGTATTATTCTTCAATTTTTATTCTTTCTTTCTTCCTTCGTTACTTTCTTTATTTATTCATACATCTTACTTTATTTGTGTATCTTTTTTAAATCACTAACGACTTTCTTTTTTTCTTTCTTTCGTTCATTCTCTATTTCTTTTTTCTTTCTTTCTTTCTTTCTTTCTTTCTTTTATGCATCTTTCTTCATTTGTGCATCTTTTTTAAATCACTTATGACTTTCTTTCATTTTTCTTTTTTCCCGTCTTTCTTTCTTTCTTTCTTTCTTTTTTCTTTCTTTCTTTCTTACATTTTCCATATTTCTTGTTTATGTCTTCGAGCTTTCTTTCTTTCTTTCTTTCTTTCTTTCTTTCTTTTCTCTGTTCGTTGTTCATTTGATTTTTTTTGTCTTTCCCTCTTTCCGACTTTTACTTTTTCTTCTTTCTATTCCACCCCGACTTTTCTTCCTTTCTTTCTTTCTTTAATGCATCTTTTTTTCATTTGCGCCTTTTTTTAAATCACTAATGACTTTCTTTCATTTTCTTTTTCCCTTTCTTTCTTTCTTTCTTTCTTTCTTTCTTTCTTTCTTTCTTTCTTTTCTCAGTTCGTTGATCATTTGATTTTTTCACTTTTTCATCTTTCTATTCCACCCCGACCATTCTTTCTTTCTTTCTTTCTTTCTTTGTATCCCAATGTTCTCCCTCTTTCTTTCCTTTAGTCTTTCTTTCTTAGGCACACTTCCTTTGCAAATCCACAATTATTACTGAAATAAATAAACACATCAATATATGCAGTTGCACATGATAATGTAGATAAATATTTCTCTCAACAAACTGGGCTCTAATAAGTCACGTATTTATCTTAACATAACCATTTTGTCTCGGCATGCTACTCAATAAACATTGTAAACAAATATTGTCTTTACCTGGGCACGAATAGTGACAAAGAATCGTGTCGTGAGAATTAATTAATTTCGCATTTGAGTAGCAAAGAAATAATGTAAAGAGGTTATTTTATGATTATTCATTTATTTAACGAAGCGTTATTTGACATACCTACTTGTATTCATATCTTGATAAACTTGACGCTGGAAAATTGATAGAATTTATGGCAATTAAAATCTACTTAGATCAGTTTCATGTCTGTCAGTTTAAATGTCTGTATCTCCTTTATCCTATTTACCCAACCCCTCCGCTCGGACAGAATATGACATAAGGTCAATTTTTAAGCAGAGTTTAACATGTTTTAATTCAGAGTTTTCCTTCTCCTAGACTAGTTGCCTCACCAAGGCTGAAGAACCTAGTCTGTCCTACTATTTTACCCATAGCTGGAGGGAGAATAATTGGATTCATACCAAGGGTATTAGTGCTATGTGAAATGCAATCAGTCAGGTCCAGGATTTGAACTCGTGTCACTGTGTCCATATCCTGCGACAATAACCATTACACCACGGGCACCTCTGTATCACCTTTATCTTTCTCTTGATAATATTTGAAAACACAAGAATTCCCTTACCCAGGAGGCTGGGGCTGTAGAATACACCGACTGCATGTCTGCAGAGGGATAGGGCTCCCCCAACGTGTATCCTGGATATGACACTAAACAATATGATGATAAGGTTCCTGTAATGCTGGAACTTTGGGGAATGTGGACTACCTCTTCATTGCCATTGCTCCCAGGTCAGCTCTGTCGTAGAGTGGTAGCACCTGATAGGGTTCTATCTAAGAATCAAATAGAACTGTATACTTATGCTAAACTGAATTACTTAAAATAGAACTGTTATGACATTTAAACTGCGTACTTATGCTAAACTGAATAAATTGAAATAAAAAAAATTTGACAATTAAACTGTGCACTTGCATTTAAACTGCGTACTCCTGATAAACTGAATTGTTTGAAATGAAACTGTTTTTGTATACTAAACGGAATTGTTTGAAATGGAGCTAATTATTTGCATAAACATATTTTTGGCATTAGAGAACCTACAAATGTTGATATGCTATAAAAACCAACCAACCAACCAACCAACCAATCAAGAATTTTCATCATAAACTTTTCTGGATATATCGGATGGTGTAATGTTTTAAAACAATTGCGTCATCTGCGTTGTCGAGTTCACAAGGCAGTTGCATCGGTCAATGGGAATCCTTTCAAATCTCTTAAATTAGCCAAAAAATAAAGTAACAAAGCTTTACCGGAGAAATCAAAGATGAATATTTTGGAGAAAAAGGGAAATTGGAAAAGTGAGAATAAAAGCAAAGTGACACAACGAAGAAGAGATCTGACAGACATAAAATAAAAAAAAATAGGGCCGCTCGTTGTGTAACGTTTGTCATTGCAGAAAATAGGCAATGCGAAAGGGGTTCGAATCCTAGAGGAAGTTGTTTGCATTTCACAGGGCTCTAAGACCGTTGGAAAAGGTATGAATCCAACTATTCTCCCTCCTTGGCCCAGTTGGCTGGGGCTGGAGTATACAATGATAGCATCTTTGAAGAGGGCAAGACTCACTCAACCAGTGTCCTAGTGTTATATAGTCATTTACACGTTCATGCAGCATCACAACGACTCAACGATAAAGACGCAAGAAGGAAGACGCAGGAAGGAAGACGCAAGAAGACTTATTTAGAAAAATATTCACCTCTCACTTTATTGCAAGGGTTCGAAAGGGTTGTTCAAGGTTTGCATGTGAGAGGGTGCTGGGGAACGAACATAAACTTCATATTTTGACCCCACTGTTATGACCGTCACGTTGTGTCTTTTTTGTTCTCTTAGATGCTCAACCAGAGGTCTTGGGGTCCACTCCATCGGGGCTTTTCCGAGGGCCCCCTCGGTCGTGTGTGGCCTTCCCTACCACATCTGGTCTCTACTGTCTGGAATTCTGTGGCAACTGCTTTGGCACCCAACTCAACTCAATTATATAATTATTCAACGCCCACACGATCGCCCACTGGATCTTTGAACTTGAATGTTTAATCGTCATCAAGCGGAAATAACTGTCATGCAGTTCATAGGTCAATCTCTTCCGGTGCATCACTTTTTTTACGGCACAGTGAGAATTTTTACCTTGTCTCATATTGTGAGCCAAGCTGTATTTTACACTAAACAATATAATGGCGAGTCTCCGGTAATGCTGGAGTTTTGGGGAACGTGGGATACCCCTTCATTGCCATCGCTCCCGCTCCCAATCTGGTTCGGAGTGATAACCTTTATAGGTTCCTCCCAATAGAACTGTCTGACATTTAAACTGAGAACTTAAGTAAGTTGTTTAAAATAAAACTGTTAGGTCATTTAATTTGGTGTAAATAAATGACTGATGTTTAATTGAAGTGTTTGTATTAAAAAGCAATACTTGAAAACATTTAACTGCGTACAAACATATGATTAAAATAAATAGAATTCTTCATATTTGATAGAGATAAGTTGGTTTGGTTTAGTTTGTTGGGTTTTATGGCATATCAACCTTTGTTGGTTATTTAACGCCAAATCCATTTTTATGTAAATAATCTGTTCTATTGAAAACAATTCAGTTTTGCTTAGGTACACCGTTTAATTGTCAAAAACATTTCTATTTCAAATTATTCAAGCAGTTATATGTAACAATGTAGTTTAGTGCAAATACAGTTTTAATGTCGAAAAACAGTTCTATTTTAAATAATTCAGTTAAGCATAAGCACGCAGTTTAAATGTAAGTACAGTTTAATTGTCAAAAACATTTCTATTTCAAGCTATTCAGTTTACTCAAACAATTCATGTTAGCATAAGTATGCTGTTAGTTCTATTTAACCCATAAATAGGGCCAAATCAGTTGCTATCACTCCGGGCCAGAGTGCACCTCGGAGCGATGGCAACGAAGGGGTACTCTGCATTCCCCAGAGATCCAGCACTGCTGGAAACTCACCATCAGATTGTTTAGTGTCATATCCAGGACACTCGTTAGGGGGCGGTCTTACAATCAGTGTATTCTACAGCCCCAGCCGACTGGGCAAAGAGATAAGTGAATTGTGTGCAAAAATGAGCATAGGTTCGTTTAAAAATGTTATCTACAAAATGTCTTTAGAAATCAAGTATTTGATATGCATGCGTACAAGAAAAAAGGATTAAGCATTAAATAACCTACAATCATTGATGACATAAAACCCAACCAAACCAAATTATATATTACTAAATCTGTATAATGAAAATTTGGCATTAAATAACTTATAATGATTGATGTACCATAAAACCCAACCAAAAAAATCATGTATATTTAATACACACACACACACACATATATATCTATATCTATATATATATATATATATATATATATATATGTATACTTGATTTGGCATTAAATAATTTACAATCGTTAATATGCGATAAAACCAAACAAAATCAAACCTATTTTCCCTCCAGATGTGGGTAAATAGTAAGGTACGCTGAGATCTTTAACTTTGGTATGGAAACTGGTCGAGGACAAGAACTACTCTAAATTCAAATATAGTGAAGTTTAAATTTGCCTTTGGCCCATATTATGCTCTTGTGGAGTAGTTGGGTAATAGAAGAAAAAAAAAGTAAAAGATGGCAAAACAAATAAATAAATAATGAAAGTTCATCAACAAAGCGGAGCGTTAAGAGTTACTTTTTATAGTTTATAAAGTTATTAGATGAGAAAAGAACAGAAAAAAGTATATACATCAGAAACAAAAATCATTTGTCTCATCATAATTGCAGAATTCTTAATGATTCTCCGACACACACACATACACACACACACACACACACACACATATATATATATATAGATATATATATCTTTGGGGACGGGGCGGATAGCTACTTCGTGACCTTTCCTAAGAGTAATTTTGCTTCGGGTTATAGTTATATACATATATATATATATATACATATATATATATTGGCATCCACAGACAGACTGTTTCGTTGTATCACAACATTTCAGTGTGGCAAGACACGGGGGATGCTTCAAGCAGGGATCGAAACCTTTACCTTAGTATGATATCTTATCCCAAAGCTATCACCCCCTCAGCATAACCGAAGGATCTTTCAACGTGTATATTTATTTACATATATTCTTATCGGCTATCAGAGTGCTCAATTCATAAAAAGAGCTTTGCACTTACGTGTATGTGGAAGCCGGCAATACCCTACTCAAGTGCTCAAACTACGAGGTGGGAGAGCATATATATATATATATATATAGTCATCCAAAGACAGACTGTTTCGTTCTATCAGAACTCTTCGGTGTGGTTAGACACGCAGGACGCTCGAAGCCGGGATCGAAACCCATTACGTTACACAAAGTCTCAGACCACTCGGCCAACAAGCGGACTACGTTGGCTAAGGGAATTTTTAAGGTATCTATTTAGCAACAGCAGCAGCGTCTGTTTGTTTACATTTTAATACCCTGAGGTGGGGTGCTGAAAAGTTCATAAGAAAACATAATGATGACTTTTAACCAATGAGATCCAAGCACTGCAACATTGTTTAAAGATATATGTTTAAAATTTAAACCTCCTTTGATCATATTACACGACATTATCTTGGTCAGACAATGGACTTTTCAGCAGACCCTCAACATATATATATATATATATATATATATATATATATATATATATATATATATGGGGAGTATTAACTGTATTAATCTTTGTAAATATTCATGCAGATTTTCTGTATTTATGAAGGCCTACACTTGAATATATGCATGTATATGTTTGTCCACTTGTGTGCTGGTACGTATGAAATTGCGGATATTTGTTGAGAAAACATTTGGCAAAGCCTTGCTCTTTCAAATTGCTTTTCTCTTATCCTTTTTCCTTTGTTGTTTTGTGATGCCCTTCAATTTGCCCAACCCGCCTATTCCCCGCTCTTTCACACGTCCTGTTTGACTGTCCGTACTGTGGGCCGCCAATGCTGGCCTTCTTTATGTTAACGTACCTGAGAATTGCAGAACCGACGCACAGATGTTGAAAACTGCTTCACAGGGAGGCCAATGCGTATTGGTTGTAGAATTCGCCCCCAAGTTGAAAATGGGTGAAAGGAAGAAAATAATGATGGTCGAATTGTGTGAAAGAAAACGAAAGAAAGGGGATTCGGTGGTGTATATGAGTAAATTATTTTACAGTAAAGAAAATCGGTAATAAGAATTGATAGGAAGAGAAGGGGATTTCAAGAAGAAGAGATATAGAAAGTGGAGATCAAAGGAATTAAAGAAAGAGAATATGTAACGTGAGAAATGCCGACCGCGAAAGATTTACAAACACAAGAAAGGAAGAAGAAGAAGAAGAAAACATTTTTATGAAAAGGATGAAGAGAATTGTGTGTTAACCAAGTGGACACGGGAGCGAAACGAAAAAGAGAAGGAGGTAAAAGTAGTAAATAAATGAAGAAATAGTGACTAAATCGAAAACAGAAAAAGTAGAAAGAAAATCTGCTAAATCAGTAGGGCTTAAATACTGTAACTGTATGACCTGTTGAGAGGTAAGAACCCCCCTCCACAAAAGAAAGGTGTCCTGAGTATGACACAAAAGTGTTGCTGATGGTAAATCTTCCGTTCTGAATATCTGTCAACAGTGGAATTCGCCTTTAATTCTATTACTCGCAGATCGAGTGTGAACTGAAAGTGTTGTTCCTGTTTGGACTCCACTAATGGGTTAAATTGATCTGTTTAAAATTTATTAGCATTTTGTTTGGTTTAGTTTGGTTTCTTTATCTAATGGCATGTCAACCTTTGTGGGTTATTTAATGCCAAAACTATTCTTGCCCAGTCGGCTGGGGCTGTAGAATACACCGACTGCAACTCTGCAGTGGGGTAAGACCCCACCCCAATGAGTGTCCTGATATAACACTAAAAAAGCTGATGTTGAGTTTCCAGTGATGCAGGAACTTTGAGGAATCCAGAGTAGCCCTCCATTGCCATTGCTCCCGGGTCCACTCTGGTCCGGAATGGTTGCACCTGATAGCGTTCAATCTATGGGTTGAATAGAACTAACTGCATTCTTATGCTAAATTGAATTATTTTGTTAGAACTGTTTGTCTAAACCGAATAGCTTGAAATCGAAATGTTTTTGACAATTAAACCGTATTTAAAATGCGTGCTTATGCAAAACTGAATTCTTTGAAATGGAACTGTTTTTGGCATTAAAACTGTACTTACACTAAACTAAATCATCATATATAGAACTGTTTTGACATTTAACAGTGTGTAAACAAGATCTGTACTTATACTAAACTGAATTAACAGAATTAAAACTGTTTGAATAAACTGAATAGTTTGAAATAGAAATATTTTTTGACAATCAAACTGTGCACTCATGCTAGATTGAATTATTTGAAATAGAACTGACAATTTATATAAAAATGGATTAGGTGTTAAATAACCTATAAAGGTTGATATGCCATAAAACCCAACCAATCAACTAATCATGTGCAAACAAATGAAATTCTGCTTATAGAAATTTACCTAATAAGTATTCGTTTAGAAATCTTTGAATATATATACATATGGACAGAATTTGGCTTTAAATACCCTACAAAGGTCGATATGCCATAAAACTGAACCAACTAACCAACCAAAATTATTCAAGTACAAAACAATCATGATAATATTCAACCCATAACGAAGTTTATTCCTTTCTTAAGGGTACTTTTCCGGAAGTGAACGCCTCTGGGGTTTGAACTCTTGTACGACAACAAAGCAGTCTAACGAGTAAACCACTGATCCACACCTATTATTAGTCGACAGTGGGAATACTTTATATCAACCATTTCCCAAAAAACAACCAATGAGAATTTTTTGATATAAACGTACAATGAACGCGATTCCTCAACAAGTAGGGATAAAACTACTCCAGACGTGTTGACATGCCGTAAAAAACGATCAACCAATCAGTTAAAACCAAAATAAATTTAGAGAATATAATGAAAGGGGAGAAAACTTAGGAAAACGAAGAACAGAATGACATGTAGAGAGGAAGGATAAAAGAGAAAATTGATTGTTTGGTTGGTTGGTTGGTTGGATTTTATGGCATATCAACCTTTTTCGGTTATTTAACGCCAAATCCATTTTTATGAACATAGTTTTATTGGAAACAATACTGTCTAGAATAAGTACGCGGTTTAAATGTAGATACAGTTTAATTGTGTAAAACATTTCTATTTCAAGCTATTCAGTTTAGTCAAGCAGTTCTAATTATGCTAATTCAGTTTAGTATAAGTACATATTTTTTTTACACACAATTAAATGCCAAAAACAGTTTTATATTGAACAATTCAGTTTAGTGTAAATACAGTTTCAATTTTAAAAACAGTTCTATTTCAAATAGTTCAGTTTAGCATCAGCACGCAGCTTAAATGTACGGTTTAATAGTCAAAAATATTTTTATTTGAAACAATTCAGTGTACCATAAGCATGCCGTTTATTCTACTTAACCCATAGATAGGGCCCCATCAGGTGCTACCATGCAGGGCCAGAGTGTACCTGGGAGCAATGGCAATGGAAGGGGTTCTCTGCATTCCCCAAAGTCCAAGCATTACTGGAACCTCACCATCAGATTGTTTAGTGTCATATTTAGGACATATGTTGGTGGGGACGGGTGTCCCACCTCTCTGCAGAGGTGCAGTCGGTGTATTCTACAGCCCCAGCCGACTGGGCAAAAAGGATAATCACGTGAATGAAATAGATATAAGATATGAGAATATATGAATAAAAAATACGAATAAGAGAATCAGCGAAAAGTTAAAATATAGAGAAAGAGAAAGAAATTGGAATGAAACGAGAAGGACAAAAAAGAAGGGGGAGGGTTAGAAAAGATGTATTAGAATTCAAAGAGGAAAAACGATAAGGAGTGAGCAGCAGCAGCAGCAGCAGCAGCAGAAGAAGAAGAAGAAGAAGAAGAAGAAGAAGAAGAAGAAGAAGAAGAAGAAGACGTGTTAAATAAAGGTGCAAATGATGAGTTCATTGACTGATAATTATTCATTAATTAAACACGTAACAATGACATCTTACGATAATTAAAGCTATTTATATATGACACAAGATCGGTTTGTTGTATGGTGTCCCGCATGAAGAAAACTCCCTGGAGGATGAGTGCAAATGTTGCTTTGCTTCCGGTGACATTACCAACGGAAGTTTAGCTATTAGGCAAGCGGACAAATAGTGCCTTGATTAAGGTCCTTAGGAACTATAACACCAACAATTCCGACTTCTCGTATTGCGACAAACCTATCGCCCCTCTTCGCCAGCATCCGGTATGAAGTTGCTTCTATTTCTGGAGCCAGTTGAACCCATAGAGGTGGTACTCTTTAGCGTCCAAACTATGAAATAATCTAATCTGTTTGAACCAATGTTTAAAATGGTTTCGAACTCCATGAAAGTATTGGCTCGAAAAGCTTTGATTCTGCGACTAGGGTTAACTGTTGCGTATAAGTCAACCTCTTAATCCTGAACCAAAAAAAAAAAAAAATTACAAAACTAGGAGTCGACAAATGTCGCAGATCTAAATCCAAAGCATTACCCTTGAGTGGTCAAACTGAGGTTTGAATTTGTATTTTAACCCTACCCAATTAATCAACCCCAATTTTTGTGAAGGTTTTTAGGTTCATAAGATCGACGTATCTCCGTCAAATTGTAATTGTTTGGTTTGTAATCCATCGGACGAGATTTAATGAGCGAAAT
Organism: Sepioteuthis lessoniana; assembly: GCA_963585895.1. NCBI lineage: Eukaryota > Metazoa > Mollusca > Cephalopoda > Myopsida > Loliginidae > Sepioteuthis > Sepioteuthis lessoniana. The sequence continues at coordinate 129,557,893 of OY757905.1, read as the reverse complement.
AAAATCATTATAGATTACTATTTTAAATTTCTTGGTTTAAAAAAATATTTACACACACACACACACACACACACACACACACATACATATATGTATATATATATATGATCGCGTGAATATAAATATATATTGAAAAATATAGAGTAAGGTTTCAAATCAAATTGGGCTAATAATTTTTCAATAAAATGCATTGCCTGTATATTTTTATCATATGATTCATTTCGAATGATTTTTCATTATAGAAATTCAGTTAAGAAAACAAAGGAAGTATTCGTGGTTTAATGGTTATCATAACAGGAAGTAGACACGTCACATCGAGTTTCACGTTGTGCTAATACCGTTGGGAAATGTTTAAATCCAGCATGTCTTCCACCAGCAATGGGTTGTCCAGTAGGCTGGGGTTGTAGAATTTATCTCTGCAGAGGGGTAAGACCCCTCAACGTGTGTCCTGGATATGACACAAAACAATTTGATGGTAAGCTTTCAGTAATGCTGGATCATAGGGGAATGTGGAATACCCCTTCATTTATCATTCCCACTTGACATGTAAACCGCGTAGTTATGTTAAATTGAATTGTTTGAAATAGAATAATTTTGACATTTAGCTGTGTGTTGACTAAAATTATATTCATACTAAACTGAATTGTCTGAATTAGAACTGTTTAACTAAACCGAATAGCTGGAAATATAAATGTTTTTGACAATTAAACTGTGTACTCATATTAAACTGAATTGTTTGAAAAAGAAATGATTATTTGTATAAAAATGGATTTGGCATTAAATAACTTAAAAAGGTTGATATGCCATAAAACCCAACCAAGCCACCAACCATCCAGCTATGGGTAAAAAGTAGGGAAAATTTGGTTCTTTAATCTTGGTGAATCAACCGCTCTAGTAAAAACATGAATTTCATTTAAATCTGGTAATTTCGGGTTAAAAATGTGTCACCATGTACACTTGGGAAAGGTTAGTATATATATATATAGATATATATATATATATACATATATATATATATATATATATATATATATATATATATATATATATATATATATATATATATACATATATTCACTGAAAAACACATGTTACCATACCTTTGCATGATCTTATTAATGATTCTATTTAAAAAGAAATAAATAAGCTAAGCCACGATTCGATAATTTTATATAAGCAGTACTTTATGTGTATTTAAACAACTTTCTAGGAAATACCATTTTTGCAAGGAGACACACACACACACACGTTTATATATATATATATATATATATATATATATATATATATATATATGTGTGTGTGTGTGTGTGTGTGTGTGTGTGTGTACAAAAAATTTTTGTTAAGTGTACTGATAAAAACGGAATAGACTTAAGTTTTCTCAGAGAACAGATTCAATTTTTTTTCCTTGTTTGTTCTGGCAGTTATAAATTACACGTAATTTTTTTTTTTTTCTTAAAGATTTCTTTTTCATAATTTCTCTTCATTTTTAATCTATTTTTACTCCTCCCAAGAGCCTTTACATTTTCATTTCCGGGCGTGGGCCTTCAATTATTTCGAAGGTATTTTTTGGCCTTTTTATTCTTTAAACTTCGTTCATTTTTTAGACTGTCCTTTTTTTTTTTTCATAAAAGCAGGCTATGTGTTATTATGTTTTTTATTTAGTTTTTATTTTTTTTATCCTTAATTATTCCTGATAAGATGATATTCCGTCTACTTCATCAATTGGCCAGAAGGTTTTACCAGACATAAATCTTATTTCTTCCTGATCGAAAAATAAAATCTGTAAGTAAAACTGTAAAAGAATGGTTTATATTTACTCTAGACTAATGAGGTTTTGTTTCCTGAGTATGAAAGCAAACTGAATCTGATGGTGAGGCTTCATTTTGAAGCTCTGTAAAATGTATAGTACAGTTTCATTGTCAGCACTCCCAAGCCAACGTTGACCTTGGGTGAGAGAAACTGTTAAGGTCACATCTATGGGCTAGATAAATATGTTTTAAAACATTCAATAGAGCTATGTGAAAAGGAATATAATTCTTCAGAAAAATTCAAACTTGAGGGGGATGAGTGGAAAGATAGAGATATAGACGGAAAAATTGGGGAACTGAGAGAAAGACAAAGAGAGGAAGACGAAGAGAGTGGGTCGTATAAAATGAATAAAAAGCAGGGGAAATAAAAATAAAATTCAATGAATGCGATTCTCTAACCTCTACGCATAAAAAACCCTGAACTGAGTGACCTGCCTTTAAAATCGATTCCATCAATCAATCAGAAAGGTATCCCCAGTTCTTCATTGGCGAAATACGTGGCCAGTGAAAATGTCTATTGGTGAAAATTATGTTTCTTAGATGAAAAGTTAGTCTCTCTAGCAGCATTATTCTATGCCCCAGATATAATTGCAGTTTCCTTGAAAATAAGAAGGTATTACTTTCGGATCGTCCCACATTATTTATTTACTGGCGATCTTTTTTTTTTTATTATTATTATTTCAAACAAAATCTAAAACGTTAAGGAAAATATTTTTTCCCAAGTTATTTCGTCCAGTAAAGTTCATAACGTTTTCATCGTAAAAGTGGGCGTGTCAACATTCAGCAGTTGGCTATTGTCCAGTAATGACAAAGCTTTGTAATTCCTCTTATTAATCGACCAAATTTCTATAATAGAGAGGAATGGGGGAAGACACAGAAGGAGTTTCGGAAAGAGAGGGAAACGGGTTTCAAAAGAAATTGGTCGGGGGTATCTTTGACAATATGCTACTGATTCGTTAAGTCTAATAATCTGGATCGATTTCGTCTCGCATCATGACCTCTATCTCCAACCCCCAAAACTCTTCACCTTTCAAACCCGACCATCTTGTTCCTCATACAGACAGGCAGATCTTAACACAAAATAGTGTGAGTGTCTGGTCTATGGCGGGTCTAATTGAGAATATCACTGTTTCTTGTAGCAGTGCAGACGACCCTTTGATGTACTATAGTGGACAGAAGCGTTTGCAATTAAGCATAAAGAAAACAAAAGGGTAGATGTTTGATGAAAGAGTAAAATGAATCGGGAACATCAGAAGAGAAAGAGAATTGCAATGGAGGTTGAGAAATTGGACGAAAGTGTGGGTGCTTCGCTCAGGAAGAAATAAGCAAAAGATAAAAACGGAATGAGTGAGGAAGAAACATAAAAGAAATAGGTATGATAACCTTCCGAAAATAAAAGTGAAAGTTATCAGGGTGAGCTGAGAGAGAGAGAGAGAGAGAGAGAGAGAGAGAGAAAGAGAGAGGGGGTTATTGTATAAAAAAGAAAATACCAGAAAAAAGTGGGAGGTTTTAAGATAAGATAACAAAAGAAAGCAACAAGATGTAACACACACACACACATTTATATTGTCATCAATAGGCAGACATGTTTCGTTCTATCAGAACTCTTCAGTGTGGCTAGATTCCCGAAGCTGGGTTCGAAAACCAGTAGACTCAAATGCCAATCCAAGATTCTACCACTCAGCCACGAGGAAACTAGCGCAAGCGAGGAAAATTTAAACGCTTATGTATCACATTTGCTTTTGTTTATATATATCCGCTTAACGGCTACTGAGAGCTCGATTCATATGAAGGGCCGTGCATTACGCTATTGGCAACCATTTACTTCCCTCGCTAGATAGCCCAACTCTACAGGGGTAGGGGAGCATATATATATATATATATATATATATATATATATATATATATATATATATATATATATATATATATCGACTGTTCATGTATTTGTAATATATGCAATGAATACATAAGCACATACATGTCGATAACTTGTATTTGATTTGAAAAATCACATTGTAGAATGTTCAGTCTTTCATAAAATTAGAAACCTTTAATTTCATTGAGAAGTATGGTGATTTTATTGAAAAATACTCATTATTTTTTTTTCGCGTACTTACTTCGATATATATATATATATATATATATATATATATATATATATATATAGACATGCGAGGGGGAAAAATAATGGCTTTTTCTTGAGTACATGAATTATTATTAACACATGAGCATTTATCATACATCAAAATCTATAGATCAGCTCCTATTTCTCAACATAGTCGTCATTTCTCTCAATAGCAATGTTCCACCTTCAAATAAGTGCTTGTATTTCTGCCTCGTAAAATTCTGTTAACGCTTCCTCCTCGTGGATTTCTTGCCAAGAGGCGAAACAATAAAATCTGAGGTACACTTTAAAACCCGAACGAAGATCAGAGCAAGAATCTGACGAGTGAGGCCCAATATTCGCTCTGTGAATGACAATGCTCTACCACACACAAGCGTCAGGACGAGGGAGACAATCGCTTCATTTATGGATAACTTTACCGCATCCTCCATACTCATCAGATTATGAGCTTTCAGATTACCATCTCTTCGGCCCCATGAAAGTGTGTTTAGTAGGTAAAGATTTGGCCAGAGATTAGGAAGTGAAAACTGCAGAGATGGAGTGGCTCAAAAAGGTAAAATTGACGGACATTGATGAAACTACAGAAATTTATTCGTATATCTTTGCGCTAATGATCCATACTAATATATATTCCAAACCCTTTATTTTAACGAAGAAAGTGTTCAAATACTGGACTATAGAGGAAGATAAAACCTAAACAAAAAAGTCAATCTCATTTCCTCATGTCAGATTCTTTACTGAAAGCTTCATGTACTGAAAAATACACACGTCTTTCATTTGACAATTTTCTCCGAATTAACTGATGTAAAGAAAATAATCATAGATTTTTTTTATGAAAGCTGTAAATTTAAGACAAATTAAAAAAAAACACCAGAATGTTGTAATGAAAAGCAACTAGGAGTATTGATCCCAGCCTTTCGTCTGGATAGGATATGAAACAAGGTTAGATTTTAAGTGGAGTAAAGCTGGTTGTGATTCAGAGTTATTCTTCTCTTAGACTGGTTACCTAAAGATAATATTCTGCCCTATTATTTATGCTTGCTACTCGGAGACAATATATATATATATATATATATATATATCAATATATATATATTGATAGATCAATAGATAGATTGATAGATAGATATGCCTTTCCCAAGGGCGTTTACATGATTATAAACGAAAACGTCTTTTTCTAGAATTAGAAATTGTGTCGCTAATTAAACTTCCTATTATCATAGTCATTACATTAAACAAACTTATAAAAAGCAACTGTAATAGGATGGCTTAAAACCACAAATAAAATTCAAACATTGGTTGCTGGTAAAAAAAAAAACAACAACAAATAGGTGCAAATATATTTGGACTAACTTCAACGATAAACTAATGATCGATTGGTTTTTGGGGTTTCATAGCATATCAACCTTTGTAGGTTATTAAATGCCAGCTCTATTTCAAATAATTCCGTTTATTCAAACAGTTCTAATTCAGCCAAATCATTTTAGTAAAAGTATAGATTTTGTTTACACACAGTTAAATGTCAAAATAGTTGGTACAATTTTGAATGTCAAAAACAGTTATATTTCAAACAATTTAGTTTAGCATAAGTACGCAGTTTAAATGTAAGTACACAGTTTAATTGTCAAAAAATGTCTTTTTCAAGCTATTCAGTTTAGTCAAACTGTTTTAATTCAAACAATTCAGTTTAGCATAAGTATGCAGTTTAGTTCTTTTTAACCCATAGATAGGGCCCTATCAGGTGCCACCACTCCGGGCCAGAGTGGACCTGGGAGCGATGGCAATGAAGGGCTGCTCTGTATTCCTCAAAGCTCTATCAATACTGTAACTTCACCATCAGATTGTTTAGTGTCATATCCAGGACACTCGTCGGGTGGTCCTACCTCTCTGCAGCGGTGCGGGTGATGTATTCTCCAGCCTCAGCCATGTGGGCATATTGATAGACTAATTGATTGATTTTAACGCATGTCATCTCGTCTATAGTTATTTCATAACTAGAGATTAGGTAATGGCATTCATTTAAGTTAATTTTTTCATATTTTTTTTTCCTAAAGAAATGCTTCTTTTTTGTTCATGGACATATCAAATGATTACAACTTTTAAAAGATGGGGTATCTAATAGGTATAATCAATTCAGTGGATCTGGGAGTAATGACTATAAAAGGATATGTTATTTGTCACTGCATCCCACCAGACAGGTCTTGACACAAGGTCACCTACCTGACGGCCGATTATAGTGGGGATTTAGGGGAAGGGAAGGTCGGGAACGAGCCGAGACTTGAACCCTGCTGGTCTATGCTGCTCATTGACCCACCAAGTGCAATGTGGATCTATTGTGCCAACCAGTTTCACAAACCCAAATCTAGGATGCACGGATGCCAGCTTATAGCTTAAACTAGACAGCAAGGTCTTGTGCTATACAAAGGGGACAAAGGTGTCAGTGTTGCAGCTCACCCACCCGAAGATTACCCAGCCGAAATTGGGGGCCTTTCGGTCTCGAATCTGCCATTGATTTCGATACCCCATCAAGCAGGAATGCCAGACGGCCCAGCTAAGGCCGGGGAAGTATAAAATAAAAGGCTATGTAATCAACCCAGATTTCCAGAACTGGAGCCTCATCAGCAGATACAAATTATTGTTATACCAAGGATACTCCGATGTTTTGGTGGGGAGGGTGTCTACCCATCCCCTAACAAGTGATGTAGTAAACGTATTATTTGAAGGATTCTGAAAGCATTTATAGGATACTTTATTATTGATCTTTATCTCAAAAGTTATTTTAGAAAAATCCTTTTTACTGAACAGTGAAAATCTTAGTCTTAGTGCCTCTTAAATATCCCATCAATTCAAGCAAAACGACATTGATATTTGAAAAAAATCCGAGTTAAATCAATCATTCTATCATGTTTAATGTTTACATACCATTGAATAAATCGACATTTGAAAGAAATCGGAAAAAGTAAGATCCTCACTAAGTCTTTATTTTTTCGGCTACATAGTAACAAAACTGGATCTATTTCTATTTTTATTTTTTTACGTAAAACTGCAATTATTGACGTGACGTTGTAATAGATTGGTACATGCAAATTTACATGGTAATAGAGCCATAATCATTCAACTGTTAGACATCATTGCTATGGCTTAGCTTATTTTCTTCATGAAGCAAGCAATAACGTCATCCTTTACGTCAGACAGATAGATAGATAGATAGATAGATAGATAGATAGATAGATACTGACAGACTGATTCGTTTGTATAACAAATCATCGATATGGATAGACACACAATATATTTCAAGCTGGGAACGAAACCCGACTGACTTTGCATCTGCTGAATTTCTTAACCCAATATATATATATATATATATATATATATATATATATATATATATATATATATATATATATATATATATATATATATATATATACTCGTTTCTTTGCTGATATTATACCTCAATGTTTATCTCATATTCGAATCTCTGCTGTGCAAAAAAAAAATAAATACAATACATATCCCTTGCTTTATATGTGGAGTCGAGGTATATATTAATACGAGGATTATAAATAAGTTTCCAGCCTTTTTTTGTATGGCCACTTTTATTGATAGTACACACATGAAACTCTAGTCCCCTTCGAAGTAATATCCTCTGGATGCATTACACTTGTTATACCGTTCCAACAACTTCGGCAACGCCCCATGGAAGTCCTCTTGTGTGAGCGGGTCAATGACCTTCATCACAGCTACTTTCATCTCCTTAATTGTCTCATAACGACACCCCCTGAGCTTAGGGAATAAGTAAAAGTCACAGGGAGCAAGGTCTGGACTATAGGGTGGCCGTGGAACTGTCTTGATACCCATCTTGGTAAAATAGTCCGTGATAAGGATGCAGTTGTGGACTGGTGCATTTTCCTGGTGGAAATGCCACTGCCCCGATTTGAAGAATGCTGGCTTCTTCCGACGGAATCTCTCCCTGAACTCCCTTAAAACCTCAACATAGTTACCCTAACCCTAAACATTTCGCCAATCAACAGTGGTGTTCTGAATTCCTTACTCCTCCCACATCTCTCATCATCCCTCACATACTCCCTGCCTTCCATGAATCTCTTATGCCACTCAAAAACTGATGCTCGATTCATGCAAGATGGTCCGAAAGCAGTCTAAAGTTTCTGTGACATTTTTTCCAAGTTGGAAGAAGAAGTTTATTCCATATCGTTCTTCCTCACGTCTCGATTGTATTTTTTGAAATTCACCAGTTGTGACAATCAGGCTTTAGTAGGGTGTATTCCATTTCCTTCTGTAGCTGTTCATTTGAACCTGAAATCATAGAAATTAGTCAGTCATCTCATAAGATGTATAGTAATAACATACTGAATTTTCAAGAGTCTACGCCCATGTTAAATGCCTGTACAAAAAAAATATGGAAACTTATTGAATTCACCACGTACAGTCCTTCTTCGGTGAGTAGGATGCGACACAATGTCAATTTTAAACGGTGCCTAGCTCGTTTTAATTTCAAAGTTTTCTTTCTCTGAGACTAGTTGATATCTCATGTCTAAAGACTACATTTTCTCTTCTGATTTACTAATAGCCACGAAGAGTCAGAAAAACTCGCTCCTTTCCCATCGACATTATCACGAAGGAAAATGCAAAATGTTCTGATCCTGAATAGTTTCATGTTAATTAAGTTTCTCAAATGGCGCCCGTCATAGAGCAGCAGTTATTATGAAATTCTCATTGGTCATTTTGAGTTCGCGGGTAATTAATTGGGTATAATTAAAATTAAGTTAGGCAATCATACGAGTGAGGCCGATAACCAAGGAGTGTTTTAAATTGCGAGCGAAATTAAACTAATCTTAATAAGTGACAATTGTTAGCCATTTTCTTTCATACACCATTGTTGCCACAGTATCTTTGTATGATGATAACGATTTTCAAAGTTCAACACAATTTTCTAGAAGGTGAAAAGTTTGTGGAATTCAATGAAAAATATATATCACTAACAGCTGTGAGCTTAGCTATATTGCAAACCATTGCTCCACACAAAGCGCCAGAAAAACAATAGTTTTGCTTATATTTTACGTAAGGTTGCAAGAACATAACTTCTTGGTGGGGGTAGCTACACTAAACAATTGTGTGTTTCCTTTGAAAATTTGAAGGATATAAAATAAATACAACAGTTCAGCTCCATATCACTTAAAAGAACACTTAAGAGATGTTTCAAACAATGGAAAACCTACTTGAATAGGAGTGTTTAGTATCCAAGGTAATATTTAAGAAAATGAAAGTTTGATTCATTGTTCATTTGTCTAGGTAAACACGGCTTCGATATTTGGAACATGCCTTGTGTACATTAGTGAGACATATTAAACTATTTGTGTCCTATCTACAGAGGAAATAGAGCTATTCAATTTTTTTATTAGTGCTTATAATTAATATAAAATAATATTTTTATAAATAGGAATATTTGAAACCATTTATCTGTGTTCGTAAAAAAACTGTTGGTATTAAATAGCAATAGTTAAAAGCATTTGAGTCTGAACAAAGATGATCTCTGGCTCATTTAAAAAGCAGAAAAAATATACAAAACATCCTGTATATAAGAAATGTGTGTCTAATTTTTATAAGAAAAACATTGAAAAAAACGAAACAAGCGCAATTAAACTTAATATTTCCCAATGTATGACTTGTTTATTTACCAAGGGTACAACTGTCGATAAAGACTTTTCTAAGATACATATCAAAGTAAAGATAAACAATTAAAATCTATAAATTGAATAATCTAAAAGAAAACATTTCTTACTATACTCTTACATATGAAGTGTGGTCCAACGGCCTAGGGGTTACAGTGTTGACCAAAGGCCCGGGAGACCGGGGTTCAGTCTTAGGTTGAGTAATACCAAAAACTCCAAAAATAGTACTTAATGCCTCCTTGCTTACCACTCAGCATAATAAAGTATGGGTCTTGGGTAAAATGGTGCAATCCAAGGAAAAAAGTAACGCCTTTCTCTACACCTTGGAGTAATAGCTAATAAAAAAGGAGCCTTGGGGCCCCCCTCGACTACAGTCACCAATCTTACATGTGAAGTTATTACTTCCGCCTGGGCAATACCGGACTGTCATTCTCATACATACATAGATACACATACACACACACATATATATATATATATATATATATATATATATATGGATACGTAAATTCATCATCTTATTATCAGTATTTTTGAGATAGTAAACCTGAATCCATTTAATCATGTCAATAATATAAAAAATACAAACATATATGTGTGCGTGCGTGTAACAAACCCATATTTCTCTATACGCACACAAACGCCCATTTACTCATACCCACATGTAAACACAGGCACACATATAAACGCGCATACACATGTATCAACATTCGCACCCCAAAACACACCCACGCACACACACACACCCTTTCTCGCACACACACGCACGCACACACACACACATATATCCTATTTACCAACCCCTCCGCTCGGGCAGGATATGACACAAGGTCAATTTTTAAGCGGAGTTTAACAGGTTTGAATTCACACACACACACACACACACACACACACACACACACACACACACACACACACACACACACACATAAATATATATATATATATATATACGGACATGCATGTGTATATAAACATAAATATTAACACACATATGTGAACACACACACATATACATACATGAATCCATTTTTCTGAAACAAGTATATATATATATATATATATATATATATATATATATATATATAATCAGGGATAAAAATATTTAAAAATTTTCTGTTCATTTTTCGTTTTATTTGATATCTTGAACGCCCTGAAAAAGGTCTGAGTGAACGAAATATTTAACGTTGGTAGAATTTTCTCCAAATGAAAGTCTCCTCAAAAACCTTATATTTTTTTTTGTTTTTATTTTTTATCTTAATACATGTTCATATACATATGTACATTCACACACACACACACACAAGCACGTTCATATATATATATATATATTGTCATCCACCGAATTACCGTTTCGTTTTGACAACTCTTCAGTGGGGCTAGACGTACGAAATGCTACATGCTGGTATCGAAACCTGGTTGATTGAACGTCAGTTGGATATCTTACCCCAGATCTATCACCAACCTCAGCGTAAGTGAAGGGACCTTTTAGTGTATGTGTTTGTGTTTATGCATTTATAGACTACCTATACTTGGCAACCCTCACATTTTTTTATTTTTTATTCTAACAGCCTAATAATTGACGAAACAAATTAATCACCACCGTGGTTTTACTTATCATTCTAAATACCACTCTTTCTGAACCACATTAAATACAAATGAAGAAAAAAACACAATCACTCATCAAAATTACACCTCTTTGGCCGCCATCATTGTTTTGCACATTCTCGGCATTCTTTCCACGAAAGCCTGGTGGTAGACTAGAGATATTCCCTAGCTTTCCTGTAAGATTTGTCAGAGGTGAGTTGCATTTGTGGTTTGTTTAGCTCTAACTTTTCTATCAAGTTCCTCTCACAACAGTTCAATGGGATTTAAATCCGCTGAATGTGCCGGCAGGACATTTGTAGAAAGACATGCTATTCCTCTTTGCCTTTAATATACCCCTGGCAAAGTTACTAATATGTTTTGGGCCATTATCTTGCATGAGTACTACTCATTGTCTCACAAGCAGAGTTCGTGGTGGGATCGCGTGAAGCTGCAGTATATTTTGAAAGCTGGTCTGATTCAATTTGCTCTTAACGTGGAGTAAATGTCCGTCTTAGCAATTTGCAAAAGCTACCAGTACAATGACAGAGCACCCTCAATGCTTTATATTTGTTGTGATACAGGGGGTTGCCGCTCTTTCACTAAATCTTTTCCGCACATATACCCTCCTATTTAACTGATAAATTTTTAACAACAATGCTAGTAATGGATTTGAACCTTGTTAGTTAATTGGACAGAATGAAAAGTAAATAAAGGATTGTAATCCGACAATATGTAGAAAAATTGATAACAACGATCCAAGTAATAGATTTGAATCTTGTTAGTCAATTAGACAACAAGATTCTAATCCATTACTTGGATCGTTGTTATCAATTTTTGTACATATTGTCGGATTACAATTTTTTATTTACTTTTCATAGATTTCTAAGTTTGATTGGTCAATTCTAAGGACTTTATTTCACTGCTCTAACGTCCAGTCTTTCTATGCATTGGCTCACGGGAGCCTTTTGACATCGTTTTGCTTTCTCAACAGTGGTTTTTGACGGCATTGCTGCCATATACACCAACTTCACAGGATCTTCTCACAGTAGATGTTGACATTTTTCATGAGATTTGTTCATTTGCGCTGTGATGTTGGGAGCAGTCAGCCTTCTGTCACGCAAGCAGCTGACAATAATGAAATTGTCCTCTCCACTTGGTGTTGCTTTTGGTCTACCAGCCCTACTTTTGGTCTTGTTTTGTATCATTTCCTGATGTTTCCTAACAGAAAAAGCCACTGTTGTTCATGTTCAGTTTTAAAGAAGAATAACGCCTTCAAATTTATTTTTCGAAAGTTATAGGGTTATATCAGCCATAGATGCTGAGGATAACTTTTTGCTAGTATGACAAATAAAAACATTGTGGTGCTTAACTTGTTTCATCAACAATAATACTCTTAGGATGGGAAATAAGAATGTTTGAGGATGGCTAAGTAGTTTTGATTGGTAGTACACACACACACACGCGCGCGCACACACACACACACACATCTCGCCAATGGCCCAGGAGACCAAGGTTCAATCCCCGGTCGATTCATACCAAAGACTAAAAATCAATACTTGATGCCACCTTGATTAGCAACCAGCACTATAAAGTAAGGATCAGGGGCAAAGTGGAACAAATCTTGGAATGGAGTAGCACCCTCCCCTACATCTCAGTTTTCGGAAAGGGAGCCTTCGGGTCACCCTCGACTAAGGTCACCAACTTTAGTTTACTTATATGAATATATATATAAATTCAGTTGCCTTCTCTTTTATGAATATGTTAGCATTTCTTGAAGATGTAGAATTATCAATGAATAAATTATAGAGATACGTATTTGATAGAGTTAGGCGAGAATATTGATTGACCGAAGGCGGGACCTCGTCACGGCCATAATCATTCATACATAGACTGTTTCTAGGCCAGTGTCATATCAGCGAAAAGGACAAATGAATAGTTTTGCTTGTATAGAGAATTCTTTCAAATTATTGAGATTACGATCGTATATGAAACTGTATCATTCGCATTGTAAATATATCACATTCTATAAGCGACAATAATCTCTTACTTCTAGAAATTGGGCAAGTCTCAGTCAAGGTTTATAATGTGTGTAACAGATATTTATTTCTATTGGCTGTGAAATTACTGTGAGTTTTGAATGAATATTGGATCAGATTCTGCCTCGGGTAATTCCAATATTTCAAAGAGTGTAAAGTACCAATCAACAGTAGGTGCCCGTGGTTTAATGATTATCGTCGTAGGAAATGGACAGGACGATTCGAGTTCAAATCCTGGACGAGATTGATTGTATTTCACATAGCACTAATACCCTTGGGAAAGGTAGGAATCCAATTATTCTCCCTCCAACTATGGGTAAATAGTAGGACAGACTATGTTCTTCAGCCTCGATGAGGCAACTAGTCTAGGAGAAGGAAAACTCTGAATTCAAACCTGTGAAACTCAACTTAAAAATTGACCTTGTGCCATATCCTGCTCGAGCGGAGGGGTTGGTAAATATGGTAATATACCACTCAACTGAGCAGGGAAACTCTTATCATATGATTTGTATATGATTCTGCAAGAAACCAACTATGGATTCGAATTTGTTCCTCATATTTTGTTTTTTGTGTTGCCAGCAGATTTTATTGGCAGGGGATTTATGAAACGAATTACGATAGAAACATAAAATTTCATCGTCCTCATCATCAGAGCATGTTATCAGCATGGATTTCCTAGACTCTCTTTCGACAACTGTCACTACCAGGTATTGCTCTACGTAAGACATCTCGATGTCATCTTGAGTTTGCACAGAGCCGATGGTCAGCTATCGCTAGTGCGTCCATGTGTTGGAATCCATTAAGGATCATCGTTTATGGACTCGTACTTACTTCCCCAGAAGTAACCAGCATGCTTTTTTCGTATCACTTTGATATTTTTAGTGGAGAGGTTAGTAGCCGTATATTTGCAGTTTTGTTGGGTGCTGCTTCCAGGATTAAAATTTCTGTATAGAAATAAAATTGCTTTTGTCTTAATTGTTCTTTAGAAAATTGACTCTCCAAAGTTATTCTTTTTTATTGTGTGTGTGTTTGTGTGTGTGTGTGAGAGAGAGAGAGATAGATATACACACATTCACACACATATATATACATTTTATATAAATATATATATATATATCTTTAGAGAGAGAGAGAGAGAGAGAGAGAGAGAGAGAGAGAGAGAGTGATTAATGAATATGGATTTATCCTACCTTCCATTAAGTCAAATTCCACATTTAATATTACGGGATACGCATTAATCGAGAGAATCGTGTAGCTATTTACAAATATACTTGATCCCCTTTGACATTCCCCTTCAGAGGCATAGAGAAATTATTGTATCAGAAGCATTCAAGCAAAACTTATATATATATATATATATATATATATATATATATATAGTCATTCATATACAGACTGCTTCGTTGTATCACAACTCTTCAATGTTCCTAGATACGCAAGACATTTTAAGCCGGAATCGAAACCCGTCTAACTTTACGTCAAGCAGATACGACTCAACGTCAGCTTGGGAATTTAGTGTATATGTATTAACTTTTATTTATTTATATTTTACGCAATCGACTACCGAAGTGGTCAATTCATTGGAAGAGCTTTGCCTTGCGCTAGTGGCAACTATTAATTCCTTTGTAAAAGTGCGTATATATATATATATATATATATATATATATATATATATATATATATAATCTAACTCACTAAAACGTTTTGCTTGGCCAATATTTAAACTATTTTAGTACATAGTTCTTATTACATCAAGACAGTTAATACAAAACGAATAAAATATCTATGATATTGATAAAATAGAGCAAGAAGGCATGTGTGGGAATGGATAAAGATTCTGGCTTACTTTTGTTCAGTTTACGCACTGCAGGTCAAATCAGGATTAGAAGAAGAATATTAATTCTTCCACCCTTTTTTAATAAGCTTTTCTTTGGCGTGTTTTCAGCACGTATACCGTTTAATATTCCCACTGTCTTTAATTTAGCCATATTTTATGGCGTATCAGCTCTTCTTGTTACTTTGAAAGTCAAATCATGTTTTATATATATATATATATATATATATATATATATATATGTGTGTGTGTGTGTGTGTGTGTGTGTGTGTGTGATTTGAAAGCATATGGTTTGTATGTAAACTTTGATTTTAAAGGAGGCAGAGCTCATTTTTTGGGAGCAGGCTGAAATAGTTTCAAGTATTGCTATATTGCTTTTGAACATCAATTTTTTGGAGTTAGGTTTAATAGTGTTTTATGGCATATCAAAACTTTTGCGATATTAATTCCAAATCCTGTTTAAATCAGTAGAGTTAAGTGTAATGAAAATGAAAGGCTACTCCGCATTCCCTAAACTGAAAGAATGGAACCCTACCATCACATTCAGTTTACTGCCACACCGAAGATACGATATCGTCAGTGAATTTTCTTTCCGGCAAAATTGCTTGAATCATCATGATTAAAAAAAAAAAGCTTTTTCTTTTCGGGCCAAATTCTACGATTCTCTGATTTGCCTGTTTCCAAACTTGTACAATAACTTACTGAACCAATAGACACACTATTCGAAAGACAGGACGAATAACTAATGTGGAGGTTCTAAAAATTGTGAGCATAATTTTTACACTAAAATATCGTGGAATTTTTTGGCTCAACAACAAGACTTCTTTTTACTTTCCCATTACAACAAAATTTAATATCTATTCACCTCTAAGAAATTAATGCAATATTGTCTAAATTTTTCTCAGCCTCATTTAAGACATTGAGGAGAGAGCCTTATTTTCAAGTTCTTGTTACAAGATGCGAAAAACCTTATTGTTAATCGATTATTGATTAATAAAATACAGCACACACTAACAATGATGGGTCATTTTGGTCAGTACTAAACTGAATCCGATGATGATGCTCCCATTCTGGATTTTGTGAAATATGGTATAACCCTTTATTACCATTACTATCTAGTCCAGTTTGTCTTGAAGTATTAGCACCTTTTAGGGCCCAATCTATGGTTCTAAAAGAATTGTTCAATTTTTTTGCTAAGGATTAGAATCATTATTTATTTGAACCCATACTGCAGTATGGAAATTGTTCGTAGTAGTTAGGAATGCATGATGAATAGTTTTCCTTATGTTAAATAGCAATACGTGAAACCATTTAACTCTGAACAAACAAATGATTAATATTTAATAGAATTATAAGCATTACGAATACTGGAAACCATTTAACTGCGTGCAAACAAATGCGCTGTAAATTGTTTTAAAATAATTACCAACCAACTTATTTACTTACGAATATTTATATTAGCATGATGTGGAATTATATAACTGATTGGGACCACGAAAAGATAACTCGTAACACGGTATATGTTTAAGGATATATTGAAGTAACAAGATACAGAGAAAAGTGGTGGCGTAAGCTAGGCTGACTTGTCTCTATTTGATTTGACGACAACTGACCGACCAACGAGAATACTTGGCTCTCGATTAATATAGGATTTGGAAGATCCATCAATGGGCTGGTAACGGTTCCATAACAATAACCCACAGGGTTTGATATGGCATAAAACATGAATCTACCAACCAAACAAACAAATAAGCCATTCAGAGTGGAATTTTTTGTTAATAACAATTCAATTTGAATTTTATTCATTAAAAATCTGTTGCAATGGATATAAACTCAGATTTTAATCATTGAAATCTTAATTTAACTTTTTCATTACATTTCTTTCTTCGTTATATGTGAATATGAAAAGGAATATTTTATAATTCAGTATTTTTTTTAAAACATTTCTTATATAATAAAATTTTGTATATATTTTCTTTCGTAAAATTATGATCATCTGCGTTATCAAAGACACCGGGAAGATCCGGTTGTTTCCGTCAGATGATTTGATTGACCCGTATGTTTACAAATGATCATAGAGGCCATCACGCTGAAACAAGAGTTCGTAGGATATCTGACAACTTCAATGAATGATCCATTGGTTTGTCTTCTGGGATTTATAAATGCAAATCCGTAAATTCCTACCCCCTGGGTCCCTATAACTTTACTCACCATGCAAAAAATATTCATCACTAGGGATCTTTATGGACCACTTTGAAAAGCCCTACGCTGGGTAAATATGAATGATAATATTCTAGTTTCCCTTTTGTTCCCATAATCATATTGTTGAACCAAGAATTTGATTCCAATGGCAATAATCATGGGAAAACCATCTGCGCTGGCTGAGGAGATATTGGCAAACATTTTTTTATAAATATTTCTTCATGGCATCGGTCAATTGTCCTGGGAGAGCTAGCTACAGATATTACTTTGATACTAGGTTTTATTGATACGTCCGATCTTTCATGACATATATCTTGAATCAGAATAATGTCAAATAATTCATTTTAGAGATGATCTGAAAATCTACATATAAAAGAATGAGTATAACTAATAGTATTTGACGGCGCACATTTTTTAATAAAAATATATTTTAAAACTTAACTTTTAATTTAATAAAGTTTTGATAGTTTGTGTTGTTTTGTTTTTTTATCAATGATTTTGTTTATTTTATCGTGATCAACGCTTGTTTAACCAAAATCACACCTCATAAATATAGCCAAGGTTGTACCATTCACTCATAGTGTTACTAATAACTGATTTTTTCTTGATTTGTCAGGCTGAAATCGGAGTGCGTCTTATATACCCTCGCGTCTTATATGCCGTCAAAGCCGGTAAATACTTTTGAAGGATTTATGGCTAAAATCCTCGAATCAACGAACTGAATTCAAATCCTGGAAGAGGGAATTACACTTAACTGAACTCCGTGAGTCTTCAGTTTTAGAGTTCTAATGTGTGTTGAATATCCCTTTTTGAGCTATAACTCCCAGTTCCACACAAACAGGGATTGCAAGTAATTGGCAGGGTCCCATTTATGAGTCGAATAGATCGGTATGAGAATTATTTGCATTAGGAATTAGTGAAGCCATCTAACTTTGGTCAGAAAACGATTATTTATTTGAATTATTGTTAGATGGAAATAGTTGATTTCATATGAAAGGGAGATGCTGGACAAATGGAATTGTAATAAAAAAAAAACCGGATGACATTTTTGCAATAAAGTTTTTAGTCAAACGTTTATGAATGAATTATGGAAGCCACTGCGGCTGCTCCAGATGGTATAATGGTTAGCAAGCTAGAATAGCAAACATTCAGGAGTGAGTTCGAATTTCATTGGGTGCTCTCATTCAGAAAGCCTTGTGCCACATCTATTTAAAAAGCTCAGCAAATTACTATTAAGGAAGTCTAACGCGTAATGACTAAAGTACAAGACTCCGGCGTTGAAGCAAGCGAGTTCGAACCCTATTACCATCACTTTCGGACAAATACCCAAGGGTTTATAATTCCCCCAGCTTTTTTTCTGCAAGACTGGTTTTTATAAATATAAGAAAATAAACCACGAAGTTTGATAAATCAAACAAATGAAACAAATTTCAGAATGAAATAACCTATAAGGAGTAAATATACGATTAAACAAATCAACCGACCCAAATTGAACTAAGATATTTATTTAACTTAGCAGTAATTCTCTTGAGGAAGGCATGCAAATATCTCTTCTCTCTCCCTCCAATCTGTAGGTAAATAACAGGATAGTTTATGGTCTTTAATCTTGGTTAAGTAACCAGGAAAAGGGAAAATCGAATTTAAACTGCTTAAAAATTGACTTTATATTATATCCTAGACGAGTTTGTTCAATAAATACACTTTATTAAACTGATTCTAAAAGATGAAAGGTTGTTCAGTCTAATAACATATCACCTACAATTGAGTTGTTCTCGAGAAATATAAGAATCTTGCGTCATAGTTTTCAAGTTGGAAAAATAAGATAGAATATAATCACTTTGAGACAATAGAATAGGGAACCTGAGTATTGGCTAAAATTTATCTATATACCTGGTGGCTGTTTGGCAGTAGAGAAAGTGTCAAATATGCAGCTTCAGTAGAAGAGACAAGGGATATTTTTAAGGACGAATTAACTAAGGAGAATTAAATGTTATGAGATATCCTCTTAGCTTGTATAGAAAAATGAGATTAATCTAACACTGTGGATTGAAAAAAAATAGGCATATCCACCCTTCCTAAGTATTTAATGACGAATACTGTTTACAGATATATTATATATAGTTTTTAAGGGAAGCGGGTGTAGGTGACATTTTTTAAACAATTATTTGTTTCCACAAAGTTAATTGGTTTAAAATATTGCTATTTATTGTTTGAGTACAAATCATTTCAATTATTGCTATCGATCACAAAGAGTTCTGTTTGTAAACGGTTAAATGTTTTCTAGCACAGTAAAATTGGCCCATAACAAATACTATCTCTCTGAATCAAGGATGACATTGAAGCGGATGTACTTCACACACCCCAAAACTCCAGGTCTACATTCTCACCATCAGATGAGTTTGTATCATATTCAGAACACTCGTTGGGGCTAGAGTGCTTACTTCTACGCAGAGATACAGTCGGCTTTTCTACAAACAGATCCGACTGGGCTAAATTGAAGGAAGTCTGGTTTTATTTGAATAATTTGTTTAACGACAGAACTTATTATACAATTATCAATACCAAAATTTTATTCCTTATTTAAAAAATTGACTGCATTTATCCTATTTTCTTAGTTACATTGCATTTTTAAAATTGCAATTTTATTTGTATTTAATCCGTGTATAGTTTTTTGGTTTTATTTGTTTTTAATCATTTGTCCGCGCATAATTTTATGGTTCTAATCCTTCCTATAGATTACTGATAATTTATACATTTATATATGGTTTCAAATATTCCCATGTATTCAAAATAACATATACCGTCGGATATATAAATTTAAAAACATTCCTCTTTAGAAATACTAAGCTGTTAACATAATTATTTGGTTTCAAGTATTCCTAATTTAAATAATTTCTACGGTTTAAAATAACCATTCCCCATTAGAAATAATTGGTTGTTAGCACAATTATATGGTTACAAGTATTTCTCTCTTATTCAAAAAATTCTACTGTTAAATATATAACTTAAAATAACAATTCCTCTTTGAAAAAATATTAATTGTGAGCACAATTATATTCTTTCAAGTATTCTTATCCATTAAAAAAACCTATACGGTTTAAATATGGTTTAAATTAACATTTTCGCATTAAACTAATGTATTTTTAGCACTCTTATATGTTTTTAAGTATTCCTTTCCCGACCACCGATAATTTGCAAACAATTATATGGTTCCAACTCTTATAATCCGAAGTAAACAATTATAGTTTGTTTATTGTTTAGCTTTTATTGCATATCAAGGTTTGTGGGTTACTTATTGCCAAATTATATTTAGATATTTATTTAACCAAAGATTTCTGAACTGATAAATTGTAGATAGCATTTCAGATAAGCAGGATCTCATTTGTTAGCTCACGATAAAATGGTTTCAATTCATCATATTCAGTGGTCCAACCCTGTCATTTTCAAGACAGAACGTGATAAAAAAATTTAGTTTCAAGTAAGTATTCTTGAAATAAATAATTTACATATAGATAAATGTTTTTCAGTATTCCAATCTTATATTCCTAAGTTTATCTAATATCAATCATTTAGTTGCACCATTTTATATAGTTTTATATATAGTGAGGTGGGGGCATATGCGTGTTCTAGTGATTAAGGTTCTGAATTACAGCCTCAAAATATGTGAGTTGGAACTTTTATCTATTACGTTAATTTTTTGGATTAATACTCTTAGGAAAATTATGGGTCTCGTTGTCCCTTCACCTACGGGTTAGATCATATAACTGCCCTTCTTCTATAAGGATTGATTTGGCATTAAATAACCCATGATGGTTTACATGTCATTAAATAAAGAAATCAAACCCAAACTATCCAAAAGAAATAAGTTTGAAACAGATTTATTTGACTTATAGATAGGAGCCAAACAAAAACAACCACTACGTATCAGAGTGGACCTGACAGTAATGGTAATGAAGGGTTACCTCATACTCATCAGCGCTCTAGAAATGAAGGCTTATTTCCAGATGCTATTTGGTGTCATTGCAGACATTCATTTTTGTGGTGTTTTAATTCCTCTGCAGGAGATACAGTCGGCGTATGATCAGCTCAGTTAAATAAAGGCGTCGATTCGAAATTACCGTCAGGCCACCAACAATGACAGGCACCAGTAGAAAGCCGGAGGATATAACAGTCGAAACGTTCAGACAATATAAGATACGTGTATAAGGTTACTAGTCTGACTATATCACTGTAGAATTACATCGATTTTATTTCAGATGTGAATTTATTTTTTGTTTGGTAAAATGCAAGTTATTTTTTTCATTCACAAAAAATACGTATTCACTTTCCGAATATGTTACTATGATACCTTGTCATGTTTTTACCTTATGAATAGGGATGTTTCCTGTTTTCAATTAGTTTACAATCATTATATAGAAGCATAAAGAAGTGAGTGTCAATGAAATCTTAGTTTCACCCGAAATTACAAGTTTATCAACACCTCCTCTTCCAATAGGCCTCTCCACTCACCCAGAAAGATTACATGAAATCTACTGTTTATTTTAGAACTGAACAAAAGAATGTATCTAAAGGAAGTAACTGCTGTTTAATTTTAATACTTTAAACAAAGATAAAAGAAAAGAGAAAAAAGATAATATTTTCAGATATTTGATAAGTTTGCTTTGTTGAAACAAAAAGTGAGGATATTTTCAAAGTAAACAGTCAACGTAACGTTTATCGTACAAGTCAGAAATGTCTAAAACTGAGGAATATTTCATTAATTCCATTCCTACTCTTTCATCTTTAGAAATTACGAAAGCAGCTGTTGCATATAATGACCAGATTCAGGATTGGCCGAAAAATGAAGCGAAAGGCCATAACTACAAAATGGAGGATTACACAGTGTTTTAATGGGGTTTAACCATTTCACTTCAGTAGTATAACATGACACAAGGTCAGTTTAACAAAACGAATTGAAAGGGTATGCATAGGCAAGAACAAATTTATCCTTTGTTGCAGCTACCATTATTTCGAAAAACTTATAATCCTCTATCTCATCTGTATAATACAGAGCGGTTTGGTACAGCTGCAGCCTTCGGATCCTCAGGACTAGGCTCACCTTATTTTGAGTTTGGCAGATATATTTACAATGCAATAATTTTTCCTCACATAACAGCTTCTAATCTCTTTGTCCTTGTTACTCTACATTTGGAGGGAATATTCGTGGAGCAGTGGTAAACGTGCAGAACTGTAAGATCTTAGTTAGCGAGTTCGAACCCCACTAGGACAATTACGTACACTTTCGGACTGATAACCTTGAGGAAGGTATGAACACCTTTATCCCACCAGCTACAGGTTAAATATTGCCAGTACTGTCTTTCTTTACAATAAAGGTTTTGACATTAAATAACCCACAAAGGTTGGTACGGCATTAAACAATAGAAACCAAACACAAACCTCTCAGTTTACAAATAAAAGCTAAACAAAAACAAACAGATATGAAATACCTCATTAAGATGCATTTTAATTTGAGTGTCTCATTTATGAATACTTTTACTGTGAAGGATGCTGCAGAAAATCCCCAAATAAATTTTCTTTGAAATAACACAAAAAGAGCATTCTACAATTTCGTATAAAAAAAAACGTTCAAATGAATCTTAGGGAATCAACAAAGTCATCAGAAAAACAGCTGTAGTTCATGATAAAAATAAGTCCTCTACAGGAAAAAGAATCGTGCAAATCGACACGTGAGAATATATATATATATATATATATATATATATATATATATATATATATATATATATATGTTCTTCCTCCTACACTTTATCGAAATGTATTGTATTCGTCATTGTGTTTATCATTTCATCAATCGTTTCCACGAAAATGCCTCCCGTTGGGTTTGAAAGTACTTGACAAAAATATGACGTGTTTCTGAATTCATTCAATCTAGCAGTCAAACGAATCATACGAAACTTGAACTGGTCAAATTAAAAATAAGCAGAAATAAATATTTATTTACACACATACGCACACACACACACACGAACAAAGACACATACACAAGCACATATATATATATATATATATATATATGGAAGTAGATAATGGAGTGTAATCCGACAATACTTAGAGAAAAATTGATAACAAGGTAATCCCAGTAGAAGGAAATATTTATTGAGAAGCAAAGTCCACACTATAGCGTTTTGGTTTTGATGAAACATCATCAAGTCTGTGAGGGATGATATTAGTGATCTGAAATCAACGATGCACATTTAAAATTACAACGTACAAAAACCTAATTTTATCGGCTTACAATCGTAGTGGCAAATCCATATTTAACCCATTCGTAAACATTCTTCTAAAAACTAAAATAGGCTTAAATATTTTACAAAATGTAAATAATTTTGTCATTGACTAATTCCAAATAAAGTACAATTATATTGTGGAAAATTTTTAAAGATATATATTTTTTCCTAAATGTTTTCCCTCTTTTATTGAATGATACTCGAATATATATACATATGTGTGTGTATGTGTGTGTGCTTGTTTATTGTCATGCCAACTCTTTAACTCCTTTTGTGGTAGTTTGCTGTATTCGCTTGATACTTGATTAACCGTTTCATTGTGAATTGAATTACCATGAACAGAAAATTCGGCGAACATTTCCGCACGACATACTGAAACATTGGACAGCTGTTTCGACCTTATTAGGTCTCCTAGGCAGTGTATACCGTCATCTCCACCACTGGAGATCGAACTACCGACTACAGATAGCAGAGCTGAAACTCTACAACTGAGCCAAAAGTTCATATCACACAAATGTGACGCCAAATTAATTATTCATGGTAATTGCGCAGCCAATTAACTTGAATGTGTCTTGTAAGTTACATCCGTACTCTTTACAGAGGACACGGTCACCTCCAGGGCCACGTCTTCCCAAGAGTATTAGAAATACGTCGATGGTCAGATCTCCAGTGGTGGAGATCATGGTATACACAGCTGATGATACTAATAAGGTCGAAATAGCTGTCCAGTCTTTCCGTATGTCGTACATAAGTGTTTGCCGGATTTTTTGATAATTCAATTCACAATATAATTCCTATACTTAAAAAAAAAATAATCATTTCATATTTTTCTCCACAAAACCTACACTTGTTTTTTCTGTTGTCTCTAAATTTTAACTTTACCTTAATACAGGTCTAGGTAAACTTTGTCTGGTGGGCCGTATGTGGCCTGCCTCACTATCATTTGCGGCCTGTGGGAGCTTCTAAAAAGTTTTTAAAAATAAACACTTACATTTGAATCGAGAGAAAATTCTTTTGATTTTAAAAGATGAAGACGTTTGATAATTCATAACCCTATGATTCAACCCTCCCACCAAATCTTTTGCTTAACGCAAGGTTAATTGGAATTTCTAACGTTGTTTGTTCTGCAATTTAAAAAAGTTCAGTTTCTCTCTTTAGATTCCCTTTTCATAGCCTCGTTCTGGTCTGCTCGTGTGTAATCTCGTCATTTTGTCGCATGAGAAATATATATAGTTGTTTTTTCTTCTCGTTTCAGTTTCTTTAGTTTTGTTGTTTTCTTATTTGTATTTTTATTGTAAATGTTGTTATCGGCTGTTGTGATAATAATTTTTTGGCTCTTTTTAATGTAAACCTCGAGTCCTTTCATTGTCGCATCAACACAATCCTCAATGTTCGCCAGTCTTTTAAACCCCTTTTTGTTCACATATGCAGTGTCTATGAAGCCTTTTGTGTCATCATCAACTGTCTTGTCGTCTGGTCCCTTTGGCTAAGTTCTTCACTGGTCCATTTTAGGAATGGCCCTGAGTATATTATGAAGAGGACTACACAGGAGTTTATCTCTTTGATAAGATTTCTGCACCAGAGCTTGTTTTCGAGAAGCTTCCTCGTTCTTTCAAGGTATTCTTTTATTTTTTCCCTCCATATCTACTTGTTTGTTTCCGCTTCAAAAATTCCCAAATAATTTCAATTTTTCTTTTCTAAAATCTTTCTAATACTTTCCTGATTTGGTAGTTGTAATACTCCCGTTGTTTCTCTGTTCCTACTTTTCATTATGAGCATAGCACATTTTTTAAAGCCAAAATCGATTCCTATATCCAGACAGTATATTTTTATCATTTGTATCAAACTCTCAAGTTCTTTTTCATTTTTGAAAATACATTTATATCGTCCATGTTATTAAGTAGATAAATATGTGCATAGCAGATTTTTTAAAGCCAAATTCTATTCTTATATCCAAGCAGTATATTTTTATCATTTGTGTCAAACTGTCACGTTCTTTTTCATTTTTTGAAAATACCTTTATATCATCCATGTTATTAATTAAATAAATATTTTCTTGTGATTTATTAAACGTGCAGCCTGTCATGCATTAACAATATAAATGAATGGCAACATTGCTCTAACATAAAATAGTGGTAAATAGTTTCCCCGGATTTTTACCTCTGTTTGGGTTTGTCCTGCCGCTGACAATTCCTTCTTCCATGTTATTGGTGATGAAGTTTTTGATTTCGAAGGATATGCTGTGCATTTGTAGACACTCTATTATTCAAGTTCGTAGGATTGGATCATAGGCCTTCTTTTAGTCAATCAACGCCGTGTCTCCTTGTTTGCTTCGTTTACGCTTCTTTGAAGAGGTTCTGGTTTGAATTAGTTGGCGAACTTTGTGGAGGGTGACCCGAATGCTCCCTTTTCGATAGCTACTACACCAAAGTGTAATGGAGGGCGCTACTCCTTTCCTGGGATTTCTCCACTTTGCCCTTGATCCATACCTTATAATACCGAGTGTTTAGGAAGGAGGCATCAGGTACCATTTTTCAAGTTTTTGGACTGGAGATTGAACCCAGGTCTCCCGGGCCATTGACGAACACTCTAACCATTATGCCATTGCATGGTTTAAGTAATGTATGACATTTTCCCCTCTTACCATACGACAGCAATCTTTTTGATTTTTCAAGAAAAAATTATCCGGGTCTGTGTAAGTGATAGAGTTTTTCTCTCATCTGTGTGATAAATATTTTCCACATCTTTGGTAAACACATTATCGGTATATAGTTACTGGGGATAGTTCTGTTTGATAGTCTTTTAGTACCAGTGGAGACTTTTCTTTTATGAACTCTTCTGGTATGCTTGCAGCTTGTAAGCATTTACTTAGTTGCAGAGCCAGTCTATGATGGATGCACATGATTATTTTAAAGTCGAAAATCTATCTATTCTATCGTCGCTGGGCATTTTCAAATTGGTATTTTCTTGAGGGTTGCTCTTAGCAAGTCAAGATGTATGTTTCCTGCAGGTATTTTTATAGTTCTGATTTTTTTCCAAGTTATCTAACCTTTCTCGTTTTTTCTTATGCCATTACTCTTTCCGTATTTTACTCCAAATTGCTTTCTTTTTTTTTTGCATCCGGTTGGGAATTTGTCCTTGAACCCAAGCAACCAACTTGTAGGTAGAATTTTCTTCCTCTTGTTTAAAATGTTCTGTTTGGTTTTTGTGGCTTAATCCAATCCTGATATCTTTTGAGATTCCCTTAATTCGACTATGACTTTTCTAGTTGTGTTTTCAGACATACCAACAGTTGTCGTATTTATTTAATTGAGTTCCTGTGCATTTTATTTCCCCTAGCAGTTTCGCTTGTTCTCCTAGATACATTATTTGCCCTTCTCTCCAAATTTCCCACCAGGATTTAGTATTTTTGATCGAATTTCTTTGGAGTTGCATATTTAATCTCTTACTAGTTTTACTCCTGGTCAGATTGACCCGTTCAATTCAGTGATGTTGTCCCTTGGGAAATATTTCAATAATTCATTTACTTCTTCGCTCTTTATCTTTGCTTTGTTTCTAGTCTTTATTCCTTAAGGATAGAAATGTAGTCTTCTGTTCACTCATATTTTTTTTTTAATTCTACATTTTCCTTTTCTTATTGTGATAGGATTGATGTAGTGATACTGGGATATAGTATTGCTTTGTTTTCAATATTTACTGTGTCAATTTATTTAGGGGGGGTTCTTTGAGTGTTTTCTTTACTATTAACTTGTTCAAATACTTCCAGTAGTTATTGGACTTTGTTTATCCGAAATAAATGCAGCCAGCATTCGCAAGATGCCTATCGATTCCCACATAATAGCTATCAATGGAGCACTTACCGATCATGGCACTCTGTCATCTGACTCCCAGGTTTACCCTTATTTGTCCTTTTTCGTATGTTTTATATTGTGGCAATACACGACCTGGTCATCAATTTTTATTTGTATTTTTATCATAGATTCCACCAACTGGAAACAATTTCCTCATAAGAAAAGAACGCCAGAATTTATTGGTGACATCCACGCTATAATTGATTACAATATCAGCAACTCTATCAAGTCCATAGACAGGGAGGTGAAAGTTTCTGAATTTCTAATCGGAGAAGGTGTTCATGAGGACATTTATTATTTGTCATACAAGATAAGAAAGGGCCATTTTTATGACAAGGCATGAAGGAAAAAAATAAAGACCGCGCTTCAAAGCTTTTCAACAAACTCAAGCGTCCTCTCCAACCGAATATATTTTTTCTCTAATGAGAGAAATCTTTGCCAGGATCAGAATATGAACTCACAGAACAAACGTTGGTTTCCTCTATTTTTACAAAACGTACCGATAAAGATGAAAACAAACTACCTTGGTTACATCTTTTTGTCTGAGGTAGTCACTAGTAATAATGACGTCATGTCTCCATTCATCGTACCACGTGGTCTCAGTCTCAACATGGAGCCCTACATCAAGTGTTTTGAAGAGGTGGCACTGTCATAAACCTAGAGAGGGTCTCCTGGAATACTCTATCTTTGGTGTAAAGACGCTTCGTCATGCCTCAGAAGTAGTAAAGCCTAGTGTTATCTGTGAGAATTTTTTACATCGTCACCCAACATCTGGTCGCTTAACTCCCCTGATTGCAATCTTTTTATTACCATGTGCGAGGTGTGATTGAGCAGGAGACAGAGAAAATTCCGTGCAAAACCAAACCAGACAAGAATAAGTCCAGTATTTAGCAATTTATGCAAGAGGACTGCTTGAAATTCAGATGATTTCTTTGAATGAATTTTGTGCACAATGTTTCAAGATATTTTCATGCAATTTTGTTAAATGTGTCTGATAAAGTGAGAGATCAATAGTATTTTTATAATTTAGACAAAAATCGCCCTATTAAACTTATATATATATATACTTCAACGGCCCAGACGCTCTTCTTCTAACAAAGTAGTAATGTACATACAAAAGTTACATCACTTTTGTGATAGATCCTCCCCTGATGATGGCCCAAAGTCGGACATAATGTACTTTGGAAATAAACAATTATGGAAAATACATCAATCAATTCCCGCCGAATATTATAAAATCAATGCGGCAATATGAAAGGATCATCAAGAAAACATGTTGACAGAAAACGTTTATGATGTTCAACGACATTTGTATTAATGAAGAAATGCTGCCGAAAAAAAAAAACATATATATAATGTTTTTATGTAGTTGAAACAAATATGGAACATCATCAGGTTTTTCTTCAAGCAGTACATATGAAATTCTTTTATAAGGCAATTTACACTCCAATGTTCCATTAATTGACCACGTTATAGGCTGTGTAATCGCACTAGAACTATAATATCCTTGATATAACAGAGATAACGAATTAACAGGAGTTAAAATCATTTTCTCTTTCCTAACTAAAGTGTGATCAATATTACCAGGAGCTTCTATTCATAGGCGAATCCACGGGTTAAACTTGTATAATATTGATTAGTATAGCCTTCCCTGCCAATCAACCAAACTGTAAATGCCAACCTAAAAATCAGCATTCTATATCATGACTTTATGAATACAAGGGCTTTCAAAATTCTCAAGTTGTTAGCCTACCTTCGAACCACTGAGTTGTATTTATCAATCGACATTAACATCATTTATTTCTAAATCCTTCACGCGGATAGTAAACGAGGAATTGTAATGCATATTTTAATGTTGATTGTAAGGCCCTACCTACTACTGATTAGCGCCTCACAGTCTTCCGACCCCTTCTCACCATCTTCAGCCATATTACGGGAAGCTCCGGAAATATCTTGTCTAGATATACACATTCGCCACTTCTTATAGGAATTCGAATGCTGTCTCGCAATTCCGAAAGCTTATCATTGTGTCTTTAATTCAGCTCTTGACCAATCAATCAATACGGACCAACCCTGACGCTATCATTACAACCAATAGAAACCCAACTCGTCACACCCTAACCCCGCTGTACATCAATAAATCGTGGGGTTGGCTTGATACAGACGACACTTCCCCGGGCCCTACCCGAGTAGAGCGGTCGGCGGAGTCGGTCAGTTGGCCGGGATGCTCGTAGTCCGACCTGGCAAGAAATATAGCCGTCGGCGAAACGTTTTTCTCTTTTGATCAAATGTGCTTTCTTCTTCAATCAGCGCCAAGTGTCGGTGGGATAATAAGTCTCAATTACGAGCCATATTCTTTTCATTAATTGATTCAAGATCTCTCCAGTAATACACGACCCTGTCTATCTATAGACACGCACACTTTTATAAAATCATCACGCCTCAAGCAGATTACCTCAATCAATCAACCCACGACAAACACTGACCACAGAGGGTAACACTCACTGGACCTACACAGACGTAGCAAAAATTTAAACTTCACATGAACCCATATCGATGCGCTTTTATACTTAAAAATAATGCTTTCTCTTGTATGAGTCATTTGTGTAGCTTGGTTTAGTTTAGTCTCTCGCATTAAAATAGTGAAAAGACTCCAATAATGCACTAATTGATTACAGAGGTAATAATCCACAAGATGTGTTAGATAATAATTATGGCATACTAATACGCCTAACAACCACGTTGGGATGACAGAAGACTTACATAAAACAATAATAATTATAATTTTATACCACTGTCTACGCTGGGTATAAAATCAAGACTTATGACGCAAAAGCTGCACTATTGCTTTGTCAATTCAGAATTTCTCTGAACGGCAACAAACCGTAAATGTTTCTATAAAAGATAAACTTGAAAGAGAGAGAAAATATTGGTTAATTAAGTTTATATTATATGAATTTGATATTGTTATGTAGAAAACAAGTAATGGTCTTAGTTGGTTGCTCTCTCTCTCTCTCTCTCTCTCTCTCTCTCTCTCTCTTCCACGATCTCTCTCAATCTTGCTTTCTTTGACTCTCTCACTCTCTCTCCCTCTCTCTCTCTCTCTATATATATATATATATATATAGGACAAACATTGAGTAATAGAACCGAGACGGTATCAATGAAAATTAGCCGGTTCTGGATGTCAAGTCGATTGGCTTGTTGAGGTGACAACAACGATATGCCAGGGCCCAGAGGAAAAGTAGGGTATCCCACTCAACGGCGACTGCTGTCGCTGTGACTGTCAACAAAGACGACTGCCATGGCAGGTTCCCTTGGAACGAATAGAGAAGCTTTTTTATAAAAAAAACTTACAGATCCAGTTCTGAGGCATTCATCCGTAAATTGTTCGAAGAGAGCTTGTCTCCACTGATTGTTCAAGTGAGCACTCGAACCGATGTCTGATTTTGCAAATAGTTATTTCGATTCCACGAACCATTGCTTCAATCCCGGCAATTGCTACTTCAATTGTGCATATCATTACTTAGATCCGATGGACCATAGCACCGACTCCACGGAATGCTGTATTGAATCCATGAACAGTTGAATGGATTACACGAACCGTTACTTCGATTCAGCTAGATCTTTCTTTGATCCTGCGAAGAATTCTTCCGATTCCATGAAGAGTTGACTTGATACCGCGAAATATTACTTTGGCTTTGAGAGCTGTTGCTTTGATTCCCCGATCCAGTCAACCGTTACTCCCATTCTGCTAATCATTTATTCGATCTCATGAGCCGTTAATCTGATTCTGTGAACGTTCGTTTCGATCCTACAATTTGTTAATCCAGTTCACCGGAAAGTTGCTTTGATCCTGCGAACCGTTACTCCAATCCAGTGGTCCTTCTCAAACTGGATAGCATATTTATATTCATTGGTGACATAATACATGGGCCATTCCGTAAAATAAACCAATCTTTCCACAGTTGTTTATTGGTTTCTCAACCATTAATAGTATTTGACGTTCCTGGCATTTTAGGTTCTAACATAATACACATAAATACAGTACATACCGAGATATATACATATGTGCGTGCATACTATATATATATATATATATATAATATATATATATATTGGTTTGTGTGTGTATTTGTATGTGCATGTTTGTTCTGATATATATTTATATACGTCAGAAAAGTAAAGATCCGGTGTAACAGAAAGTTTATTTTAATTGCTAATAACAATTACATCGTTTCGTCCTTCTTGTCTAATGCATTTTTTCGTCTGTCACTGCACTGCTGCGCTTCAATGCGCTGATGGAAGGATTCTTCTGGGATACCTTTCAGATTCATCGTTACGGGCCTCTTGATTGCCTTCAAGCTTTCAAAACCAAGTCTCTTAATCTTTCT
This sequence comes from Sepioteuthis lessoniana, assembly GCA_963585895.1. Taxonomy (NCBI): domain Eukaryota; kingdom Metazoa; phylum Mollusca; class Cephalopoda; order Myopsida; family Loliginidae; genus Sepioteuthis; species Sepioteuthis lessoniana. Next base: position 129,526,070 of record OY757905.1, on the reverse strand, counting down.
CTCGAGCAGCGACTACCAGAGGTTTAGAGCATTGTGAGAGGGTGCATAGTCATATAAACCCAAACTTCTCTACTCCGGATTCACATTTACTGGAACCTATCAGTATAGAATAACTCTCTCAATCCAAACTTATTCCTTATCGATGCGCCACTCAGTTCCAACTCCGTTGTGAAATCTAAATTTCCACACAGCTGACAGAATGGTGAGACATTTACCATTCAAAACAGTCCGGATGTCACAGCCTCAATTGATGATCGTCTACCTTGATATTCAAAAAGATTTATGGTTCTAATAGACCATGGAAAAGAGAGTTTTCCAAACCGATAAGCTATGGCAATCGTTGTGGCGACAAATATTCTAAACTACATAAGTCGACCCATTCACCGCCAGTTAATTAAAATAAAGAATATATTCAAAACAGAATACAGTGTCTGAAGTAGCTATATCTATGTAGATGTTAAGCTAACTTTAACAACTTTGTGAAATGCTTCACTCATACACTCTATCTGCATACGAATGTGTGTGGATAGCTGGCGCTAATACGCTAATACGGAATTATATCTCGAAAATACAAGTCTTATCACTAGTGATGCCTCTCTATAGCAAGTCTAATTCGAGAGACGTACATACACGAACCTTGTGTGGACACTGCTTGCAGACGACTGGACAAGCAAACAACGGTAGACGTTACGGAAGAATCACAAGAGAGTGAGTCAAGGGACTTCATATTATCCATGTAAATTGATGGTGTATATATATATATATATATATATACGAATGTGAGTGGGATAGCTGGCGCTTATACGATTATACGAAACTATATTTCGACCTATTGCAATCAAAATTGCGTGTATGCTCTGGCACTTTCAATAGGAATCGATCCATTCTCTTCGCAGCGAAAACAGCAACTTGTGAACTGAAGATCCAGTGATTATATGCACATCTTTTCATAATCTTATTTTGTTTCTATGCTGAAAATACATCCCAAATCAGCTGCTGTTAAAATCAATCTCAAGTATCATAACCTCTGTATTTACTAATCCGAAAACTTATTTCCAATAGTCTAATCTTGTATCATTTTAATCTGGTAATTCCGTTACAGTCACAGTAAAATAAAACCGATTTCTCCTGCCATGGCGCTTGTATTTTTTCGTGTACTGCTCGAAGCATATGCTGCAAAATCTACTTCTAGATTTCCTGATAGATTACCTGGCCCTATGGACAGAATTCAAAAAAGTTGTGAAACCTGATTTTACCTGTGATTTTGACTGTCTTCCTTTCCTCGGCCACGGGAAGGTTAGGGACCTCCATTAAGTGCGATTCCCTTTCAAATTCTGATCTTACTCGAAAATCCCAATCTTATCACTAGTGATACCTCTCTATAGCAAGTCTACTTTGATTTGATTTAGCCATGACACACGTAGTGGTATTAATTTTGACATAGATCTCGGATCTAAAGTAGGAACTCATAAGCGATGTTCTCTACGCATTGACACACCGGGGTTGGCCAAATAAGAGAAACGTACATAGACGAGCTTTGTGTGGACACAGGTTGCAGTCGACAGGACAAGCAAACAACGGTAGACGTTAGAAAC
>OY757905.1:129499475-129521975 GCA_963585895.1 Sepioteuthis lessoniana | reverse complement strand
GCACAAATAATATTTTGTAAATGGAAACCTAGTTGAACCGATTTCTATGTGTTCAGTATGTAAAAGAACAAGTATACTTCAAAGGTTTACTGTAGTATTTGTTACTGCAAAATATAAAGGTTGTTTCTATTCAATCTTTTTTTAAAACCATATTGGATTTCTGTTTTAAAAGTTCGCTTACTTTTTCGATAAACCACTTACAATACAAATATTGATTGGTTTTAAAGGCATGCAAAACCATCTTGGGTTATTTCAGGCCTAAGTTTATGAGAATTACATGCATTATACCTTCATGTTTATATTCTTTGTTCAGTTGTTTCCTAAAATGATTTTTGCTCACAGTCATATGATACAAAGTATTCCTATCTAATACAAACAATTCAAAACATATTTTCATTTACCCAAAGATGGGACTTTAACCCCTCTTATTTAGAGTAGACCTGGGAGTAATGGCAATGAAAGGGTCCGCTACACTCCGCACGGTTCCAGAAGTAGAGGCTCTCTTTTGGATGTGGTTTAGAAACATAAGCAGGATACCACTTTTTTGGAGGTCTTACCATTTATTAGAGATAGAATCAATATAAACTAATCTCCATCGACAGGGCAGACAATACAAAGAGATTCAATTGCTGTTATCACTAGCCAAAACCTGTATCCCCATTTATTTGAGGAAGCTAACTGTAACATCAATGTTTCAGCCAAACACCCTGCGTACTGTCAAATTTCAAAGGAAGTGGGCAAGAATTTGTAAAATATTATTTAATCGAATGACATTATAAGATAGGAATAAAAACACGAACGAACTTCATAAGAAAGTTACCGGCTTGGAAAACAGAAAATAATTACATTCCGACCATATGTATAAAGGAGGTATCCTGAAACTATTTATCTATTGAGACTGACGCGTGAAGTGATGACGAACAATGATGTTGGATAGATGCAAGCTGAGACGTGATCAATTTCGGCCGGTTCCCTTTAGCGAGGGAGTATGATGTCAAAAAGACCCGAAACTCTCAAGGATCTAAAGAACACCATTTATTATGCATCCAACCGTATCTTAGAGATGTATTTTGCAGAATGAATATCAACAGAAAGCACATTACAACTAAAAATATTTAAAATATTTTAAAAGCAATAAGGGTCGCAAGGATTTTACACAAATACATATAACTACAGGTTCTTCAGCAAGTTCTGCTATGAGAGTAGTGTTATTATATCTCAAAGACGAGGAAGAAATTGTTAATGAACAGGGAAACGGAACAATTCAAACACAAAGAAAGACGTTTGTATTAGAATCGTATAATAAAGAGGGTTAATTTTACAATAGTAGTTCCTTTATTTTTCAATGTATTCAGTATTCTTTACAACTCATTATTGCCATCAAAAAGCAGCCCTTTTATTTCATTGGCCTAATGAGTAGAGTGTTCGCCAATGGTCCGGGGGACTGGGGTTCAATACCAGGTCAGGTCATAACGAAGACTCAAAAAATGATACTTAATGACGCCTTGCTTAACACTCAGCATTATAAGGGTAAAGTGGAACAATCCTGGGAATGGAGTAGCGGCCTCCCATATACCTTGGTGTAGTAGCTATTGAAAAGGGAGCCTTCGGGTCACTCTCGACTAAGTTCGCTAACTTTACTTTTATTCCTTCAGCATAGAAATTTTTAAAATGAATTAACAGGGTTGGTAACCACTGTGGATCTGCTTGATGTGTCTTCATCATGAATACAATTTCAAATTTCTTTAAATAGGGGAGCCAATTTGCAAACATTTTTTTACTAGCTCAAGCTTCTCCGTATACATCACATATTATTCAGTAAACTTGAAAAGGTTTTTACTCAACAGCCACCAGAAATTTGATGAGGACGGACCTCTGTTCAAATCTTGAACACTCAATTCGATTTGTCACCATTATATATATATATATATATATATATATATATATATATATATATATATATATATTTCAACAGGTTATGGTTGTTACTATATCTCTTGTTGGGTTAGTGGTTGACCAAATGCGCGATAATTTTAGTGAGTGCTTGATATCTGTGTTAGAGCAATCATATAATATAATAACAAAATAATATAAATAAGTTTCTATAAATATTTAGTAGCATGGTTGCTTATCTGCAACCACTGGTTTTATGCCGTCTTTTTTTTCCTAATCATTGTTGTTTAAAGACGGTATGAAACCAGTGGTTGTAGATAAGCCTCCATGCTTTTATTTATATATAAAAACTAATATATACAGTATTGCTAGAAAAAAAAATTCAGTCGCATTAGGGTAATAAATTTATTTTCATCCTGTTAAGAGCATGGATATGATTTACTGGATTGAAGAATACCAAAATTGAATAAATTGAAATACAGAAAATATCATGATACATATTTGAAATATTTTTTACTTGAAATAATCCTTGTTTTTATGACTGAATTTGCTCAGATTTTATCTACATATTGAAATCGTACCGAAATGATTGTTAAAATTTATACAAAAATAAAAAAACACTAACTGATCTACAATTTTTCCTTATTTAACGAAATTTGGATGTTTAGTGTGCTGGTTTGCATTTTAATCAGAAATAAAATTCCTCAAATAAAAACAAAATAAAAAATTGTAATTTTTCATTTTAATGCTTCTGTAGTATATATGCGTGAAGGAAAATAATTAGTTCCGACCGCTGTCCTGATAGTGACACTCATATGCTGACAATGAACTACGGTACCCTGTCGACCTGCAGGACTCAGTAATAAAAGCTTCCATATCTTCGGAAGGTTTCATTTAGATTATTCCATATGTTTTTTATTTGTGCACGCCGAATCCCAAGAACAAAAGTGAGAGATATGGAAAATGGTTGCAACTTAGGTAAACCAACGGAAATTAATATATATATATATATATATATATATATGATAAAAGATCAGTGGAAAGCTGGATGAATCAGACATTTGCACAGGGTTTAGTAGAACTACTACTAAACCCTTTGTAAGTGTCTGGTTCATCAGTTTCCACTTATTTTTATCTTCTTGTCAGATTCACTAAAATCTACCACTTCAATATATATATATATATATATATATGTGTGTGTGTGAGTGTGTGCGCGCGTGTGTGTGTGTGTGTGTGTGTGTGTGTAGTGAGGGAAGTAATGGTTGCCACTAGCATAAAGCAAGGCTCTTGAAATGAATTGAGCTCTCGGTAACCGTTAACGGGGTATACGTAAACAAAACAAATGTGATACATAAACGTTAAAATTTCCTTCGCTTGCGCTGGTTTCTTTGTGGCTGAGTGGTAGAATCATGGATTGGCGTTTGAGTTAACCTGCTTTCGATTCCAGCCTTCGAGATTATAGCGTGTCTCGTCACACGGCAGAGTTGTAATACAACGACGCAGTGTGTGTGCGTGGATGACAATTTATATATTGGGGTGTTGTATACGAACAAACCATTAAAACAAGTATTTTTCTTAAATCAAGAAAATTCTAAATTCAGGCTTGTAATGCAGGGTATAATACGTACGTTTCATCTGAAGATTCTTTTTTTTAAATGCGTGAAACCATTTTTATGAAACTGAATCGAGGAACTGAAATAAAGGTTAATTTCACGTTATCTCAATTTCTGTCTGTGTCTGTCTGTGTCTGTGTGTGTGTGTGTGTGTGTGTGTGTGTCTGTCTGTCTGTCTGTCTGTCTGTTTGTCTCTCTGTCTCTCTCTCTATATATATATATTTGGAGAATGAATTTAACATGGTTGCTGTGAAATAGTTTTGGAAACGGAATCATTTATTTTGCGAAGAAAAGTGAGGAAGTTCTGAAAGTATTTAGTTGACTTGCAACGGTTTGATCCCCTGGTATAGATTTGTGAAATTTTAGTACTTGAATTAAATCATTAAAAATGGTTATCTTTAAAAAAAAAATCATTGGTAAAACGTTGTTCTTTTCTACAACCCCATCAAAACAAAAAAAAAAGCAACCCCCACCCCAATTCAAAATAAATGAAGACAAAAATGTTAGAAAAACAATCAAACAAATAAATAAACAAATAAACATATTTACCTAACGAGAAAACGTATGACTTACACAGCTATTTATTTATTTTTAGGCTTCTTTATGAGAGAAGACCCCGATCCCGAAAATGAAAATCTTGAATTCTTTCAGCAACGTGTTCCCTTCAGTTATTTTGCGGCATCTGATTATCTGAAGATGTGAAATAAGATAAACTCTATGAGAAAGGAAATTGTATTTATTTGGCAATTTTCAGTTAATTCTGACCATTAGCGAAATGCACTGACCTTTTATGTCATTTCCTAGGATAAATTTGGCAAACCACCAAAATTTCGATAATCTGAGACCAACAATCCCTCACCTTGATATTAATAATCCAGTATTTAAATTGAACAGAACTCATATATATTAAGCCTTCTCTAACTGATAAAACAAACTATCAGCGTCGAATTTCATGTAATCAAAGTTTATTCCTCAAAGGATTGACACATAAGTGAGTAATTAAAAAAAACAAGAAAACTATAAAAATATTTGTCCACTGTACACATACAAAATTAACACGAAAACCTATTTATGAATTATTAATTAATATCTAAAATATATGATTATATTATTGGTTTTCTGTTTTCTTGTTTTTATCAACAATTCTTTTTAGTATTAATGATTTATCTCAATAAAACAGAATATTCCACTGATACACGATTCAAAACCTGAGAGTAAATCTAGTCAAATTATCACTGTATTAAAATGTATAAAACAGCAATAACTTTTAAAGATATATGCGTGTTTTTAGGATCTGAAATGTGTCAACATCAATTGCATTGAAGATATATATCGATATTTTCGTGTGAATTAAATCAAGGTGAATGTATTCAGAAATTCCCTACATTTTATATAGAAAAATTTTTTTTTTTTTTAATGAATTCACTGAATAATTCAGATTATTCTCTGAAAATATTTAAACTACCACAAGTTTCTTTCCAGAGAATATACATGATATGACTGCCGACTCAGTTGTGGCTGTAGGATACACATACTTCTCTGCTCTAAGACACAGGAGCTGTGCTGGATATCATCAGATAGTGAAGCTCCACTCCCAAAATTTGGGGAATGTTGAAAACCTTTCATTGATATTACTCCCATTTCCACTATGATCCAGAACAGTAGTGTAATTTACAAAGCTCTTTGCTTCGATGTGGCACAAGGCCGAATGAATGGGGCGCCCAATGAGACTCGAACTCACTCGTGTAGGTTTGCTAGTCTAGTTTGCTAAGCGTTACACCACCACCCAGAATAGTAGTCACTGTTAGGGTCATATCGTTGGGTCAGATATAAATATTAAATCATTTACTATATCTGAAATCATTTACTATATCTGAAATCATTTACAGGTGCGTAAATAAAATAATTAGTGTCAGATGGCATCACTTGAAGCCATTTTACTGTGACCAAACAAATGAGTTCTGGCTCCATTAAAATTCTTACCAAGAAGCTATTTTTTTAGAATTCATGCATAAGAGGGGTATGCGATAAGTTTCCAGACTTTTTTCGTATGGGCACTTTTATTGATAGTCCCCTTCGAAGTAATCTCCTCCGGGTGCAATGCACTTGTTGTACCGTTCAGACAACTTCTTGAAGGCTCCATAGAAGTCATCTTGTGTGAGCGTGTCAATGACCTTCGTCACAGCCTCTTTCATCTCCTCAATTGTCTCACAACGACAGCCTCTGAGCTTAGGGAATATGCAAAGGTCACAGGGAGCAAGGTGTGGACTATAGGGGGGCTGACGAACTGTCTTGATGCCCATCTGGGTCAAAATAGTCTGTGACAAGGATAGTGATGTGGACTAGCGCATTGTCCTGGTGGAAATGCCACTGACTCGATTTGAAGAGTGCTGGTCTTTTCAGACGGAATCTCTTCCTGAACACCCTTAAAACCTCAACATAGTAACCCTAACCCTAACCCTTTGGCCAATCAACTCTGGTGTTCTGACTTCCTTACTCCTCCCACACCTCTCATCATCCCTCACAGACTCCCTGCCTTCCTTGAATCTCTTATGCTTCTCGAAAACTGATGCTCGATTCATGCATGCAAGATGGTCGAAAAGCAGACTGAAGCATTCCATACGTTTCTGTGGCATTTTTTCCAAGTTTAAAACAAAATTTTATTGCATATCGTTCTACTAAAGTGTCAGATTGCCTTTTTGAAATTCACCAGCTGTGACAATCAGGCTTTAATAGGGTGTATTCCAATTGCTTTCATAGCTGTTCCTTTGAACCTGATATCATAAAAATCGTTCAGTCATCTCATAAGATGTATAGCAATAAGACACTGAATTTTGAAGGGTCTACACCAATTTTAAATGCCCATACAAAAAAAGTCTGGAAACTTATCAAATGCCCCTCGTACCTAAGATATATTTATAGATCTGGCATTAAATAACCTTCAAAGATTGAAATGCCGTAAAACATAACCAAACAACCAAACAACCAAGTAATTTGATTTTCCAGGTTTACCGATTCTACGATGTATAAAAATGTCTTCGCATTTTAAATCGAATGAAAACGAAAATACTTCATGAATAATAAAAAAATGTATAACCAACTTGAAAGCTGAGATAAGAACACGGGAGTCTAGGGAAATTATAGACATGCCTGAGACATTTCTGACTTGTTGAGATTTGATGGGTACTGATATGTTAATATATCGCAAAGTGCAACTCTAATACTGTTCGGCTTTTCTTTTCTTATTTTTGAAAAATAAATCCGAATCATCAAAGAAAATATCATTTTCAGATTAAAAAAAACAACTTTTGAATTCAAAATAAATTAATTTGTCCATATTTACTATCGATTCCTAATTTTTAATTTTTCCAATATAGTATCTAATATTATGATAGAAGCTTACAAAAAAAGGGAGTAATGACCCACTTTAGGCGACATTTCCACACAAAACGGTATTTCTCTGAACCTAGTCGACAAGTTCACCTATCTAGGAATAAGTGTCTCATCAAATGAGACAGATATCAACACGCGACTAGCAAAGTCATGGACTGCATGAACGATGCGCTATCGGTCATATGGAAGTCATATCTGACCGATAAAATGAAACACAGTTTTTTCCAAGCTGCGGTCGAATCGATACTGCTGTATGGATGCACTACATGGAGGTTTACTAAGCGTGTGGAGAAAAAGCTTGACTGCAATCACACAAGAATGCTGCAATCAATATTAAACAAGTTCTGGAGACAGCACTCCACAAAAAACTGCTTTACAGCCACTTACCAACCATCACAAAAAATATCCAAGTTAGACGAATCAGACATGCGGGACACTGTTGGAGAAATAAGGACGAACTCATAAGCGACATACACCACCCTCACATAGACGAGCAAAGGCAGGATGACCAGCTAGAACCTATATACCACTGGTCTGGGCCGATACAGGATGTGGCCTTGAAAACCTACCGGGAGCGATGGACGATAGAGACGAGTGGAGAGAGAGGATCAGGGAGATCCGCGCTGACGGCGTGACTTGATGATGATAATTTTGAAATGATGCATACCATTGTTCTTGATATACTGTATGGATTTAACCGACTTCCTACCCATCCAGATTTGACACAAGGGCATTTTATAGCGGGGCCCACGCTTGAATCTATACTCATGAGTGGCCGTCACAAAAATTGTTTAGTTCGATCAAAATGCCTCTTTAGATGAACCTCAACGATAAACTCAACCCTATCAAGGAAATTTAGGATTGAAAACAGGTGATCAGCTTTATATCACTTACCCAGTTAAAACGTTTTGTGAGTTTCTGTATTATTGATTTAACCTTCTGTAAGCTTTCTGGATGGGTTATAACAAAAACGGAGATTGGAAATGAAATGGGAATCTTTATAACATTAAACAAATACAATATTCGCCAACCTCATGAAGAAGGTAGCCTCTGTTACTGGTGACTGCTTAGTTAGTATATATTATACCCCTCATAGAAGTGTCCAACGAATTTATGAGGAATGAGACATAGCCATTAATGTTAACCAGTTGGGTATATCAATTATCATATAAGGCTTCACTCATTCGTAAATAGAAGCATCAATATCAGCATAGAAACCATACAAGGAACAACTCATAGACACACCGTTGTATTTTCGTCAATTCACTTTAGATTGAAACGAATATTTAACAGTCGGTTGGGGCTGTAGAATAAACCAACTGCTTCTCAGCCCCACCACCACCACCACCACAAGAGAGTGTCCTGCATATGACACTAAAGAATCTAATGGTGAGGTTTCAGTAATTTTAGAGCTTTGGGGAATAAGGAGTACCCCTTCATTGCCCTTGCTCCACTATGTCCCGCAGTAATAGCACCTGATAGGGTCCTATCTATGGATCATATAAACTAAACTGAATAGTTTTAAATAGAACTGTTTTGACATTCAAACTATGTACTTATACTAAACTGAATTGTTTGAATTAGAATCTTGAAACAGAAATATTTTGACAATTTCATTGTGTACTTATGCTAAACTGAATTGTTTGAAATAGAACTGTTTTGACATTCAAACTATGTACTTATACTAAACTGAATTGTTTGAAATAGAACTGTTCATTTGAATTAAAATGGATTTGGCATTAGATAACCTACGAAGGTTGATTTGCCATAAAACACAAATAAACAAAATAACAAGAGGAAAGATCCTTTGCTTATAATTAAAGAAATATATGTAGACATGTTTCATGGTTAAGAAAGATGAAATTTTCGAGAATACCAGTAAAATGAATTACATTTTTTGAATGATAATAAACAGATTTTTAATCATTGAAACATGTTCAGCATCCCAGTACACTGGGGCTGAATAATACACCTACTGCATCTCTTCATAGGGGTATTACTCCACCCCAACGAGTTTCCTTGATATTACACGAAACAATCTGGTGGTGAGGCTCCAGTAATACTGGATTTTGGTGAATGACGAGTACCTCTTCTGTGCCATCGCTCTCAGTTCCCCTCTGACATGGAGTGGTAGCACCTAATCGGGTCCTATCAATGGGTCCAGTAGAACTGTTCATATTTAAACTGAGTGCAAGCAAATGACTTACGCTAAATTGAATAGTTAAAAATAGAACTATTTTATCCTTCAACTATGTGCACCAAGAAATGTTTTTTTTTCAAATCATACATTTGATACGATGTGCATTCAAAAACTTTCCAGACTTTTTTGTACAGGCATTTAAAATTAACATAGACACTTGAAAATTCAGTATGTCATTGCAATACATCTTATGAGATAACTGACCAATTTTTATGATTTCAGCTTCAAATGAACAGCTACAGCAGCAATTGGAATACACCAAAACTTCAGAATTAAACAAAGATTGGAATGGTGAACTCATGTAGATTTTGCTAAATGTTTAAAACTAAAAAAATAAATAAACCTTTCATTTTGGAAAAAAAAAAAAAAACTAGAAAGATACGTTTAGTTAAAAAAAAAGTCGATTTTAATTATAAAACATCTTGTAGTTGGTGTCCTCGTGGTGTAATGGTTAAAGCGATGGACTGCGGAATCGTAGTAAGCGAGTTCATACTCCAGTCGCGCTATTAGGTTCACTTTCGGGCAAATACCCTTTGGAAAGGTATGAACCTCCTTATCCTCCCAACTAGGGGTTAGATAGTACCATTACTGGAGAATGGCTTTGGCATTATACAACCTACAAGGATTGATATACCATTAAACAAAAGTTCAATAAAACTTCTCAAAATATTTGTCTTCATTTATGTGAATATAATCATAAAACTATTTTACTTATCGAGATGTGATATACTAATCGAATTCATTTTTCTCCATGTATTTTTCCGAAATATCTATGGATGCATAAAAATATAATTAACAACGTCGAGAACCTCTTGTCAATATGCGTTTTCCTGAGTTTTTCTTTAGTTAAATTCTAAATCATCATCATCATCATCATCATCATCATCATCTTCTGCAGCAGCAGCAGCACAACCCCACCCCCATCAACCTTTATGATTATTACTCAGAGCATTAGTAACTGTGGTCGTCCAATCGAAGCAGAAAAATGCAGTGACTTGCGCATGCGCAAAGACTCAAACTGATATAGTTTATTTTCCTTCTGGAATCTGTCTACGCTGTGGAATTGTTTTTGCATTTTCATTTTTCGTAAATAAATGTGTTCAAGTTACATCTCTCTCTCTCTCTCTCTCTCTCTCTCTCTCTCTCTCTCTCTCTCTTTTGTCTTTGTCTCTATCCCTGTCCGTGTCTCCTTCTCTCTTTCTGAGAGCAGCTCGGAATTAATTGGGGTATTCTCCCCCTAAGGTGCTGTAGCAGTAACAAAGATACGTAGTATTCTCACATTTTTTAAAGGATGGTAAAAAAAGTCGGGAGGTAAACACTCCCACACATATCCAGCCCCCATACACACACATACATACACACACACAAATATATATATATATATATATATATATATATATATAGCGTAACTCGAAAAGGCAATACTTTTGTAGTGCTATAAATGACTTCCAAATAATTTTTTGTATACCTTTTGACCCACGCCTTACAACCCATCTCTTCCCAAACTAATCGCCATCTTAAGTGTATAGCGCCACCTCCCTCTACTATAGTAGCGATTGTTATAGACTCGGCTTGAGCACACTAGGGGGCAAACTGTCTTCGTCCCGATCCTTTTGGGAGGCCTAAAAACAGAACTTGCCGAGAAAAAATCAACCAACAAAAAAAAAAAAATGTGGAAAAGGAAAACCCAAAAAGAAATTGGAGAAATTCAAAATGAAAAAAAAAATTAAACGAAAATCAAAAAACAAAGGAAAAACCAACAGCAAAGAAAAAAAATGAAACAAAAGACAAAAAGAAAGAAAATTAAGAACATTTTTTTAGAAAGATCTAAGTTAGAAAATTCAAAGTTTTGGGCAAGCTAAGATAGATTGCAGACTGTAGAAATAACAGTTCGTATCTAGTTTATTTTATATAAAGAAAAAATGTAATAAAAAAACTCAAAAAAGAAGTGGAAAGAGTTCAAGTGGGATAAGCCGACATGAATTACAGCTTTATGAAAGAAAATCTATAAAAAAAAAAGGTCTTACGGGACTGGAAATAAAATACAAAATGTTCAATGTAGAATTTGAGGAAAACTTTTTAAAAATAATTGAATAAAGAAGGAAATGAAAAGAAAAAAATGAAATGAAAAAATAAAGAAATTAAATTCTCGAAAAGAAAAGAAAATGAGTGAAAGAAATAAAAAAATAAGTAACAGAAAATACAAGGAACAATGTTAGAAGAAGAAAAAAAACATTCAATGGGATCAAAGAGAAAAAGTTATGCCGAGTAAGTGAACTCGAAGAAAGAAAAAATAAAGATAAAATCAGAACCCAATGCAAAGCTCAATAAAGGAGATAAGTTATAAGAGGATGACATGTATGGATTAAACACAGTTATAAAACCAGGTACATTTTAAGTAAAGTACGGCTGGTTTAAATTCAGAGTGTTTTTTTTTCTTTTCTTTTCCTAGATTGGTAAACTAATCAGGGCTAAAGTGCGCAGTTTGCCCGACTGAGCAGGATGAAGTGGTAATTTGATTCATGTCTTTTCTAAAAGCATATTGCCTAATGTGAAATGCCAACAGCCTCGTCCAGAATTTGATGTTAGGACACCGCTCTTTTTCTACGATGGGTCTCCGATTCAAATAATTGTGACAATAGCCTTTACGCAGAGCGTACCTCCCGGTTAAACACTGATACAATCGTAACAGTAACCAGGTTAATCCACATATTGTTAAATTTAACACACCGGATCTGCGATTGCCCGATACTTTAGCTCAATTTTAAAGCGTATTAAAGTCAGTTTAAATTCTGTGTTTTCCTTCTAGATTGTTTGACTTACCAATAACATAACCATTCCTATTATTTACCTATATCTTGAAGATGAAAAAAGTGTATTCCTGCCTTTCACAACGGGCATTAGCACGAAAAGAAATGTAAAGACTCTCGTCCAGATTTAAAACTCGTGTCAGTTACTACAGTTAGAGCTACGATAATCGTTCTGCTTCGCGTGCCTTCATTTAAGAAAGATATGCATGCAAAGATTATTGTAAGAATGAAAGCAACAGCAAATTGTAATGATCTTGCAAACCAACTTATAAAAGAACAATAATGTGATCTTTCTTCATGGCCAAGGTAGTTGCCCATTTTCAAATAACATCAGTGTTATTATTTGAGCAGGAATTTAAATGCGGATTTTTGTGGCTAGTCCAACGAAATCTCCCTACACCGTTCTTTTTAATATGATCTCAAACTAAGCTTGTGTTTTGTTTCTTTGAATTAATGGCATAATAACCTCCTCTGGTTGTTTAATTCCAAAGCAATCCTTGTAGAAAAACAATGAAGATGCTATTTACACATAACTGGAGAAAATTGAAATCCATACCTTACCCAAGGGTATTTGTTCGAAAAGAAATGTAACAGAGTGACTGGAGTTCGAACTCATTTACAAGGATATCACAGTCTAGCACGTTAGCCACGATGTCACAAGGATATAGGACTTTACACTCTTATAAATTATTTTGGGCGGTATGCCACTTGTTCCCACAAAGATGGCGGACGCTCAATGTTCAGTCTCGGGAAACCATTGGCCAGGAGGACCACGTGATATGCTTACAACTACGTCGGCACGCGTAAATTCAAGTCCTGCGTTTTTGAGCCACTTACAAGACGCGTACTTTCTATAAATACGTCGTCTTCAAGCAACCTCTTTCTCTTGGACCAATTTTCTTCGCAGCGGCAACACTCTCTTTGACCAAAATTCTCCGCAGCAGCAACACCATGCCTCGCAGACATTCATATACAAGGACTATGAGACGCTTTCCCGTCTCTGAGAAACTGCCTGTTTCAAACCATAGAAAGAGGACATTTAAAATTTGCAATTCTTTTTGTAGCTTAGTTGTGTTACACACACACACACACACACGAGCTCACACATATACACACACTATTATTTTGTTAGTAGAGTTAGTAACATTTTTATGTATCAATGTAAGTTTATTTGTTGTAATATATAAATTTGTTTTTGTTCGTTGCCTTGTTTTAAATGTTCATTTTGTCCACGCCGTTTTACAACCATTATTTGTTTCATATCTTTTACTCATTTATTGCATATCTTCACTCAATAGTTTCATTGACTCCCTTCATTTACCACTTTATCCATGTGCCTATAATATGTCTGTAAATTATGCTTATTCAACCTTTTTTCTAAACACTCTTTCAAAACCTATCTAAAGCATTAAACTTGTGGAGAAGCCTGACTAAGTTGGCGACCATAGTCGAGGGTAATCCCGAAGGCTCCCTTTTCGATAGCTACTACACCAAGGTGTAGGGGAGGGCGCTACTCCTTCCCTGGATTGCTCCACTTTACCCTTGATCCGTACCTTATAATGCTGAGTGTTAAGCAAGGAGGCATCAAGTACCATTTGTTGAGTCTTTGGTATGACTCGACCTGGGATTGAACCCAGGTCTCCCGGGCCATTGGCGAACACTAAACCCTTATTTTCAATATACATAAACTCAACGTAAAACAGTCGGGGTCCATAAAAATACAGATAAACTCTTTCACAGATACTCCTACAAGGACTCCCCGAAATTATGTTTAGTAAGTAATGATGTAAATAAAAGAGCTACGTATTTTCCATGTGAGGATACGATGAATATACTTAAAATCAAATACAGATATGAATTTTGGGATTATTGCAGGATGATCTTCACATATTCGAGTCGACTTTGGGTCGTACTGACCTAACAGAAGTAAATATGGAATTTTCACACGACTCGTCCAGTAACCATTTTTAGTCCTAAGTACACAACCCATGATAAGTGTCAGAGGCAGATATAGCTGAATAGAGCCAGTCGTTCACAAGGTTCACAGCTGGTCTGAATACAGAATTGTACTTCTCCTAGACCGGTTGCCATTCCAAGCTTAAAGGTTGCCATTTCAGGTTTATAGCTATAGGAAGAATAAATTTATTCATACCTTTCCCAAGTTTATCAGCACAATGTAAAATACAAACATCCTAGTTCAGGATATGGACTCGGATAACCGTGTCCATATTCTACGACGATAATCGTTACATCATGAGCGCTTCATTAAATTTCAAATCCGATAAAAGCAAAAAAAAAAAAAAAAAGAATGAAGGCAACAGTTTATACAGACAGAAAATTAACTGAAAAAAATACAAGGAAATATTTTAATTTTTTACTGACTGTACATCAAATTTTACTCACCCGAATACACAGCCTTGGGCTTCACAATCTGATTTCAATGCACTGGGAAAGAAAATGATAAATATATGTAGATGTATCACTGTAAAAAGAAAACTAAAAAGAAATCAAGCGTAAAACATGAAACGAAGATCTGCCTCTTCTGGGCCTTCACACGTGATACCCATTTGTCTACTACTAAAAATAATTCTACCGAAACAAGAATTCATTCTACGCTCAAAAACTTGACATAAATGATGTATCGTTTCCTTTGAAATGAGAGGAAGCATTTCATGATTTTATTTTGAATCTGGAAGAAAAATCATTAGAAAAAACTTGCATATTTTCAACTAAAAAAGTTCTAATTTAAATGAAAAGAATAAACTTAACTAATTTCAATTGTGTGGAAATAATGTATTCAGGCCGTAAAGAAATCCAGATAATCAAATATATCTTATGCATCTTTCTCATAAGATTACATATGTGGGAAATATTCTTTTCATTCATTTATTGTATTTACTTATGTATTATGTTGCATTATATATATAAAAATAACTATCTAAAAACAGAATTCAATAGCATATATATATATATATATATATATATATATATATATATATATATATGCAGGGAGGACCCCCCCCAAAAAAAAACAGAACCCATATATTTTTGACTGAAATTGATAAATTTAATCCGAGCCTTTTCTTTTTTTCAGGATATGAAGTAGATTCTGTACATGAAAAAATTGGACCATAGCAGCTATGCGAGGATACGGGATGTAGCCCAGAAGACGGGCCAGAGGCGATGAACGATGGGGAAAAGTGGCGAGAGAGGGTCAGGGATATCCGTGCTAGCGGCATGACATGATGATGATGATTTTGGGCATTATCATATACAGACAGAAGTTCGAGAGTACAAAATTAAAATTATTTTGCTTTATTTTTGTAGAAGAAATAAAAAAGTTTAGGGGTTCTATTTTTGGGGGTCACCCTGAATACGTATGTGTGTGTGTGTGTGTGTGTGTGCGTGTGTGTGTGTGTGTATGAAAATGTATATATATATATATATTCGATGGTGAGTCAAACATTATGCCTTTTTCTTTAGTAAAGGAATAATTACAGACGAAAGAACATGCCTCATGCATCAGAATGAAGCTGGTCCTCTGAGAATGTCATCCCTTCATCCCAACAGTTATAGGTGCCTCACACAAGCAATTTTCCACCTTTGAATGAGAGCATGTACCCCTGCCTCGTAAAAATGTGTTGACTGCTCTTTGAGTCACTTAATCACTGCCGTTTTCACTTCTTCGTCCCTGGCATAATGTTTTCCTCTTAAACTGTTTCATCAGGCAAAGATATAATGGTTTGACGGTGCTACATCTGGTGACTATGGAAGAATCGGTTATGTTGTCTAGGCGATTGTATCCCTTGACTTGACGCTTGTATGTGGTCGAGCCTTGTCATGCAGAAGGAGGACATCAGCGATTGGCAAGGGGACCAGCTTTCTTTTGATGTATGATCCTATTTATCCAACCCCTCCGCTCGAGCAGGATATGACACAAGGCCAATTTTTTGAGCGGAGTTTAACAGGTTTGAATTCAGAGTTTTCCTTCTCCTAGACTAGTTGCCTCACCAAGGCTGAAGATCAGTCTGTCCTACTATTTACCCTTAGCTGGAGGGAGAATAACTGGATTAATACCTTTCCCAAGCGTATTAGTGCTATATGAAATGCAATCAGTCCCGTCCAGGTTTTGAACTCGTGTCGCCGTGTCCAATTCCTACGACGATAACCATTGCACCACGGGAACGTCCATCTTTTGATGTATGATCCCTGTCCCTGTGTCGGTATTCCCGTAGTAAAGATAATGGTATTACATATTGACTCACCATCCTATATACGAGGATCATTAAATGAGTTTCCAGACTTTTTTCGTATGGGCACTTTTATTGATAGTACACACATGAAACTCAAGTCCCCTTCGAAGTAACCTCTTCCGTCTGCAATGCACTTGTTAGACTGTTCCAACAACTTCTTGAAGGCCCTATGGAAGACCTCTTGTGTCAGCGTGTCAATGACCTTCGTCACAGCCTCTTTCATCTCCTCAATTGTCTCATAACGACAGCCTCTGAGCTTAGGGAATAATCAAAGGTCACAGGGAGCAAGGTCTGGACTATAGTGGGGATGAGGAACTGTCTTGATGTCCCTCTTGGTCAAACAGTCAGTTACAAGGATTGAGTTGTGTACTGGTGCATTATCTTGGTGGAAATGCCACTTATCCGATTTGAAGAGTGCTGGCCTCTTCTAACGGAATCTCTTCCTGAACTTCCTTAAAACCTCAACATTGAAACCTTAAGCCTAACACAAACCATTTGGCCAATAAACTCTGGTGTTCTGACTTCCTTACCGCTCTCACACCTCTCATCATCCCTCAAAAAGTCCCTGCCTTCCTTGAATCTCATTTGCCACTCAAAAACCGATGCTCGATTCATGCAAGATGGTCGAAAAGCAGTCTGAAGCATTCCATACGTTTCTGTGGCATTTTTTCCAAGTTCAAAACATAATTTTATTGTATATCGTTCTTCTAAAGTGTCGTCTCGTCCATATTGCATTTTTGAAATTCATCAGCTGTGACAATCAGGCTTTAGTAGTGTGTATTCCCATTGCTGCTGTAGCTGTTCATTTGAACCTGAAATCATAAAAATTGATCAGTCATCTCATAAGATGTATATCAAAACATACGGAATTTTCAAGAGTCTACACCAATCTTGAATGCCTGTACAAAAAGTCTGGAAACTTATTGAAAGCATCACGTATATATATATATATATATATATATATATATATATATATATATATATATATGTGTGTGTGTGTGTGTGTGTGTGTGTGTGTATGTGTGTGTGCATTCATGTGTATTTCAGATAACGTACGATAAAGTCATGTGGATATTTGATCGTTAATGTGGTCTAATCAAATCATGATATCTCAAGGGTTTACGCGCGCATGCACACACACACACACACACACACATATATATATATATATATATATATATATATATATATATATATATGGAGAATTTGATTGATAGATAGACAGATAGATAGATTATTTCATGTTCTAATTGTGGATACATGTCTTGATATTCTGACTATTTTGAGATATTTTCATAACCTTGCCTTAAAATCTTTAAAGCCACAAGAAGAATTCAGGAAATGCAAAGAAATTAAAGAAAATCTAGTCTCAAAATTAGCCAGTATTTTAACGCTTGTCACTTCTCAATTAAGCGATGCACACAACTGAACAACAAATTATATATTTTGTTGCTTTAAAAAGGAAGGTACTAGTTTGGTTTGGTTTCATTGATGGCATATAAAACTTTGTGGGTTATTTACTGGCAAATCCATCCTTTTGAAGAACAGTAGGGGTACTATTAAACCCTTAGTTAAGAGGATAAGGGAGTTCATAACATCTCCCAAGGATATCTGTCTGAAAGTGAACATGATTCTGCGACTGGTGTTCGAAATCGCTAACTACATTTCTGCAGTCCATAGTTTTCGTTATAACACTACTAGGGTACCCTCGAAGTTGCTAGGGTGAGTCAGAAGTTTTGCAAGATGTAAGTAATATGAGCTACAAATCAACATATCAAGGTCTCTGAGATGCCGACCTGGCCTGATATAATCCGAGTGCTTGTCTCGGTAAAGTTGACGACCTTAGTCAAAGGTAACCCGAAGGTTCCTTTTACAATAGCAACTAAAACGAGGTGTAGGGGAGGGCGCAACTCCATCGTCTAGTTTGCTCCACTTTACCCTTAATCCTTACCTTATAATGCTGAGTGTTGAGCAATGCGGCATCAAGTATCATTTTCTAAGTATATGGTGTGACTCGATCTGGGATTGAACTCTGGTCTCCCAGATCGTTAGCGAACACTCTATTCATTAGGCCAAAGGCCCAGTTTTGACTGCAACTACATAAGAATTCTGAGAGCTATATGAAACAAGTCCTGAGGGCAACCCCTACAAAGCAGCAGCTGTACGTACAGCTACCAACCATCAATTAAACTTTCCAAATTAGAAGAACCAGAAATGCGGGACATTGCGGGAGAAATAAGGAAGATCTCATGAGTGATGTACTCCTGTGGACCCCTTAACACGGACGAGCAAAGGTTGGACGACCAGAGAGAACCTATATACAGTAGTTCCTTGCCGATAGGGGATGTAGTCTGGAGAACCTCCCCGGAGCGATGGACGATAGAGACATATATTAAGAGAGGTGATCCGTGCTGGCAGCATGACATGACGATGATGCTTGTCTTGGAGCTAGGCTTCGGAGTACACAGTTCTCAGAGAACCTGATTTCGTCTGATTTTTTAGGTTTATTTCAGTAAGGTTTGGATGTTAGCCATTCTGTATAAGTAGACCTCCCGTGTTGTGGAGATTTTTTCAGGCTTACCAAGTCAACTTTTATGCCGCAATTAACAATAAATAGGTCGTAAAATAACCATTTTTTTTAGAAACATCACCAAACTGTTACCATAAATTATTTTTCCGAAGTCACTTTTAGAAATTTTTTTTATTCAAATTACATTGTTGGATATTTCTTGCCAGACCCATCATTGTAAACTAACTTTCAATAAAGGTACTATTTAACAAAAAAACTTTGGAAATATAGAGTTTCGTTGCCTTTCCAAGGGCGTTAGTTTGAAAGTGAACGTAACGGCAAGACAGGAGTTCGAATTTGTTTACTTCGTTGTCGCTATCCAGCATGTTAGCCAAAACGCTACAGATATTCCCTTTTCAAGTAAAGAGTTGGATAATATCTTTGTAATACTCAAATAACACATATGTAAGTATTTTCATGCTGTCCAAGAAAAAAAAAACCCACTAAACCTAAACCAGAAAGAAGTTATCAATTCCTGATCCATGGGAAATGGACAACCATAGTTTTTTTGCCATTACTCCTATTCCACTCATACCCGTAGGGTTATTACTCGCAAAGCATTATTGTGTAATTACCATCAAATCTGGGCCTTTGGTCTAATGAGAAGAGTGTTTGCTAATGATCCGGGAGACCGGGGTTCAATTTCAGGTCGAGTCATACCAAAGTTTCAAAAATTGTACTTGATACAGCCTTCCTTAACACTTAGCACTATAAAGTAAGCTTTAAAGGTAAAGTGGAGCAGCGTAGTAGATATTGAAAAGGGATCCTTCGAGTCACACTTGACTAAAGTCACCTACTTTACTTATATATATATTTATATATAATGTCCTGTTCTTTTAGTCTAGTTTATTCGCCGCTGCCTCACTTGCCATGAATGGTGAAGCCTGATGGAGCAAACCATTTTTTTGCATATGGGCCTCATGAGTTTCCTTTTGTGCGTGGTTCCCTCAATAAAACGACCTTGTATCTATTTCGGCCTGGTAATAAGGAGAAAAAATAACCATATGTTTTCACCGGGAGTGGGGACACTAAAATAATCGGCCGAGTCCCAGCTATCCTCTTCACCAGGCAGTACCTGCCATCTTGTCTAAAATTGTAAGATTTGGTTTATTTCTCGGTACAAGAGACGCTAGTTAAGGGTAATGTTGAAAGAACTAAGCAAATGTTTCCTCCAATGTAAACCTATTTAAAAAATGTCTTGTATGAAATTTTCACCATGTTCACAGCCAAATGAATACTGAATTCGACGGCGTATAAAAGACACTCTACCCTCCCAAAAAATCCATGAAAATCGCTCAGCGCATTATTATGTCATTGGTGAGCTTTGAGCTGATAGTTAAAGAATTTTTGGTGATTTAGTGGTCTTTCGATCAAGTCGCAAGCATCTTTGCAAATGTAAACAAAATGATGACAGCTTCTCACCACTAATGTCATCTCTTCCCAAAGGTAACAATGTATAAAAGTAGTACTTACTTATATTTTGTTTAAAATAACACAAGGTAAGAATAACACGTCATAGTGACGATAGGTGACTAAGTATATTCTTTAACAAATCTATTAAGGTTTTTGATTGCAAAATATCACGACTTGAGAAAGATTTGAATACATATGAAACTTTACTAATGTCTAAGCAGTTAAGAGGGCTATGAATCTCTTACGAAATCCCATGAACAAAAATTTGTAGTTGAATTCCCTTTATTTTTTTAAATGCCCAAATTACGTTGCTTTTAATTAAAAAAATCAAATACAGTAGCTAGATACCTACTACTTATTACTAGATACATCCAACCCCGTGGGAGAGAGCAGGGGATGTGGTAGCTGACATTCTAGACGGCGATTTTGTAGTAAGCTAGTTTGAGATCCAGTCACGGTATAGCATTTACTTACGGACTTAGGAAATTTTTAAAATCATTTATCTTCCCAACTATGGGTTAACATCATTAATACTGCTCCTAAACGATGGTTTTGGCATAACATAACCCACAGAGATTGATATGCCATGAAATAAAGTAACCAAACCTTCCATGTTTATGCTTGTAACAACAAAATGGATAACAAAAACCTGAAAAGGTTGACTTTGGTATTAATAAAGCCAACTAGGACCAAATGATGTAAAGCGTCTTTGCTGATGAATATGTTAATAAATCTCCTATTATTAAAAGGCTTAACAACTAGTTATTGATATTACTAGTGCTTATCCAACAGGGCTTTGTAATTCAACGACTCGAAACCCTTACATTCGTTGTTATTTTGATAATGGAGAATCTCAGCTATAAATGGTGCCGGTGGCAATTTAACTGTGTACTTTACAGCAAACAACTGTTCCTAGAGTAGAAACATGCATTTTAATAACACCGTCAAAATTATAATGTCATGACGATAACAATAATTTTCTGAAAGTATATGGAAGTTGTAACAAGTGAAAGAAGTTGATGTGTGAACTGCATAAATTATAATGACAGCTTCAATAATGAAAGTAAAGAAAATGAATAAATGTTAAAAGTGAAGAGAGTGAACGCAAACGCTTTGATAGAATATGAAGAAGAGGAAAAAGACTTAAAAAGAGAGAGGAAAAGAAAAATAAAAGACTAAGTAAAGAAGAGGAATAAAGATATACAGAGAAGTATGAAAAAAGAGGATGAGAGAAATATGAATTAGGAAAAGAAAAGGTAGAAAGCAACAGTGAGAAGTTAAGAAAAATGAAAAAAAGAGTTTTACGTGGTGCCTTCAATAAGTTTCCAGACCTTTTGTACAGGCATTTAAAATTGTAAACCCTTGAAAATTCAGTATGTTATTGCTATACATCTTATGCGAAGACTGACCAATTTTTATGATTTAGGTTCAAATGAACAGCTACAGCGGCAATTGGAATATACCCTACTAAAGCCGAATTGTCACAGCTGGTGAATTTCAAAAAGGCAATCTGACACTTTAGAAGAACAATATGCAATAAAATTCTGTTTTAAACTTGGAAAAAATGCCAAAGAAATGTATGGAAGCCTTCAGACTGCTTTTAGACCATCTTGCATGCATGAATTGAGTTTTGAGTGGCATAAAATATTCAAGGAAGGCAGGGAGTCTCTGAGGGATGATGAGAGGTGTAAGAGGAGTAAGAAAGTCAGAACACCAGAGTTGATTGGCCAAAGGGTTAGGGTTAGGCATTGGGTTACTATGTTGAGGTTTTAAGGGAGTTTAGGAAGAGATTCCGTTAGAGCAGGCCAGCACTCTTCAAATCGGATAAGTGGCATTTCCACCAAGAAAATACACCAGTACAAAAACTCCATCCTTGTCACAGACTGTTTGACCAAGAGGGGCATCAAGACAGTTCCTAATCCTCACTATAGTCCAGACCTTGCTCCCTGTGACCTTTGATTATTCCCTAAGCTCAGAGGCTGTCGTTATGAGACAATTGAGGAGATGAAAGAGGCTGTGACGAAGGTCATTGACACGCTGAAACAAGAGGACTTCCATGGGGCCTTCCAGAAGTTGTTTGAACAGTCCAACAAGTGCATTGCAGCCGGAAGAGGTTACTTCGAAGGGGACTTGAGTTTCATGTGTGTACTATCAATAAAAGTGCCCATACGAAAAAAGTCTGAAAACTTATTTAATCATCCTCGTTGATAAGTACAGAACGGAAGATATATTAATAAATACAGAAAAGAAAAGAGAGAGAGAGAGAGAGAGAGAGAGAGAGAGAGAGAGCACTATAGAGAAGTAGAGCAAGAAAGAAAAAGAAAGGAATATAGAGAATGAAAGAGATATAAGGCAT
>OY757905.1:129466975-129496975 GCA_963585895.1 Sepioteuthis lessoniana | reverse complement strand
CAATACCGGGAATAAATGAAAAGAATAGAGAGAAAGGAATACAGAGATTTATAAAAAGAAAAAGAGAAAGAATTATATCAAGGATTGGTTTGGTTTGGTTTTATGGCATATTAACCCTTGTCGCTCATTTAACGCCAAATCCATTTCTATGTAAATAATCAGTTCTATTTCAAACAATTTGGTTTAGCATGAGTACAGTTTAAATGTCAAAAACATTTCTATTCCAAACTATTCAAGCAGTTATATATAACAATTTAGTTTAGTGTAAGTACAGTTTCAATGTCAAAAACAGTTCAATTTCATACAATTCAGTTTAGCATAAACATGCAGTTTAAATATAAGTACAGTTTAATTATGAAAAAAAATTCAATTTCTAGCAATTCAGTGTAGTCAAGCAGTTCTAATTCAGCTAATTAAGATGAGTATATGTACAGATTTTGTTTACACAGTTAAATGTCAAAACTGTTCTATGAAAAACAATTCAGTTTAGAGTAAACACAGTTTCAATATCAAAAAATAGTTCTATTTCAAATAATTCAGTTTAGCATATGCACGCAGTTTAAATGTAAATACGATTTGATTGTCAAAAACATTTCTATTTCAAGCTATTCAGTTTAGTCAAACAATTCAGTTTAGCATAAGTATGCCGTTAGTTCTATTTAACACATAGATAGGACCCTATCCGGTGCTACCACGCCGGGCCAGAGTGGACCTGGGAGCAATGGCAATGAAGGAGTGCTCCATATTCCACTAGGCCCCTGCATTACTGGGACCTCGCCATCAGACTGTTTAGTGTCATATACAGGACACTCATTTGAGGTGTATCGAGGAAAAGATACAGATAGAGAGTGAAAGCAATATAGACAAAGAAAGGAAGAGAGAAAAAAGTAAGATTTTGAACGAAAGAGAGATGAAATAGTACATAGTAAAAAAAGAGAGGCTAAACAATCTAAAGCAGCAGGATAAGAAAAAGAAATAAAAAACGAAAGAGGGGTAAGGAATAAAAGAAGTTGAGAGCGAAAGAGAGAAAAAGCAATCTAGATATATAGAGGGAGAAAGAAAGATAAAATAACAGAGAGAATAAGAGGCACAAAGAGAGTTAAAGAAAAACGCTAATTCGAGAAAAAAGTGAAACCTTACAGAGAATTAAAGGAGGAAAGAAAAAAAAAGCGAGAGCAATCTGAAGGAGGAAAAGAAAGAGGGACATTGTAATATAGAGAAGACGAGGCAGAAAGAGAGATAAATAAACCCAGGGAGGTTGAGAAATAAAGAGAGGGAAAAAATGTTGACAGTAAGAGAAAAAGAGACAGATGGAGTAATATAGAGGAATAAAGAGAGAGAGAAAGATGAAGAAAACAGAGAAACAGAGAAAGAGAGATTAATATAAAAAGAGAATAACAAAAAAGACAGATCCATCTAAATATTAAACAAATTAGAAGAGGCACAAGATCACAGAAAAATACGTTGAAAAAAGAAGATGTTTACTTAGGTCAAGGAAAAACAGATAAAATTTATTACAAAGCGGACAGATAAATTTAAATGATTCAATGTACGTTCCACGTTTATTTATTTATATTCTTCAATTCTATAAACGAGAAAAGAACGACATTCCTCGTTGTTGATAAACCACAGGTTTCTTTTTATTTCTGTTAGCCAGTCGATTTTTTGCAAGGTGGGTAGTTGTAAATTAGAAAACATGTAACTGAATATTTTCGTAATGTCTCCATTTTATTGTTTTTTAACATCTTCGTCTGGCTGGCTGACAGGTTGTCTATCTGTCTGTCAGTTGGCCTTTAAATGACCGTTTGCCACACAGAGAGATTAAGTTAAAAAGGAAAAGATTCAACGGTTCGAGATGTATTTCTTTCTGAAAATCAAGGCAGAAAATGGTCAACAAAAAGTAACAAAATAAGACATTATCTAGCTTGCTAGAACGATAGAGATATTGCTATGCATACATAGATTCATACCAATGTTTCTTTAATAGAAAATTACATTGCCCTGTTGGCTGGGGCTGTTGAATACACCGACTGCTTCTCTGCAGAAGGGTAAGACTCCCCAAACGACTGTACTGGATATAGGACTAAACAACCTGATGGTGAAGTTCCTGTAATGCTGGAGCTTTGGGGAATGCGGAGTGCCCCTTCATTGTCATCATTCCCAGGTCCACTCTGGCACGGTGTGGTAGCACGATAGAGAGATTGCTATGTATACATAGATTCATACCAATGTTTCTTTAATAGAAAATTACATTGCCCAGTTGGCTGGGGCTGTTGAATACATCGACTGTTTCTCTGCTGAGGGGTAAGACTTACCAAACGATTGTACTGGATATGAGACTAAACAAACTGATGGTGAAGTTCCAGTAATGCTGGAGCTTTGGGGACTGTGGAGTGCCCCTTCATTGTCATCATTCTCAGGTCCACTCGGACCCGGAGTGGTAGCACCTGATAGGGTCCTATCTTTGGGTCAAACGTCACTAAACTGGGTACTTATGCTAAACTGAATTGTTTGAAAAAGAACTGTTCTGACATTCAACTGTTTGTTAACCAAAACTCTATTTATACTAAAATGAATTGTTTGAAATTTAATTCGGCATTAAATGGCCCGAAAAGGGTTGATACACTGTAAACCAAAACGATCTACTAACAAGAAAATTACATTTCTTTAACACAAATTATAAGTATATCTTATGCATCTAAAGTTTAAGATTATTAAAACGAAACAAATATTATTAGGTAATATTGACTACCAAACTGTACAGAATTAAAACTATGATTTAAAGTATGAATATGTAGCAGGTCAAAACAAGTTCATCCCTAATATTTTTTATGCAATTCTATCTTTGGTGTCCGATGTTTTGCAGTAAACTTTTGTATAAAGAATCTCAATTTTTTAGTTCTGTAATGAATAATAATTAATAATGTCCATTTTGGAAATATAAAGTTCCCCTAAAATAGATAAAACACCGCAGTCTTTTGTACATTTTTTTTTGTTTTTTTGTTTTTATTAAAAAATGTTTAATGCGGAAATATTTTGGAGAGACGATAAATATGAATGAAATGATAGATAGATAGATAGATAGATAGATATAAATTAAGTGAAATAGGTGAATTGATTGAGATAGCTAGCTAGATAGATAGATAGATAAGAATTGAGTGAAATAGGTGAATTGAGATAGATAGATAGATAGATAGATAGATATGAATTGAGCGAAGTGAATAGATAGATAGATATAAATTGAGTGAAATAGGTGAATTGACTGAGATAGATAGATAGATAGATAGATAGATAGATATGAATTGATTGAAGTGGATAGATAGATAGATAGATAGATAGATAATGTATGCAAGCGTGGGTAGGTTTGGTTTGGTTTGGTTTGGTTTTGGTTTTGGTTTCGTTTTCTTTCGACTAATCAAAAAACGGGATGCGTAGTTTGGAGAAGAATAAAATGGCGAAATAGAAGAAATAAAAATAAGATTTAGATGTGAACTCAATTTTTCATTACTGCACAATCTCCCTATTGGCCAGATCAACTATGGTACCATGTATGCTTTCGAATCTATTTTAAAACGATATTTCCTATACGATGTTTGATTCTACATTGTCGATGGTATCTTGCAAAGAGTTTCATTATCATCATTTATGTTTTTAATCTGTCTAGATTAGGCACTCTGTCCTTAAATCTAATAAAAGAAGATGGTTTCATATATATTTTCTTTAAATTCCAGAAGCAGACGATAACCCACATAAACTATAACAGACGCAGACGATTCAGATGATCTAGTGCTTCTTGTAAATACCTTCTACATAGTCTAGAATAAGCATTAGGAGGCATTGCCAATGTTGGAAGACTAAACGGAGTGCTCTAACTGCTCACTGGGTTTTAGGAACTCTCCTACATCACGAGTCACATTTGGTCATGTAACAGGATGAACCGGGAAATCCAGCGTCTTTCACGAAGAGAACTTGAGAAGAGCAGACGTTGTAGTTCGCCCTGTTGTATAGCCGTGATACAACAATACGTATACGTATACATGCGGAAACATAATCAAGAATAATGACGAACGAACACGCTTCTTTAGAAAAAAATATACCTCTCACACGTTATTCTCAAAAGGGTTGCAAAAGGGTTGTGTGTGAGAAGTGAGTTGTAGACTGAACAGACTGCAACATATTGACCTCCAGTTCATCCAGCAATTCTTTTCTCATTCTGATGGACTGCTCAAAAGGGGTTCCTGAGGGTCTAAGCCCGCTGCTGGGAGCTGATTCTCACTGCCTCGAACTGCAACTCGAACTTCAACTGCAACTGACTCTTACTCACTCGATCTGTCCGTAGCACAAGGTTATATAATTGTTTGACACCCACCTGCTTCTTTTGGGCGTCACATCTGCACCAAACTCAACCCGTCCACATGTCAAGGTGATATCTTCGACTGGATGCAGATGTTTCTCGATTGACGGCTGGGTCGAAGGTCAATATGTTACAGCCCCTTCAGTGGTGAGCAAATGGGGCCTGCTTCCTTTATTCTCAAGACCTGAGAAGACTAAGCTGTTTCCACCTTTTTATTATATGGACTTTTCTATTTGTTCCTTGAACGCTAGTGAATCTTGTATAGCTTGGGACAGGATTTATTTTCCTACTCGTATTGTGTCCAATCATATATTGTATTATATTCCGTTTCCCACCGAATATTCTGTGTTAGGTTACGATCTTTGGGATAACCTAATGCAATATAAAAAATCGAATGATATCTACAAGTCAACACGTCGTTAATATTTATACATTCTTTTCATGAGATTTAAACGAGAAGGAGCCATCATAAGTGGGAAGATTTTGAAATTAGCAGACTAGTTCTTATATTTTGACCGCAATATCTCATCTACTGAAAGAGATGTCAACATACATATAGCGAAGGCGGGAACTGCCATTGATTGGTTATCGATCATAAGGAAATCTGATTTCTCCGATAAAATAAGACAAGATTTCTTCCAAACTGTTGCTGTGCCAGTACTCTTTGTTGGATGCAACACATGGGCTTTAAAGAAACGAACGGAGAAAAAGTTTGATCGAAACTACACAAGAATGTTGCGTGCTGTTTTGAATAAAACCTGAAAGCAAAAACCTACCCAACAGCTGCAATACAGCCACTTGCTTCTCATCAAACAAGTCATTCATGTAACTCGGATAAAACAGTCTGGATACTGTTGGGGGAGCTATGATGAACTAATAAACAACGATCACTTAACGATTCCTACTCATGGGCGCACAAGTGATGGTCGGCTTGCAAGGACTTCAGTATATCATCTATGTACGAACACTGGATGCAGTCTAAAAGACCTGCCAAGATTTGTGGATAATGGAGACAGATGGTAAAAAGTATCGGGGAATTTGTGCTGCTTGTACGACTTGATGAAGAAGAAATTTTAGAATTTTGAGTACATAAACAAAGACAGACAGATACATACATACGTACAATTATATATATATACATATATATATATATATAGCTGTGCAAAAGATTTAAGCAGATGTATTTATATAAATAATGAATACTTTTTTTCGAGAATATTCAATCAATATTTTGTTTAGAACCATTAACTGTAATTCTTTGATATAATAATAATGTCAATCCAAAAATTAGCCGAATTAAGGCTTTAATTTTTGTAATAATTTCAATATATGTTATGGACTTGCCATAATATGTTTATCTTATGAACGATATCAACTTCATATTATATTTTTTAACTGTTTTTCTTTATTACGATGTTTTAGAATGTTTACTAAGATTAAAACATTGAATATATATAAAAACAAGAACTTTTAATTCTTTTAAAGATTCCTCTAAATATGTGGGGCCTTCAATAAATTTCCAAACTTTTTTGTACAGACATTTAAAATTGTCGTAGACTTGAGAATTCAGATTTTTTATTGCTATACAACTTATGAGATGACAGGCCAAGTTTTATGATTTCAGGTTCAAACGAACGGATACAGAAGCAATTAGAATACACCCTACTAAAGCCTGATTGTCACAGCTGGTGAATTTCAAAATTGCAAGCTGGACGTGAGGACACTTTAGAAGAATGATATGCAATAAAATTCTGTTTAAAACTTGGAAAAAATGCCACAGAAACGTATGGAATTCTTCGGACTGCTTTTGGAGCATCTTGCATAAATCGAGCATCAGTTTTTAAGTGGCATAAGAGATTCTAGGAAGGCAGAGAGTTTGTGAGAGATGATGAGAGGTGTGGGAGGAGTAAGGAAGTCAATACACTAGAGTTGAGTGGCCAAAGGATTCGGGTTACTATGTTGTGGTCTTAAGGGAGTTCAGGAAAGCATTCCGTCGGAAGAGGCCAGCACTATTCAAATCGGGTCAGTGGCATTTCCACCAGGACAATACACCAGTCCACAGACTATTTGACCAAGATAGACATCAAGACAGTTCCTCGGCCGCCCTATAGTCCAGACCTTGCTCCCTGTGACTTTTGCTTATTCCCTAAGCTCAGAAGCTGTTGTTATATTGAAGAGATGAAAGAGGCTATGACGAAGGTCATTGACACGCTGACACAAGAGGATTTCCATGGGGCCTTCCAGAAGCTGTTGAAACGTTACAACATGTGCTTTGCAGCCGGAGGAGATTATTTCGAAGGGAACTAGTGTTTCATGTGTGTACTATCGATAAAAGTGCCCATACGAAAAAAGTCAGGAAACTTATCTAATGATCCTAGTATATCATTTCTGAACCAGATATTGTATATTCCCAAACATAAATCATCCATATGCTACGCGTATCTGATGAAAGAAGATTATATTCGACCATGTATTGGGCACTTTTCAGCCTAAAATATTTTTAAAAACATCGAAAATTCCTCGGTGTACAAGGAGTAATTTAGAAAAATATGATAAATCGTGATATCAAAAACAGAAAGAAGAGTGGAAGCCAGCAAAATTAGCTCGAAGTGATTGTAAATATCTAAAGATAACATGTTTGAGAAATAGAACTAAATGTAATCAGGAATTAGGCTTTGATCTTGCTCAAACATCTCACACCCAAGTTCACGCTTCAACCAGAAAAACGCTTGTGAAAAAGGCCTTCATAATCTAGTGGCAAGAAGGAAACCTTATGCAAGTCTAAGAAACATACAAAAAAAACCCCCTCGAATTTGACAAAGAACACAAGAAATGGACGATTTAACAATGGAAGAATCTATTATGGACTGAGGAATCAAAATTTAAAATTTCCATTTCAAAGAGAAGACAGTATTTAAGAAGACGGGTTGGAGAGCATATGAGAGATGTGTATTTGAAGCCTACAGTTAAACATGGAGGAGGTTATATCATGGTTTAGGGATGTTTAACTGCAAAAGGTGTGGGTGATTTGGTCGGAATTGATGGAATAGTTAATGCTGAGAGATTTAGAAAAATGCTGATCCACAATGTAATTCTCTCTGGTGTTTGTCTAATTTGAAATGGTTTCACTTACCAATTTGATAACGTTCCCATGCACACTGCACCATAGTTAAGAAGTAATTTTTAGTGGAAAGAACAAACTGGGGATGTTTAATTCATGAAATGGCTTCCTCAAAGTCAGATAAGAATATCATTGAGTTTTTGAGGGATTAGCGGCAATAACGATTCTCTATAGAAACACTAAAGTAAAAGTATGATCACCCGATGGAGACACAGAATACTTTGACATTGTAGCAGGAGTACTACAAGGGGACACGCTGGCCCCGTACATCTTTATCATTTGTCTAGACAACGTACTTAGAACATCGATTGACAAAATCAAAGAGAATGGCTTCGAACTGACGAAGAAAAGAGGCAGAAGATACCTCGCAACAACAATTACCGACGCCGACTACGCCGATGACATAGCGATACTGGCAAATACACCTGACCAAGCCGAAACACTTCTGCATAGTTTGGAACGAGCAGCAGCAAGCATAGGCCTCCATGTTAATGCACACAAAACGGAATATATGTGCTATAACCAAACGGGGGACATCTCCACTCTAGAAGGAACCCCACTTAAACTAGTAGACAAATTCAGGTACCTAGGAAGCAGCGTCGAATCAACCGAAAAGGACATCGAAACGAGGCTAACGAAAGCATGGACAGCTATCAATAGGCTATCGATTATATGGAAATCAGACCTAACCGATAAAATGAAACGCAGTTTCTTCCAGGCAGCGGTCACATCGATACTGCTATATGGATGCACTACATGGACGCTAACAAAACGGCTGGAGAAGAAACTAGATGGCAATTACACAAGAATGCTGCGTCCAATCCTGAACAAGTCCTGGTAGCAACACCCCACAAGACACCAACTGTACGGCCACCTGCCCCCTATCACGAAAATTATTCAAGTTAGACGAACCAGACATGCAGGACACTGCTGGAGAAGCAGAGATGAACTCATAAGAGATGTACTCTTATGGATCCCCACACATGGCCGCGCAAAAGCAGGACGACCAGCACGAACGTACATTCAGCAGCTATGTGAGGATACAAGTTGTTGTCCTGAAGACCTACCTAGGGCGATGAACGATAGGGAGGAGTGGCGAGAGAGGGTCAGGGATATCCGTGCTCCCAGCACGATATGATGATGATGATGATTTGTACTAAAGAAAGGCTGAAAAGCAACTAGAATTAAAAGACCATCGGCAGCAAGTCCTCCAAGATATATATGTTTATATGACCCAGGGCAATTAAACGTATATTCTAAGTAAGTAAAGCTGGCGACCGTAATCGCGGGCGACCAGAAGACTTCCTTTTCAATGGCTACTACACCGAGGTGAATTGCTCCACCTTACCCTTGATACGTAGCTTATATTGCTGCGTGTTAAGCAAGGAGATAACATTTTTAAAGTCTTTGGTAAGACTCAACCTAGGATTGAAACAAAATCTCCTGGACCATTGGCGAACACTCTACCCATTAGGCCAATGAGCCGGGTAAACGTATATTCTAATATTCATATTCTTCCTATAATCTAACGTAGCGTAATTTCTTATTAGGGCTCTCAAAAATAATTGTACAAAAGTTCTCGAAAATAAAATATCATCTCATTTTCTGTTTGGTCCGTTTTTTAGATGACTGTCAAAGACGATATTTTAATTTAAGAAGACGTTAAGTGTTGAAAAATGTAGCCAATACATTTGGGTGTTTCTTTCTTTAGCTTGAATAACCTTGCCATTAAAACCAGAGTTCTCTCTTTTTCTTTCTCTCTTCCTACACACACACACACACATATATATATATAGATTGAATCGTAATGTTATGAGACCTAATTCAGCCTAAATGATATTTTGAATCATCCAAGTTTTTCCATATAAAGAAGATTGCTCGATAAGGCTAATTATAAGATGGACTAATTTAGATACCAGCATCAACATGGACAAATGCTACAAGTTTTACTCAGTGGTCTTACTGGTTGTCAAATCATTACATGATAATAAAGATATGCTCAACCCACCTCAGACACACTCACACACACATAGATAATTAGATAGATAGATAGATAGATAGATAGATCATTTAATCTACTACAATTTTTTCTCACTGATAAAAGCGATAAATTGTGGCAGATAATTAAAATATTTTTATCTTTCTTACAGACCTAAAATGCGCCCACAAAAGTGCCAACTGAATTTTTCCATTAATTTAACAGTCCTTACGATGCAGTTATCTGAAGAAAATGGTAACCGATTTTCGAAATTTTTTTCAAATAAGTAAATGATTATAAAAGAAAAAAAAATCTAGTGTTAGCTCTCATCTATCGAATTCTGAAAAAAGTTGGGTTTTTTTTTTATTGATTTTAAGAAATTAATCAATAACAATCGTATTTAACTGAAAATTTAATTAAATTTTGTTAAGATATAGTTACGAATGTAGAATATGTCAGGATTGTTTTTAATAATTAGCTTGACTCAACTGAGCAACTTGCAACTATAATATTTAATGCTCCTTTCGAATCGATTTATAGGTTTGTTTTTTTTTTTTTTTTGGATGAAATATACTTGTTGGCTGGTTTGTTTTATGTTCCGGTAATTGTTGTTGTATAGCTGGCGACCGTAGTCATGGGTGACCCGAAGGTTCCCTTTTCAATAGCTACAACAATGATGTGTCGTGTAGGGAGCTACTCCATTCGCTGGATTGCTCCACTTTACCCTTGATCCATACCTTATAATGCTGAGTGTTAAGAAAAGTGGCATCAAGTACCATTTTTTGAGTCTTTTGTATGACTTGACCTGAGATTGTACTCCGGTCTCCCTTGCCTTTTGGGAAGACTCTATCCGCTAGGCTAATAAACAGGTACACCGGGCCATTGACTAAATGAGTAGATTATAAAGTACAGATCAACCATTATATAATTATATTATAAGGTAGGGATCAAAGGTAAAATGGAACAATCCAGGGAATGGAGTAGCACTTTGGCGTAATAACAATTGAAAAGGGAACATTATGGTCACCCACGAGTACGGACAACATCGAAGTGTAAGGGAGGGCGCTACTCCATTCGACCCAGAGTCGAATCCTGCTCGTCCTTAGAGGATGGGAAATATATATATATATATATAAATAAATATATATATATATATATATATATATATATATATATATAAATATCATCATGTCGTGCCGCTAGCACGGATATCCCTGACCCTCTCTCGCCACGTCTCCCTATCGTTCATCGCCTCTGCCAGGTATTCAGGACTACATCCCGTATCCTCACATAGCTGCTGAATGTATGTTCGAGTTGGTCGTCCTGCTTTTGCCCGGCCATGTGTGGGGGTCCATACGAGTACATCACTTATGAGCTCGTCCCTGCTTCTCCAGCAGTGTCCCACATGTCTGGTTCGTCTAAGTTGGATAGTTTTCGTGATGGGAGGCAGGTGGCCGTATAGTTGGTGCCTTGTGGGGTGTTGCCGCCAGCCGTCTAGCTTCTTCTCCATCCGTTTTGTTAGCGAGTATAAAGAAAGTTATTGTCTAATTTTTATCTGAATTTTTATATTATGAGACCTCATTTACGCATTATGATAATTTGAATCATTCAATTTTATGTATAAAGGAAATTACTCTATAAAGCTTATCATAAACTGGACTATTTTTAGATACTTGGATTAACACAATGAACAACTGCTACATTAATCAACTCAGTGGTCTTACAGGTCGTTTAATATTACAAAGCAATGAAGATACAATGAAGTTGAAACTACTTCATACTCACACACACTCACACACACACACACACACACACACACACACACACACACACACACACACACACACACACACACACACACTAGTACACATGCCTAGATAGATAGAAAGATAGACTGATAGATAGAATAATCGTTCATTCTTATAGAACGTTCTTCTCACAAATAAAAAAACAATGTAAAACTTTTGACATGCCATTTTTTTTCGAAAAGTAAGTTATAAACATTGATGTCACATGATGAGAGCAAACCAATCAAAAGGGTGATCTGAAAAAATTAATGCGTGGGCATCAGTCCGAATTATTTGTCGAATGATTCCAATATCTCATCTCAAACTTCAAATATTGCATGCATCATTTTCATACAAAGATACAGGAATTTATTAAACTTTAAATATTTATGTAATGAAAAAATGGAAAACTTCGTTTGTTTTTCCCCTTTATCTTCCCCTTTTCAATAATTCATTCAAATAAACTTCGACGTGTTCATACTAATTAATATATGATGTACGTCGATAGAAAAGATATTTTAGAGGGCTATTCACTCACATACAGTGAACAAATATATTTGCTGTTTTTTTGTATGCAACATATATTACATATGAGGGTAAGTATTCAGAAACTAATTGTAGGAACACACTATCATCAAGAAATACAAATTTCATCATCATCATCATTAAGCAAACAGCATAGATTCCTTAAACACTTTCCCACAATCCGTCCCAACAGGTCATCGCTCTTGGCACAAAGTTGATAAATGTTAGTTTTTGCTAGGGTTGGTTGGTTGGTTGGTTGGTTGGTTGGTTGGTTGGTTGGGTTTTTATTGCATATCAGCCTTTGTAGGTTATTTAATGCCAAATCTATTTTATACAACAAATTAGTCGTATTTCAAACAATTCTGTTTAGCATACAAAAACAGTTCTATTTCAAATGATTTAGTTTAGTATAAGTACGCAGTTTTATTGTAAGTAGCGAGTTCAGTTGTCAAAAACATTTTTTTTTTCAAGTTATTCAGTTTTGTCAAACAGTTCTAATTCGAAAAATTCAGTTTTTCATAGGAACGCAGTTTAAATATCAAAACAATTCTATTTAAAAAAATTCAGTTTAGCATGAATACGCAGTTTAGTTCTATTTGACCCATAGATAGGGCCCTATCAGGTTCTACCGCTCTACGTCAGAGTGGACTTGGGTGCGATGGCAATAAAGGGATGCTCTGCAATTCCCCAAAGCTCCACCATCACTTGCACTAGATCGTTTAGTGTCATTACCAGGACATTCATTGGGAGGAGGCCCTAGCCTTCTACAGATGTGCAGTTGATGTATTCTACAGCCCCAGCCGACTTGGAAATTTTGCTGTTTTTTTCAGAGACAGTTACTACTAAAATGATGTTCTACAAAGACAAATGGACATCTATTCTGTCTTATAAAATACATACGTACACGTTTACTATTTTTCTTAAAGATATTCAATTTATTCTAAAGATAATGTTGAAAAAACAGAGATGAAGTTCCTGCAGAGAAAACAACAACAACAACATCAACAACAACACACTCTTTTGAGTGACTGTGTATGCAAATGAACTTTCGTCGAATTCATAAAGACAATATTATCATAATCCTAGTTCTCATTATCATCAAAAAGCCTGCGGACAACATGGATTTTTAAAAATCCCCCTCATCACCCAGTTTTTACCAGCCATCGCAAAATGTTAGTTCTTTAGACGGCACCTAGTATTTGCTCAGGGTAGATGAATCTAAACTTCTCTTCTCAGACTCGTAACACCAGTGTGTCCATATGTAAGAGTCCATTGGAAAATGTTACTAAAGAATTTATCATTCCTTATCCTGCAGAACACTGCGCATTTTACTCGGATCGTTTCCAAGATGTTTGGTAAATAAATATTCAAAATAGCGAAAAAAGAAGAAAATTTGCCTCGACGAAATATTGATTTTTATTAACTTCATAATATTTATTTTTGATCTGCTACATAAGTCTATGTGACTTTGTGGATTAGGTAAGGGCAATATGTTTTATTGTATATTATTTAAGTCATTATTATCCTGATTACTGAATCGTCCGAATAGAATGAAGTCTTTTGACATTCTCTCACCTTTCGCCCCGTTCGCTCTTCGGAGTCCATAAGAAACGTCGCTCATAAGTTTGATCTTACTTCTTAGGGTTTAGTGGGGGTAAAGCTGCTGTTTTCTGTGGGTGATTCGTCAAAGATTTGTTGAAAACAACGCATAGCATTCTTATGTAATTCCTATCCAGCTTTCTATCTACTCATCTTGTTAGAGACCAGGTACTACATCCAAACATTATTTTGTTTTAGTGTTCTTGTATATGAACCATCGTTGGTTTTTTAAAGTTAAATCCTTTTTTTACTTAAATTATATTAAATATACGATTTGTAGTCACATTTCATAGATACAGACGTTTAAATGATAAAATAATTTTATTTCTAACTATTCAATTTAGCATGAGTCAACAGAGGTAAATGTTTCCAAGTATTGCTGTGTATAACTAACAATTCCATTAAACATCATTCATTTATTTACACACAGTTAAATGATTAAACCGCTCTATTTCTTATAATTCAATTTAGCATAAGTCATTTGTTTACATTCATTTTAAATGCCAAACAGTTATATTTGGCCCGGAGATAGGGTTAAGGGTCATCACTCCTTGCCAGAGTGGACCTGGGAATAATGGTGATGAAGGGGTACCCTGTATTTCTCGATGCTCCCGCATTACAGAAACCTCTACATGATTGTTTAATGTCATATCCAGTGCTGCTGTTAGTGGTGGTTGTTCTCTGCAGATGAACAGTCGGTGTACTCTACAGTTGCAACTGACTGGACTCTGTATCCCTACAGTTGTACTGATACAGCCATTCCGTTTTTTTTATAAGACAGATCAGAATTCCAAATGGTCGATAATCTATCATTAGCAGTCAAATCGTTACCTATGTGTAGATTGACATCGTTTTCAGTTGAAGAAATACTGCAGTTCAGACATATGAACTAGTCTATTTGTTTTAAAGGCTTGTTCTTTAATGATCAGATGACACTATGTCTTGTAAAATATCTATTCACTCAGAGGTCAATGGCCTCTTGTTGCCTTCACCAGGCTATGCAGAAGGGATACGGTTTAGTAGTATTTACGGAAAGCATCAGATTACCTGCATAGTCTACATCTGTCATAGTGTTTGAAGGATTCAGCTGTTCCTCGTAATCTTTTTTAATGTGAAGCCAGTTTTTTTTTATCAGATTTATTAACGTTCGTATTTCGTAATTCGTGCAGATTAAGAATAGATATGTTGCCAATGTACAGGGTGTTTCCAAAAAAATTGACATTATTCTAAAAGCAATTATCTTGTCAATTACCAAGACTAGCTAAATGAAATTGAACAGTGTATTCTGCGATCGATTTCATAAGTGTTCAATATGTGCAGTGCCTGTGGCATGAAATGCATCAAGTCGGTAATTAAACTCTTGCTAAACACGCTGTAGCACGTCTCAGGTAAAATTATCCAGTGTGGAAGTGATTCTTTGCTTGAGTTAATCAATGCTAGAAAAAGGAGCAGTCACATAGACTAGTCCCTTCACATATACTCATATAAAGGAATTTTGCAGGACTAGGTCCAGTGACCGCGGTGGTCATTTAATGAGAAAACCGTTTTCATCTCCTGGACACCCGATCCAACTCCCTTGCAGATTCTCATTGAGATAAGCAAGTACTGTCCTTTTTCACTGGGGTCGAGTTTTATCCTGTTTAAAAGTGAAGTACTCATTTTCCCTTTCCATGAGGTTATTTCAACAAGAATTGACAAAATTATAGGCTTGCAAAATGATTTCAGGATCATTCAATAAATGAAAGTGATTTTGCCATAGGAGTTGGCAAGAGAAAGCAGTGTTTACTGTTACATCTTTTTCAAGGAAATCGTTAGTGATAGGTCATTTCATATCTCAGAAGATTGTCAGCATAACCTTCTTTACAGTCCGTTGTGTCTTGAACAATTTATTATTAATGTAAAGACAGTGTAAGTCCAGTCCATTAAGTGTCTTTCTGACTCAGGTTCTCAGTGGCACACGCAGAAATTGTTATAAGTAATTCCCATATCCCATTATTGTTTTTTTCCCGTATATACTGTAATTCAAATACTTAATCAAGTAATAAATCATCGAAAATGTCCTTGTATTTAATTTGGTTTATCTACAGACCATTGAAATTTTTAAAATGAAATTTTCTCCAAGTAATTTTACTATACATCTTAGATTTTAATGAAGATCAACACAGCAATAGAAACAATATAAAATAAGCCATTGTTAATTAATTTTTCGATAGATGTTGATAACGTGCAGTTAATGTTAGATATGACAATATAACTAGTTTTGATTTTTCTTTGAATTAAAAAGTTAAACAATCTCATAAACAATAACCAGCAAATCAGAAGTGTGGAGTCGGAACGTACAAACAGAGATTTATTTTGAATCGTTAGTTTAGTGTACCTTCGTTTCCTTATATATCACAACGGTAAATCATAATTTCTATAGCAGATAATTAGTCTAGGTTAAAAGAGTCAAAGAAGTAATCTGAGGTTGATAAATTTTTGACCATATTTTTCGATCTAGGTGTCATTGGAGAATGAGAATAGAAAATAAAAAAAGACTACAGAGAACGTTTACTTTCCTTGGTTTTTATGTACGTTCCAAAGTAAGAAAAAAAGGGGGTCCAATAAAAATTAAAAAGAAATTTCTCTTATTTCACTTTTGATAAGATTTCCTTAAAAGAGAGAGAGAGTGAGAGAGAGAGAGAGAGAGAGTGAGAGAAAAGAGAAAGAGAGATTTAATGCTACTTTTTACTAGATGCCTCATTTGCAATGTATGTAATATGATATGTAATAGTAAATTTTCTCAAGTATTACATCAAGTAGCATCTACAGTCACCACTCAATATTGTCTGAGATTGCTGCCTAAAGGTTTGTAAGAGTGTTGATGAATTAAAAAAGTTATCTCAGATGACACAGTCAAAGAGACGATGCTGGAATATCAAGAGACAGAAATCATCAGTTAAAGTAAAGAATTTATATGTATATATATATATATATATAAGTAAAGTTGGGGACCACAGTCAAGGGCGACCTGAAGGCTCCCTATCTAATAACTGCTACACCAAGGTATAGAGAAGTGGATGAATCACTTTCATAGATTGCTCCATTTTATGTACCTTATAATGTTGAGTGTTAAGCATGGAGGTATCAAGTTACATTTCTTGAGTTTTTAATACACACACACACACACACACACACACACACACACACACACACACACACACATATATATATATATATATATATATATATATATATATGAAGCGTGTGGAAGTAAAATTTGGAATATTCTAGTTACATAAAAACCGACTCTATAATCAAACCTAGTTAATTTTATGAGTAACAAATAAACAACAAAATGAGTAGATAAACACAATACAGTAAAGGAATCTCTTCCTAAACTCCCTTAACTCCTAAACTCAATATGGCCGCCATTTCTTTCATTGTATAAACACGCCATCTAAACGATTTCAAAATAAATTCTTCAGACATTTGATTCTAATCCTCCTAAATAGCAGTATCTACCGAAACAATATTGTGATGGGAAGGTACATTTTTCTCGACTTCTAAAATGTCAAGAGGGTTAAGATCTGGGGTTGATGGACGCTATAGGTAAACATTTTTGCTTAGTTTTAACGTCAAGAAAATCATAGACTCGTTGTTCTTTCTTTTCTTGCTCACTCATGTTGGGATAAATTTTAATAAAAATGTGCTTGAATAAGAGAGATAAGCATGAAATTTTAGATTTATTCTATTTTTTAAAACAGTTGAACTAATCACATTAAAAAAAATCTTTTAAAAATTATTCAATACATCGCACCTAGCATATATATATATATATATATATCCAAACTTTTTTGGTACAGGCATTTAAAATTGGCGTAGATTCTTTATGTTATTGCTATATATCTTATAAGATGACTGACCAATTTTTATGATTTCAGGTTCAAATGAACAGCTACAGCATCAATTGGAATACACCCTACTAAATCCTGATTGTCATAGCTGAGGAATTTTAACAATGCAATCTGGAGGTTAGGACACTTTAGAAGGACGATATGCAATAAAATTATGTTTTAAACTTGAAAAAAATGCCTCAGAAACGTCTGGAATGCTTCAGACTGCTTCTCGACCATCATGCATGAATCGAGCATCAGTTTTTGAGTGGCATAAGAGATTCAAAGAAGGCAGGGAGTCTGAGAGGGATGATGTGAGGTGTGGGAGCATAAGGAAGTCAATCCTCCAGAGTTGATTGGCCAAAGGGTTAGGGTAGGGTTACTACGTTGAGGTTTTAAGGGCGTTTAGGAAGAGATTCCGTCTGAAAAGACCAGTACTCTTCAAATCTAG
The DNA here is from genome assembly GCA_963585895.1 of Sepioteuthis lessoniana. Classification (NCBI taxonomy): domain Eukaryota; kingdom Metazoa; phylum Mollusca; class Cephalopoda; order Myopsida; family Loliginidae; genus Sepioteuthis; species Sepioteuthis lessoniana. The sequence continues at coordinate 129,479,285 of OY757905.1, read as the reverse complement.
CCTGTGGCAATTCCACCAGGATAATGCACCAGTCCACAACTCCATCATTGTCACAGACTATTTGACCAAGATGGGCATCAAGACAGTTTTTCACCCTCCCTAGAGTCCAGACCTTACTCCCTGATACTTTTGGTTATTCTTTAAGCTCAGAGGCTGTCGTTGTGATACAATTGAGGTGATGAAAGAGGCTGTGACGAAGATCATTGACACGCTCACACTAGAAGACTTCAATTGGGCCATCCAAAATTTGTTGGAACGGTACAAGTGCGTTGCAGCCGGAGAAGAATACTTCGAAGGGGACTAGAGTGTCATGAGTGTACTATCAATGTGGCCATACGAAAAAAGTCTGCAAACTTATTTAATGATCCTCATATATATGCACACACACACACACACACACACGCATATATATATATATATATATATATATATATATATATATATATATATATATATATATGTATATAATGATTGGGTTTGGTTCGGATTTTATGTCAAATCAACCATTGTAGGTTATTTAATGCAAAATCCTATTCACACATATTCTTTATTAAGATTTTCTGTAAACACATTTTGTTAATGATATTTAATAGCCTATCAAGCACCATGGGTTACTTAATGCCTAGTCTATCCTTCTAGAAGGATTATAGTGGTACTAATAGTACATAGCTATGAGGATAAGGGGGTTCATACCTTTCTAAGAGTATTTGTTTCGAAATTGAACGTAATAGCGTGACTGGATTCGAACTCACTAACTATGATTCTGCAGTCATACAGACACACCTATGAATTATTTGTTTTCACATGGTTAAATGGTTTCAAGTATTGCAATGAAATATTATAACTTCACACCAATATAATGTTTAAGATAATGCAAATATACCAAATTGACGACTACACATTGCTCCAAATAAAAGGATAAAATTTTCATGGAAAAATCGAATCCACATTAAAGAGAACTTAATCATTTTTGGAGACAGAGAAGTACTAATGCCCTTTGAAAGGTATGATATTATATGTTCAATTTCAGCAATAGGAAAAGTCTAAGAGAGGTTGGTTTCTTAAGCTTTTTTTGGTCGAGCTTTCTCTGAAGAACACAACCCTGAATTCAAATTAAAGATCAGCCTTTTGTCTTGCCCTACACTTGGAGCAGCGATCTGGTAATACATAAACTTTGGAAGAATTCTTAGTTTAAGATACGTTAAACGTTTGCTCATTCTGAAAAAAAAGACGAACTTGATTTTGTGTCTGTGTGTCGGTGCGTTGGTTTATGTTAAGTTTATATTCTATAGTGCGATATGTATGAAATTATTTTGAATAAGAATATTTGTATTCTGGAAAAAATCTTGGCTCAGATTGAATCAATTGGACTTTTCTCAGTGTATTTACTTATATATATTATAACTTACATGAAGAATACACCGACTGTTCCTTTACAGATGGGTAAAACATTTTTAACGAGTGTCCTGGATATTACAATAAACCATCTGATTGTGAGGATCAAGTTCTAAAGCTTTGGACAATGTTGAGTACATTATGATCACCATTTCTCTTAGCTCTTTTTTGTCCTGTTAGGGTCTCATGTTTGGGTTAAATAGAACTAGCAATTAATTTTGTATAGTTGAAACAATTTAACTGTGTGCAAATAAAGCTATTAGTTTTAGTTAACAACACAGGAAACCATTTTACCCTGTGCAAACAAATGACCTCTGGCTCATTGAATATTTTTACCAACTCTTTCTTTACACATAATATTTATTCAATATATTTCTATGTAAAAACCGTATTTGACGATAATTAACCAACGCGGTTGGAAATGCCATTAAACCCATCAAACCAACCAATGCTTTAAACCATTTAACTGTGTGCAAACAAATTATCTCCAGCTCGTTTAAAAAGTTGTGTGCAAGCCTTTGTTTACAAATTATATATATATATATATATATAAGCAGGATGTTGCATTGAATATTTTCAAAGGTTTGATGTGCCGTAAAGCACAACCACCCAAATAACGATCTATTTTCCCATTTGCCTGTCTACTGAAATATGAACGTGTGTGTTTCTACGGTTACTACTGACTAAGGCATAAATTGAGGAACATAAATCCCTGCTTACTGTGGTCGTGCGTGTGTGAAAGCCATAATTCCTTTTTGCGTGCCAGTGGCTACGTCCGTCTATAAAGTCTCGTTTGACGGCTTGGTTAAGCGTGGTTAGCCATCATTACTGAACAAGCTATGAGCAGGTTTGAGCACGTAAGTCGAAGGACATGTTTATTTCTACTAGTGTGGACTGAATTTTCCATCTGTGCTCATTTTCGTATTCCAGCAGCATTTTATCATATCTTTTTAAAAAATCTATCGTTGAAAGATCGTAGAAGATGTGACCTATAAAATTGTAATCCAGAAAATGATCTTGTGAAAACGGTTTAGTTCCAGTCAGCTCACAAATGACTGGCATCACATCCCGAGACAATAAAGATTAAGGATAATCCAATTTCTCGTTAAATTAGGAAAGGGTTAAATTCTTAATAGGTAAATCCAAATGGTAAAGCCATCACCAGCAAGCTGTTCTTTTCCTTGCGGGAGGCATCGCATTAAATCGTTTCAATGACTTATTTTGTTTTCTTTTTTAGAGAATGCTGAACATTCATTTTTTTTTCTGAATTCAATGTTGATGATAATCTCTTCCCGACAAGAAACTGATAATTTGGTTCGGGTTGGCTTGGATTTATGGCATATCAATCCTTGTGGGTTATTTAATGCCAAATCCATTTTATACATATGAACAGTTCTATTTCAAACAATTCAGCTAAGTATGAATACAGTTTTTGTTTACACGCAGTTAAATATTAAAATAATTCTATTTCAAACAATTCAGTTTAGCATAAGTACATAGGTTCAATGTAAAAAAAAAAAAAAATTTTAAGAATTCAGTTTAGTATAAATATACAGATTCTCTGTCAAAAAACAGTTCATTTTCAAAAATTTCAGTTCAGAATAATAAAACAGTTTCATTTCAACCAATTCAGTCCAGCTAAAGTACGCAGTCCAAATGTCAAAATAATTCTATTTCAACCTAAGCACTATAGCATAAGTGCACGGTTTAATTCTATTTGACCCATAGATAGGACCCTATCAGGTGCCACCATTTCGGGGTGGAGTGAACCCGGAAGCAATGGCAATGAAGGAGTACAGCGCATTCCCCAAAACTCAAGCGTTATTCGAACCATATCACCATTTTTTTAGTGTCATTTCCAGGACAGTCGTTAGTGGGGTCTAAAAACATTGCAGAGAAGGAGTCGACGTATTCTTCATCCCCAGCCGATTGGGCCACACGACACTCATCAGGGGTGGTATTACTCCTCTGTAGAGAAGCTGTTGGTGTATTCTACCCCCCAGCCGAAATTGTTTATAGCCTATACTCTAAAAAATGAAACAAATATTTTAATCTTTCTCTTCATAATTTTTTTTTTATCTGAAGCTTTTCATTTCGGTAAACTTTTTAATATGGTTAACGATATCTGTCAAGAAGCTGAGAAATAATTATAATATAAGGAGTGAAAACACTAAGACCTCGTTAGCTTTATTATCTTCTTCAAGTCTCTGAAGTTGTGAAAGCAGGAAAAAATGGTAGAAAATACATAACGAAGTTACACTTCTCTTATTTTTGATTAATTCTTCGTTCTCCGTTCACAAACATCTTATTCGTCCTATACACCCATTATCAAAAGAAAATTGAACGACCAAGAAATTCTTCATCTTGTATTGGAGTTCACAGAACATTATCCTCCTCCACATTCGTCCCAGGTGGGTGGCATCGTCCGGCTGACCCGAGTCATTAATTAGATAACCGATTGCTGGGGACTTCTTCAACACTTGATCTAATATATTACAAGCAGTGGTTGTGTCAATACTACTATATGGATGCACCACATAGACGCTGACTAAGCGTATAGAGAGAAATCTTGATGGCAATTCCACAAAAATGCAATGAGCAGTATTGAACAAATCCTTGAGGCAACACCGCACAAAACAGCAGCTGTACGGTTACCGACCAAAAGGACATCCAAATCAGACGAACAAGTCATGCGAGACTCTGTTGAAGATGTTTAGACAAACTCGTAAGAGATGTATTCCTGTAGATCCCTTCACACGGAGTAAACCAATGTTGGACAACCCACTAGAATCTATCAACAACAGTTCTGTACTGATACAGGATGTAGGCTGGAAGATCAGTCTGGGGTGAAGAAGAGAGAGAAGAGTGGCGAAAGATGGTCAGGGATATCCGTGCTAGCGGCACGACATAACTGGAATTCTTAGAAACTTTAGTCGTGTCAGTACTTCCATATCGACGCACCACTTGGATTCTTACGAAATGTCTGTAAAAACACCAAGTGGGAATTACAAAATAAAGCTACATGATGTTTTTAACAAACCCAGGAAGCAGCACTGTACAAATAGCTGCTTTACGGTCATTTGAGACGAGCAAAATATGCTGGGCACTGATGGAGAAGCAAGAAGGAACTCATATGTGACGTACTTATAGGGACTACTTCAAATGAATCCTTCAGTGTGGGGTGGCCAGGAAAATTTACATCCATCACCTAAATGCAGACACTGAATACTACCTAGAAAACTATCCTAAAACGATGAAATAAGGATATATGGTGTGTGTGTGTGTGTGTGTGTGTGTGAGAGAGAGAGAGAGAGAGAGAGAGAGAGAGAGAGAGAGAGAGTCAATAGAATCCGTATTGTCAGCAATCCTTGATGATCATGATGATATGAACACACCTACCACTCACACACATATATGTATGTATTGTGTTTTGCCTGTATGATATATAATGCAAATATCCATTATATATATACGACAATAGCATTACTCAATAACTACCTAGACTGAGAGAAGGGGGCAGACAGATTGACAGATACTGAGGGTGTGTGCCTGTCTGTGTGCGTCTATGTGTGTGTGGTAGACAGATATACTTTGGTTTATGGCACATCAACCATTGTAGGTTATTTAATGCCAACTCAATTTTATACATATAAAAAGTTCTATTTCAAACAATTCAGTTTCACATAAATATGCAGTTTGAATGTCAGAAATAACAGTTCTATTTCAAGCGATTCAGTTTAGCATAAATACCCGCTTTAAATGTCAAAACATTTTTTTTCAGACAATTTAGTTCAGCATAAGTACACAGTTTACTCCTATTTGACCCATAGATAGGAACCTATCAGGTGCTACCACACTATGCCTGAGTGGACCTGGAAGTGATGCCATTAAAGGGGTAATCTGCATTCCTAAAAGCTCCAGCATTAGAGGTATCCAACAATTAGATTGTTTAGTGTCATATCCAGGACACTCAATGGGTGAGTCTTACCTCCTTGCAGAGATGCGATTGGTTGATTCTGCAGCTGACTGGGCTATGTGGTTGACAGACAGATTGACAGACAGTGAGAGAGATCCGTATCGGTAAACAAGAAAATATTGCCAACCATTACGACTACACTCATCCCTAACAAGTGCTCCATATATCCAGCCTTTTGGCATGCATTGTTTGGAAAAGCATTCACAAAATTAAGAAGATATATTTATTATTTACATTCATACTCCAGTCGCGCTATTACGTTCACTTTCAGGCAAATATACTTGGGAAAGGTTTGAATCCCTAATCCTCCCAGCTATAAGTTAAATAGTACCACTACTGTTCTTCAAGGAGAATAGCTTTGGCATTAAATAACCTGCAAAGGTTGATATGCCATTAAACAAAGAAACCAAACCAAACAATGATTATTCACATATGCATGAGTATATCTATAAAACAAGTTGGTTGAATGTTAAAATTTTACCTACGTTTTCATATTATTCATATTTCTTTTTTTTTCTCAGCCTAATCGGCCTGGCCGTAGAATACACCGACTGCATCTCCGCAAACGGGTAAGATACCCCAAAAGAGTGTTCTGGATATTACATTGAACCATCCGATGAGAAGGTTCTTGTCTTTGAGGTTAGGAGAATGCGGAGAGCACTTTCATTGTCATTGCTCCCTTGTTCACTCTGGCCAGGAATGGTAGCAACTGAGCGGGGCCTTATAATAGATCAAATAGAATAAATTGAATCCTAACAAATGACTGATGTTAAATTGTGACTGCTTTATTGAAATAATTGATTCTAATTATCAGTGTGCAAAAAAAAAAAGAGCTTCTTTTGCTTTAGAATGTTATTTAAAAATGTGATTATAAATCATATATACTCAATAAATATGTTTCAAGAGAATTTGGTAATTAATAACCAACAATGTTTGATATGTCATAAACCCCAAATCTAATAAAAAATTAATGGGTTTTTTTTCTTGATTAACTGTTCATAGTGTTGTTGTTTTTTTGTTAAATTACTTCGTTTTTTTCTTTTTTTCTTAATTTTTTTCTCAGCCCTTTTTGTTTTGTTTGTATTTTTTCCCAACAGATTTTGTCCCTCTGAATGGCTGGCGCGTCGATTTCTTGCTTCAAAATTGTTCCTCATAAAATACAAAGTGAAACTAAACTCTAATTTCTAACAAGACTCTAAAATGTTTCTTCTCTTTTTCTTTCTTAATTTTAATTTTTGCTTTCTATCTTTCTTTTCTTCATATTCATTTAGTCTCTCCTTCTCTCTCGTTTTTTCTTTAAGTTATTCGTGATTTCTGAAATTATTTTCCTTCGTTTCAAATGGCAAGACTGACTTTTTTTTATTCAGAGTATTTTAATCTTTCAAGGTGTATTTCATTTATTCTCCTTCATTCCTTCATTCAGCTTTGCATTCTTTATTCTGTCTATCAGATTTATTTAATTCAGTTCTCAACGTTCACTAATTTATTCATTATTCAGTATTTTTCATTCCTTTATTTTTCCCACAGTTTGATTCATTCATCATACTTCATTCATTTCTTTTTCATTGTCTTCATTTCATTATGTCCGTAAATCATTCAGCATACTTCATTCATTTCTTTTTCATTGTCTTCACTTCATTATGTCCATAAATCATTCAGCATACTTCATTCATTTCTTTTTCATTGTCTTCACTTCATTATGTCCGTAAATCATTCAGCATACGTCATTCATTTCTTTTTCATTGTCTTCACTTCATTATGTCCGTAAATCATTCAGCATACTTCATTCATTTCTTTTTCATTGTCTTCACTTCATTATGTCCGTAAATCATTCAGCATACTTCATTCATTTCTTTTTCATTGTCTTCACTTCATTATGTCCGTAAATCATTCTGCATACTTCATTCATTTCTTTTTCATTGTCTTCACTTCATTATGTCCGTAAATCATTCAGCATATTTCATTCATTTCTTTTTCATTGTCTTCACTTCATTATGTCCGGAAATTATTCAGCATACTTCATTCATTTCTTTTTTAACTTCTCCATTTCATTAATTCTGTAAATCATTCGGCATACTTCATTCATTTCTTTTTTATCTTCGCCTCTTCATTAATTCCATAAATCATTCAGCATATTTCATTCATTTCTTTTTTTTCTTCTCCACTTCATTAATTCAATAAATCATTCAACATATTTTATTTATTTATTTTTTATTCAAACTGATTGATATTTTTGTATTTTTCAGTCTTCTTCATTTATTCATTCTTTATTCTCTGTATTTCTTTCACTCTTTTATCTATTCATCCTGTTCCTTTTCCTTTCAGTTATCTCCCTTCATGCATTATTTAATTAACTTTATTAATTTACTTTTTATTCTCTCTATTTGATCAAAGTATTTCCAGTATTTTACACTTTTGTAAATATATTTTAATATTTTCTTTTTAACATTTTTAATAATCTTCTTTATTCATTTTTCATTATATCTAAATTATTTCTTTCGGTCTTAAGTTTTTCTATTTCATTTCCTGTCTATACCCGACTTTTTCCATTTCCTTCCTTCTTTCGTCTCTCTTTTTTTCAGTCATTTTTTCTTCCATCTCCATTTCATTTGTTTTTCCTTCTATTTCCATTTCCTTCCTTCTTTCTTCTCTTTTTTTTCATTCATTCATTCTTCCATCACCATTTTATTTGGTTTTCCTTCTATTTCCATTTCCTTCCTTCTTTCTTCTCCCTTTTTTTCATTCATTTATTCTTCCATCTCCATTTCAATTGGTTTTCCTTCTATTTCCATTTCCTTCCTTCTTTCTTCTCTTTTTTTTCATTCATTTATTCTTCCATCTCCATTTCATTTGTTTTTTCTTCTACTTCCATTTCATTCTTTCGTTCTTCTCTCATTTTTTAGGTTTCAATTTCGGTTTAATTTGGTTGATTGGCATATCAACCTTTGAGGTTATTTAATGCCTAAGCCATTCTCCTAGAAGAACAGTAACGGTACTATTTAACCCATCGCTGGGGAGATAAGGGGGTTCAAACCTTTCCCGAGGGTATTTGTCCGAAAATGAACGTAATAACAGGACTGGAGTTCGAACTCGCTAACTTCGATTCCGTAGTCCAACGCTTTAACCTATCATTTTTCTTTCATTTATTTTTCCATTTCCATTTTATTCCTATATCCTTCTTTGTCCATTTCATTTCTTCTTTTTTCTATCTTTTTCATTCCTGTAGTCTTCCGTCTCCATTTCATTCTTATATTCTTCTTTTTCCAGTTCATTCTTATATTCTTCTATTTCCGTTTCATTCCGCTCTTCGTATATTGTCATTTTATTCCTCTATTCTTCTATTTGGATTTTGTTCCTATATTCTTTTATCTTTTTTCATTACTTAATTTTCCATTTCTACTTCATTCCTATATTCTTCTATTTCCATTTCATCCTTACATACTTCTATTTCCATTTCATTCCGCTTTTCTTATATTGTCATTTTATTCCTCTGTTCTTCTATTTCGATTTTATCATCGTCAACACTTTCTCAAAGTTTTTTTTTCTTCTTCAAAGTCGTCAAACAATTTTATTTGTATTCATCCTTTAGGTCATCAACATTCGTTTTCGTTTATTCCCCTTCATTGTATCCTAATCATTCCTCCTCCTCCTCCTTCTCCTCCTCCTTCTTCTTCTTCTTCTTCTTGACTTGTTATTCATTATCTTCTTTTTTCTTTTTTCTTTATTTTTTTCATTTTTCTCTTCCCATTCTTTCTATCTATCTCTTCTTTTCTACTTCCGTTCTCTTTGTATTGTAAATTTGCTGGACGCATTGCAAAGTTAAACAAAAAAAAGTTAGAAAAATGGCGGCACTGATTTCTTTTTAATGCTTCAGTAAGTTTCGGACGTGTTAACAAGAGTTGGAGGCCACACAAACAAAGCAGAGATGCCAATTCATAAGGTCATCAAGTCAAGTTCAAAGTTTTCTCCAAGTTATAACTTTACCATACAATAAGTTAATGGAGTCAATAGGTTCTATGGTTCTTTAAATAAAGGCAAAACCAATTTTTAGTGAAGAATAGGTTTAGTATTTAGTTAAGAAAGGTGACACGGGTCAGCCGACTGACTAATTTTATTCTGTTAAAATCGTTGTTTGTCTGTAGTGTCCGGTAAAAGAGTATCATTATTTTTCTTTATACTGATCAGGTTTAAGGTTTCTTTTTTTTTTTTTTTCATCTCGAATGGAAAACGGGCTCATTTTGCTGAATTGATTGCTTTTCGTGGCAAGATTATTATTAGCAAATTGCATAGGCCATTTCACTGGTGCAGCGAAAAATGACACAGTGGTGGTTCTCTATCGAATCAATAATAATAATAATAATAATAATAATAATAATAATATGTATGTCCTAACATAGAAATGATCACGAAAAACATCAAGACTATTGATTATTAATAGATAGGCGTAATCTATTGTTTGGCATGAAATGTACATTTGTTTTGTGGAAAAAGACATTGAAATAAAATAAACAGAAAAAAAAGATACTGCTGATTTATGTTGCCGTCCCAATATCATAAAAGCAAAGTAATTAGAAAGTCATTCTTGTAACTGCTGTATAAATTTGGACCAATATATATATATATATATATATATATATATATATATATATATATATATATATATATATATATATATATATATATATATATATATCCATGTAATTCAAAATCAAATGAAGTGCTTAATGTAAAACAAAAACAAGTCAAAATACGGAGTAAATAATTCCATATAAATGAAAAACCGTTAAAAATCTCTCATACTAGCGGCACGACATGTTGATGATGATAAATTCTATTGAATATATCTGATTGTACGTCTTCAAATACAGTGCACTTATCTTCCTTTCAGGCATTGTTTTTATCTAATCTCACTAAAAATAACAGGTCTTATTATCAGGCACTTAAAAAAGGTTTCTCTTTCTTTAAAAAATAGGGCACGGGAAATATTAACACACTCTTAATGAAGTGAACGGTGAAAATAGAACCGATTAGAATATAGTGATTTACTAAGCTTTTTGCTTAGATGTGCAAAAAGTGCGTCTAACAGGGGCACTCCGTGAGACTCGAACTCACTCTTGAAGGTTTGATAGTCTAGCTTGTTAAGAAGTGATTGCAGTGAAAGAGATCGATACATACACGCACATATATTGAGTCAGTGAATGGATATGAAAAAGAAAAGAGTTAGCGAAGTAGTTTTGATTGGTAAAAGTGGGCATTTGTAAAAGAGGGCGTGGCAGGCAAAAATGAAATAAGAACTAAAAGAAGCATAACTTATAAAAAAAAGTTAGGGATGGATAGTAACAAAAAAGTAAATTAAAAAAAAAAGGCCCCGAACAAGAAATTAACCCGGATGTGTGAAAAATAAAATAAAAAAAGTGGTTAGAAGAAAAGAAATCTTCTTGGGGAGTTTGTTTATTGAACAGGAAGCGTTTCCCTGGCAGAGGATCAACCGGAGGCAAATGTTGAAGACTTGCATTCGGAATATTGCGTGTTTGCGTGATTGGAAGAGAAAAAAAAAGAAAGCTGAGTAAGTATTGTTTGGTAAATAGCTACAGAGTGACTAGAAGGATCTGAGATCCTTCAAATATAAAATAACATTTTCAAGAACATTCTATGCACACTTGATACAAACGTTAACACAAACAGATTCCTCTTTCTGTCTTTCTCGCTTTCTTTCTTTTTATCCAATCTTTCTTTCTTTCTTTCTTGATTTTTGTTTCTTCTCCAGGCAATTCTTTCTTTCTTTCTCCTGATCCTCCTTTCTTCTTCAGGCAATACCTCTCTCTGTCTCATTGTCTCTGTCTCTCTGTCTGTCTCTTTCTTTTTTTTCTTTTGATTTTCCCTTATTTCATTCTTTTTTCTTTCTTTTATTCTTTTCTTCTTCTTTTGCCTATATTTTCTTTTTCCTCTCTCTTTCTTACATTTTGAACAGCTTTATATTTTTGTTGTTTTTTTTTCTTTATTCCGTGTATTGTATTTTTTTACACTCCAGACAATAATTCTTTCTTTCTTTCTTTCTTTCTTTCTTTCTTTCTTTCATTCTTTCTTTCTTTCTTTTTCCCGGCATAATTTCATTTGTTCTTCTTGTGATCATTCCTTTCTTCATTCTCCCCCACTCCTAATATCAATTCTTTCTTTCTTTCTTTCTTTCTTTCTTTCTTTCTTTTTCCCGGCATAATTTCATTTGTTCTTCTTGTGATCATTCCTTTCTTCATTCTCCCCCACTCCTATTATCAATTCTTTCTTTCTTTCTTTCTTTCTTTCTTTCTTTCTTTCTTTCTTTCTTTCTTTCTTTTTCCCGGCATAATTTCATTTGTTCTTCTTGTGATCATTCCTTTCTTCATTCTCCCCCACTCCTATTATCAATTCTTTCTTTCTTCTTCTTTCTTTCTTTCTTTCTTTCTTTCTTTCTTTTTCCCGGCATAATTTCATTTGTTCTTCTTGTGATCATTCCTTTCTTCATTCTCCCCCACTCCTATTATCAATTCTTTCTTTCTTTCTTTCTTTCTTTCTTTCTTTCTTTCTTTCTTTTTCCCGGCATAATTTCATTTGTTCTTCTTGTGATCATTCCTTTCTTCATTCTCCCCCACTCCTATTATCAATTCTTTCTTTCTTTCTTTCTTTCTTTCTTTCTTTCTTTCTTTCTTTCTTTTTCCCGGCATAATTTCATTTGTTCTTCTTGTGATCATTCCTTTCTTCATTCTCCCCCACTCCTAATATCAATTCTTTCTTTCTTTCTTTCTTTTTTTCTTTCTTTCTAAATAATTTTGTCTTTTCATTCGAACACACAAACACATATTGAGAAACAAAAATATTTATAGCTTTCAAGATGTCAGTCCTCATTTTTGGTCCTAAACTGTCCTAGTTACATGTGATATGTGCGTTGGTGTAAATTCAAAT
>OY757905.1:129384475-129461975 GCA_963585895.1 Sepioteuthis lessoniana | reverse complement strand
GGTGAATTTTAAAATAAACTGAAGGATTTCTGTATCCACTGTGCTGTATTGAATGTTTGAACTATTCCGAATAATATAATTATTCTTGATTCATATCAACCAGCTGTTCTTACATAACAATTGTAGTTATTGTTTCGGTTTGTAAATGTCGGTGTTGCTAAATTCAAATATTTCCATCCTGAGTTTTTCTGTCGTTTTGTGGTACATGCATTTTTGTAACGAAGATCCTGTCCCATCACTATGGATTTTTCGATAGTGAAATCTTATGAAAATTTTCAACCCAAGGTAGAAGTTTACAAAATCCTATATCAGGGTTGAAATATAACATGTGTAGGTGATTAATATTGTAATCTTTAAAGATGAAAACATGGATATAAATAGTAATTAATAAAAGTAAACATAAGAACCTAATTACACCTTTCATTTGAAATATAAAAGAAAAATTCAAAATATTTTTTTAGATACTAAACAGAAAAAAAGCTGGAAAATTATTGAATCAAGTATCGTTTCATACACAACACTATCAATCAGGGAAACAGAATTTATAATTTTTATCATTAAGGGTTTTGGGACAATTGTCTTCAACTTTATTCTTATTTCCCTAACGTTGCGGCCGATATGTCCTCTGGCCTTCTTCAGATGTTTGTCGAACTCGGGAACCTTCAGGGAACTTGGACCTACGTCCTTTATTGAATCCACGGGGGTCACCTCTTCTGATTCCGTTAGCCATAACCGGGTTCAAGTGTTAAGTATTCCTGTATTGTTACTCTCCTGTTGTCAGGATTGAAGCTGCAATCTCCAGATGATTCATATTCCAAAAAAAAAAAATTATGAATATGAGCACAGGTTAAAAAAAAATCATACATAATCGTGATAATTCTAGTCAAGTAAGAACATAAAGTTATTAAGTCCCAAAAATTCACTCTGATTGTCCAGGAGGATGCATGGCGTAACGGTTATAGGTGTTGGTTCCCTAAGCTTCTAAGGAGACAATCATCCGAAATAGTCCGAAAACCCTTAATGATAAAAATCAACAAGCTTCGTCTCAAAAATTTAGACGACTAAGATTTTACAATTTCTCTCCTTATTTACTCAAATTAGTGTTTAAATGTAATAAAACCCCTTATTTGAAATAATTTATCTTCATTATATATATATATATATATATATATATATATATATATATATGATAGTTCGCAGAAGCAACGACTTATTCTAAAACAGGAATACTTTTCTAGCCAACTATACACAGGAAGAATCATACCTACCGGTGTGTCCGACGTTCTTCGTCCATCCCAACATTTTCCTGGATTATATTCGTATTTCAGGATTTTCCAAGGCATATACATAAAAAAAACAGACTTATAGGATTTGAACTTCGTCGTAAACAAGGAATAATTCGAAATCTCTCCATGAACGAACGGAACGTGGATTCTACACAATGTTTCTAATAGATCAGGTGACGTTGTTAAAAGCAACGAAACTGATTCATTGATCAAACGGCCAATTCTTTCTTGTCATAAACGGCCAACTTTTTCTTGTTATACAAATTTTCGAAAGTTTTTATATTTTTACACTTTTTACACATCCATCATTAATTTAACATCACTAATTTAACCCCCTCATAGTCCTGATGATGGTTTAGCAGAACCGAAACGCTATGGTGTCGACTTTCTTTGTCAAAAATCTACCCTTTCTATTTGGATTACTTTGTTATCAATTTTTCTTTACACACTGTCGGATTACAATCCATTTTTTCTTTCACATATATATATTATATATATATATATATATATGGGGGGGTATTGATGGATAGATAATTCGATAAATCAAACAAATTGAAGAAGAAAGAATGAAGGTGACTGGCATAGCGAAATATTGAGAGATGTGTTGTGGAATGTTTGCAAAATGTAGATATGTACAAAATAAATGCGTTAATAGGTAATTAGATTTAATATGGTCTTTAATCTTAAAAAGAACGCTATTTGGATTTTTAGTTTAAATTTCGAACACAGATTGCATTACATAGAATTGAAACCGATCAACACCAACGGAAAATTAAGGCTTTAAAGGTTGTCAATTTTTAGTTTTCTTAATAATTCAAAAATTTAATGCTATCTCACTTAAAACCCGAACTTATAATATTCGCAAATAATTTAATTGTTATAATCAAGGGGAGGTTCAAATGATGACACGACTCGGAAATGAGAGATAAGAAATATATTAAAGGAAAATAGTACATACATAAACGATAGCTGGGAGAAACGTCTCCTCGGTTTGACACAATCATGAATGTTAACGTCTGTTCTTGGTGACAGTTCGGAGACTGTGTAGAAGAGAGCCTAACCGGTATGTCACATGATGCAAGTCCATCTGTAGGGAAGACACCCCAACATTAATCTATTTAAAAAAGAATTCAGGAGAAACCTTGTGCTTTTCCATAATCGTATATTTCCATACTATGGTATGATCTTCCAGTTTCTTATATATATATATATACACACACACACACACACACATATATATATATATATATATAGTTAATGCCAAGCCAAAAAGATTGACATGTTCAAATTTCTGGAGGAATAAATTGTGTCTTGGTTGAACATTTCCTCACAGATATCCACTCAATGAATCTAGTTTCCTACACAGTAGACAAAACCAGAAACGGACTGAAGGCATGCGTGAAATTAAAGGAATACTTTAAAATTACATCAATTTACACATCGGACAACGTGATATATATATATATATATATATATATATATATATATATATATATATATATATATATATATATTGGATGCACCAGCATGGCTAACTCTTACATACATCGAAAATAGAATGGCCGAGCTAATTTCAAATCCTTGACACATTTAGCTTTGTATTACTGACCTTGGGAAATGTATATATCCGTCTCGGAGAATTGATGCCGTAGACCAATATATATATATATATATATATATATATATATATATATAGTCTCAATATATATGGAAAACATGTGATAGCTATTAACTCTACTACTAATAATGTAGTTTTCCTTTTTGCTTCAGATTTGAAAATGTTATTCTATCAAAACTATTAATCTTTGATCACAATGCTTTAGACAAGAGAGGAAAAATATTTTGCGCACTATTCATTTCGGGACAAAATCATTCAAAACTGTCACAAAATTGATGCAATCCATATATATGATAATGATTTATTACTGAGACAAGACACTCAAATGTAAATTCGATAGCCTGAAAGGTAATATAATATATTTTTGAAATTGATTTTATGTCTTTACATGAAGGGATGCATTTTTACAGGACGTTTTCGAAATGTCCGCCATTGCGCTTGACTCACGAATAAATCATTGTCATATTAATGGGTTGCATATATTTTGAGACGCCCGGTGTGTGTGTATGTGTGTGTGTGTGTGTGTGTGTGTGTGTGTACGGTTGACTGGGTTGCTATGTACGTAAATATGAATGTATATTTATTAGTTTAATATAAACAATTTAAATATAATATGAATATATTATATTGTACCATTACACACTTCACATTCATTGAATAAAAGTATACTGCATCTACTCCCTTGATTATTTAAAATAAGATTTTTCTCATCTTAGATAATGAAAAACAGAGCTTGATAGTATGACATTGGTAAAGGCCAATAATTCCCTTTTTTGTCAATAACACAGTATTGGCTGGTTATTTTTATCAGTAGTGGGTTCTTCTCTTTGTATCAACAACTAAAATTGTTTAGGGAAAATTTGGAGTTGATTGAGCTATCAAGATTTGACTGGACAACTGGATTAGGAAAAGGAATGACTCTTTATCCCACACTTGAGAAGAGTCATACTATTAATCTGTGGCACAGTGGTACACTATTCTTTTGCTATCCTTTTTATTCAGAAACGTGTGTTCCGTTCCTTACAATATTTCGTCACTATAATCAAAATGACATTTGTCAGTAAATTTGAAGTGGTTTTACTGAATTGCTTGCGCAGTTGTTTATTAATAGTGCGTTTTTTTTTCCTTTGGGGTTGGGGGTTCTGCTTGGATCTTGTAGTCTGAGAGAATTTTATTGGTGTTATTTTCTCGGATACATAATTATCAATTTTTTTTCCTTGTGACTTTCTCACATCAGCGTTAGCCGATGGTCTTTAAGTAGGGTTTGAGTGACAACATCTCTCCTCAAGTCTCTAAGTCTCTTCTTAATATTCTGGCCGATCTCAACAATGCCGTTGTTTGGATTGTCTCCACTTGTCCTCTTATTTTCAATTCCTAGACCTTTTACCAAACCTTTAATAACTGTACCAAGAGCACCAACAACAATTAGTATAAGCGTTACTTTCATGTGCCACGGTTTTTCTGTTCCCTAGCAAGGTCTAGGTACTTATACTTCTTTTCGCATTCTTTCAATTTACTCAGTGGTCAACTAGGACTGCAAAGTCCTCAATTTTGCAAGTACTCTATTTTTTATTATAATAATGTCTGTTTTTGGGCCAAGATTATGTCATCTGTTTGTATCTCAAAATTCCAGAGGAGTTTGTGCGTCTCATTTTCTGGGGCAGTTTCTGGGTTGTGCATTTTCCATTTATTCGTATGGTTGAATTTCATTTTCTTGCACAGTTCGCAGTGGCTTATCTTTCCCATCCGGTCAGTTTTAGTATAATACTCTTACTCTACTGGTTTGCTATTGACTTAATACATGATTGATCGTTTCCAATCTATCCCCACATAACCTACAACTGCAGGTTTGTTGTATTTTATCTATTCTTGAATTGAGATGGTTGGGCCTGATGTTGTTCTTTTGGGCTGCTATTAGGAGAGGTTAAGGTTCTCTCTCAAGCTTTCTTTTTTTAGCCACGTCCAAATTTTCCCGTGTGAGATATCGCTTGTTAGTCGCTTAAAACGTCCATAGAGTAGGTTTTTTTTCTCATTTTGGTTTTCTGGATATTGTCCTTCTTTTGTTCATTGTGTTGTCAGTATTGTTTCTGGTGACTGTAATCAGTCTTCCTTCACGGTTTTGTATGTATTTTTCAACTCGTTGTATTGATGCGTCAACACTGTCTTTAGTGCTGGTCTGTCCTCTTCCTCTTTCTTTTTTTTTGACTCATATTGTCTGTCAATATCATCTTTGGAGTGCAACATCTTATGCTTGGTCATTAGTTTTCTTTTTCTCTGGTCCATTTGTTTGAGGTCTTCTCTTTTTCATTTCAAGAATAGTCCCGAGTATCTTACGAGGGGCACTTCCCAAGTATTTATCTCTTTTATATTATTATTATTATTATTACATACAGTCGTTTTGGAAGCGTTCATTGTGTAGTGTATCCTGTTTTAGGAAATGGATACGGTAACATGAGTTCAATTCCTTGACAAGGCTATTTGCATGTCATAGCGCTGATACTCTTGAGAAAAGAATGAATCTCATTCTTTTCTCTCTCCGGTTATAAGTAAATAGTAGCGTAAACTGTGCTCTTCAACTGTGGTTTAGGAGAAAGACAAACCTGAAAGCAAACCTGCTTAACTCCACTAAAAATAGACCATGTATCAAAACCTACTCGTGCGGCTGAGTAGGTAAATATATACATACATTCGTATATAAGTTAACTTTACATAGATATTTATTACATATGAATTTAACTTTTATTTAATTATTACAAGTCAGCACGAAGACATTTGCTTACAAATTAGTTATTCGAAATTCGACCTATAGAGGAATATATACTGCCTTATTATTTTTAAATCTGCATTTGCTATTTACACGTGCGAGTCTGGATATGGTTTATATTTGGAAAAATCTGTAGCTCGACCGATTTTGCTTCTAAGATTCACTATTTTCCTGCATCCGATATAATTATGATATTGCGTTTTGTTTATGTATTCGTATACATGATGTATGTGTTTATGAGCGTATATGCGTGCACTTGAGTGTGTGTATGTCTTCATCTTAGTGGAAGTGTGCCTGGAAGAGGGGTTCTCCGTAAAAATATGAATGTGAACTTTAGTGAGTTTGTATATATATATATATATATATATGTGTGTGTGTGTGTGTGTGTGAATGGAGGGATATCAAATAAAACGTTTGGTCTACTCCCCCGATTATCAAAAATAGCGAACTGCATTTTAAACCCATTACTGAAGGTCACCGGGGTCATATACATTTATCAATTATGCTCGACTGTTATTGGCACTGTTGGCAATTAAGTCGGGCCGGACAGATGAAGATTTTTTTTTTTTTTTGCTTTTTTTCAGCCTCAAGTGGCTACTGTTAACCATTTGCCAAATTTCAAGTAATTGTTGGCCACCTACGTTATTGCATACAGGCTGTCAGAAAACTTTTTCAATAATCAAACATTTTTAAAACTAAAAATAATGTACACATATCTGATTTTTGTACGTTGTTTATCTTCGTTATTTTGCTCAACTCCTCCAATAATAGGTAGCATTCATTTTATTGTTTCCGGTTCTCACCAATCCGACGAATTCATAAGTTTGGGCAACCCAGAATTGGCCAGTTCTTGGTTTTGTTAGTAGCAGGTGCTAGTCCAAGTATCAGCTACAAAAATTGATTTATTAATCAATCGATGACATTCTAGTCTATATCAACATTAATTCAAGTAAAGCTCTTTTTTCTTTCTTATTTTTCGTAATGAAAAATATCCGAAAATGTCTTTGCACGTAAATAAATTGGAAAATCTCTTAGCATGTAGAAGGGATGTCAATAAAGAAAAGTATAAGGGGAGAAATAAAAAGAAAGCATAACACATGTTACCAGCACTACTCTACAACTGTCATATAATTTGTAGGCTAGGAGGGACGCTCCTACGGTGGATCTAAACTTGGACGAGGGGCGCCCACAATACAGTACGTGAGAGCCAGTCGATACTGAGCACTGACGAAACAAAGTCACTGATGGACAAATTAAAAGCACAGAAAACAGCGGAGCCATTGGCGAGCAAATTGGAAGCACGTTGTCGAAGAAAAAATTATACGCGGTCACATGGCCTCGAGGTTACGAAAGAGCGAGAATAAAAAAAAAATCTCGGTTTGTTCCTTTGCGCCTTTGAAGCAAAAGGCATACATTTTGTTTTCCTTGTTTTCACTGTAAACATTTTTTATCAGAAGATAAACTGCTTTTTCTCCACGTTGTTACTTGTCATCGATAGTGATGCACTTACCCCATCGGTTCATTATCACATATGCATCCGCATTTAAAAGAAGGGGGGCTTGACATGTAGGTGGGGTTTTGAATGCGTTGTCTGTATCCTCTGAAGAGGAATAAGAGGCCCTGAAAAGGAGTGCCCTAGGTATAAACTAAAATAGATCTGATAACTGAAACTCCAGTTCTGAAGATTTTGTGAACTTGGTTTTACCGTTTCATTACTATTACCCCCAGTCCCACTCATAATCAAGAATGACTATACCTATTAGGATCACATGTATGGATCAAAAGTATATGTTTAAAAATGATTTGTATTCAATAGGATGGTGTTTACAAAACAACCAACTCTTAAGAAACAACTCTGCGAAAATGTTAATATGAACGCACAAAGAAACCTATTCCCAAACTTATATGCATAAAATGAACGTAGACGGGTCGACATGCCGTTAGAATCAATAAAAATATAGCGTCATGCAACTGCTGCTACTCTTACATGGTAGCAACAAATACGATATCATTGTAGAAGTACTTTCTGAAGAAATATCGTTTGAGTGAGCAGACTGTGGATATAATAAAAAGGATATCAATGATATTGTTAGAGCTAATGTTATATCAGCTTGGTCGGATATGATGCGATGACATTGGTGCAGCATGTTAACATTCTTACGCCATTTATTTATACTTATCATGATGTAATGCTCCCCCCTCTCTCTCTCTCTCTCTCTCTCTCTCTCTCTCTCTCTCTCTCTCTCTCTCTCTTTCAGTCTGTCTTTTTAATATTGTAAACAAGTTGTCTGACATATGAAAAGATATTTTTTAATCCAGCAATTTAAAGATATCTTCTAAAACTTCAAAATCCCCTCATGGATGTCAGGTGTAAGAAGATACGCTTTATCTTCATCCCTGTATGAAAACAAAACTTCCCTCCAAGTTGAAAAAGACCCGTCAGATTCCATCTGACTGGTAGCGATAGCAAGTCAAGGCATAGCGAGAACGGGGGTCCTGTATTTTATGAACCCGAATGAAAGAAACTGGGTATTTTGATTCAGGGTCTTTTTGAGGTGGAAATACGAGCGAAACAAACTCTAGTGTTGAACGAGATTGAATCAACCACCTAAAGATTCAAGAATAGCTGAGTGCTACAAGAACAAAGAATCTACCGTAGATAGTCTGTTTATTATACTTTTCCAAAGTATTTCACTTTCATAAGTAACTGGGAAAAAAAAAGATGTAAAACAATACAATATCCAACTGCTGAAAAGAGTGCTATTTTTGTGTTTTTCCCTCACTCATCAGTAACTATGCTATAACTTTCACTCTCACGCTTTTACTCCCCAAATATATGTGTATAGATCCAACCTCTCCTCATGGGCAGGTGCAATAAAAGTAAGTAAATAAATTTGGCGACCTTAGTAGAGGGTGACCTGAAGGCTCCCTTTTCGATAGCTACTACACCAAAGTGTAAGGGAGGAGGGTACTCCTTTCCCCAGATTACTCAGCTTTACTCTTGATTCCTAACTTATAATGCTGAGTGTTCCGCAAAAAGGCATCAAGTACTATTTTTTGAGTCTTTGGTATGATTTGACCTGGGACTGAACACGTCTCCCAGGCTATCAATACAAAATCATTTTTTCAGTTAATAGGTTTTAATTCAGAGCTTTCCTTATCTTAAACTGGTTGCCATACCAAAGATAAAGAGTCCAGACTCTCCAAATATTTACATAGCTGGAGGGATAATCTCCGGGTGCCTATATCCGACAACCATAAGCATTACACCTCAAGAGCCTCCATTCATCCATATATATATATGGGCTCATTAAATAAGTTTCCAGTTTTTTTTTCGCATGGACACTTTTATTGATAATTGTGACGGTCCCATTAAAATATTTATCCCAGGACGGGAGTTTATTTTTCGCACGGGTGAAGTCGGGGCAGTCTGGCACTTGACCCCCCGCAGAATAAGTCCTAGTAAAGAGTCCTTTCTTGGGCATATAGAAACTTGCAGATAATGTGGGGGTTAATTTGGTTTAGACTGACCGCCGCTCGCAAGGGGTTTCCATTTTTCACGTTACACACACCCACCAGACCACTTCGTCTTCCTACCCCAAGGATAATGGAAGATATAGGCCTCTAGGTTTAGAAATAATAATAATAATAATAATAATAATAATAATAATAATTATCGTAGTCGACAATTCCAGTTTCCCGTGTAATATTTTTAAAAGGCGAATAGGACATTTAGCGAGAATAAATTGTGGAGAATGAAGCTGAAAAGGAACATGCCAAAAGAAGACAACTCGATATGCAAACAACACAACGAATAAGTTTCAACACGTGGGGACTTTAAAATATAAGAAGGTTTTTAATACGCCAAGGTCCAAACAAATATTTATAGGGTTCGGCTATGTTTCCCAGTAAACAGTCTCCGACATAAATGTCTCTTTCTTGTTTTTTCTTTTCTTTCTACTTTCTTAAAATTGAGAGAGAGAGAGAGAGAACACACAATTGCAATACTAAGGAAGGGTTGAGGGAGAAAACGGTCTTAAGGTTTACTTAGCTTTTCGACGGGTTCCTTCTGAGAGTATTTTCTCTTTTACGGGCTAGCAGGATTTCATACAGCTTGGCTTGAAGGAATCAGTTATCTCCTTGTCCAAGATTCTTTCCGCTTTTCCCCGGAATTTCGGCGACAGTTTCAATACATCTTATCACGCCAACTGCTGTCTTGAAACCCGGCTCTACTTCTTCGACCGGAGTTTGGCATCAGATCCCCGTCCTCTCACGGCGACCTCTGTCCTGAAAACTGCCTTCTTCATTCCTATTTCAGCTGACGAAAAGGGTGCTTCCGGATTTAGGGTTCTGGCCAATGATCTAGCCTCTTTCTTCTTTCTTCACCGTCAGGCCATTCACTCGGACTACTATATCTATCCTCAATGTTCCCCTTCTCTGTCAAGCCGGTTGATATTACGGAGTGCAAACAGCTTGACCTACATTCTAATTTCCTCTTTTAACGGTCAACCTTTGGGGCCTGTCAATTCAAATACGGAGGGGTAGGGAACGTTTCTTATTTCTCTCCTCTCAATGGTGGACCCCGTGACAATAGTACACACATGAAACTCTTGTCCCCTTCGAAGTAATCTCCTCCGGCTGCAATGCACTTATTATGCCATTACTACAACTTCGGCAAGGCCCCATGGAAGTCCTTTTGTGTGAGCGTGTCAATGACCTTCGTCACAGTCTCTTCCATCTCCTCAATTGTCTCAAAACGACAGCCTATGAACTTAGGGAATAACCAAAAGTCACAGGGAGCAAGGTCTGAACTATAGGGACGATGAGGAACTGTCTTGATGACTATCTTGGTCAAATAGTCTGTGATAATTTTGGAATTATGGACTGGTGCATTGTCCCGGTGGAAATGCCACTGTCCCGATTTGAAGAGTGCTGGCCTCTTCCTAAGGAATCCCTTCCTTATCTCCCATAAAACCTCAACATACTAACCCAAAGCCTAACCCTTTGGCCTATCAACTCTGGTGTATTTACATCCTTACACCAC
Organism: Sepioteuthis lessoniana; assembly: GCA_963585895.1. Taxonomy (NCBI): domain Eukaryota; kingdom Metazoa; phylum Mollusca; class Cephalopoda; order Myopsida; family Loliginidae; genus Sepioteuthis; species Sepioteuthis lessoniana. The sequence continues at coordinate 129,451,263 of OY757905.1, read as the reverse complement.
CCACACCTCTCATCATGCCTCACAGACTCCCTGCCTTCCTTGAAACTGATGATCGATTAATGCAAGATGGTCCAAACTAGTCTTAAGCATTCCATACGTTTCTGTGGCATTTTTTCCAAGTTTAAATTGAATTTTATATCATATCGTTCTTCTAAAGTGTCCTCACGTCCAGATTGCATTTTTGAAATTCACCAGCTATGACAATCAGGCTTTAGTAAGATGTATTCTAATTCCTTTTGTTGCGGTTCATATGAATCAGAAATCATAAAAATTGGTCAGTCATCTCATAAGGTGGATAGCAATAACATACTGGGTTTTAAGTGTCTAAGACAATTTTAAATTCCTGTACATAAAATGTCTGGAAACTTTATTGAAGGCATCACGTATATATATATATATATATATATATATATATATATATATATATATATATACATATATATATATATATAATTAACTCCAAGGGAACTTCCAATCTGGTAGCGACTGTCCCCGCTCAGCTTAAAAGGGAAAGTTTACTGCTTGCTGCTTGAGGCGTCCCGTAAGGGAATGCCGACGGAACTGAGTAATGTTTCCCCTAATCAATGAGTATTTCACTTCATGCAGGTATCTCCACACTTAATCGACCTTTTGTAACATCTTGGTCTTGTGGGATATCCTCGTCAAAATAATTCTACTATATGCAGTAAAAATCTTGGCCCTGCATAGTCTTCTTTTCTTTTGATTTACTTGCATTACTCTATGTGGCAATCTTACATAATCTTAGAAAATATCAATAATATCCGTATAAATTCCTATGTGAATGCAAACACTGGTGAAAAAAAAGGCGAACCGCAGAATATAAAGGACTTGAAATCGGCCTTCTAATTTAGCAATCTACGTGGATAAATATAAGCAAAATTCTATTGACATATACAGTTAGGTTAATCAGTACGTCCTTTTTACAAGGGCGTCATTAAAGTTTCGTTAGATTCCGAATTCGGTTGTGTAAAGAAGAAATAAAGATGGAATAAAAAGGAAAGTATTTTCTCCTGCGAGGGCCACTTCTAAATCGAACAGTTCCTTTTAATTAGTTTTATTTGAATTAATCGATAACTAAAAAAAATATTGTTAAGGAAATAGATGTAATATTTCTCTTGAATGCATGGATATGATTCCCTCTTGGAAGGAAGAAGTTTTTTAAAAAGTACAAAACTATTAAGTCATTAAAGAATGCTTCATTGCATAACTAAAGTGCACGCATACGCGCGCACAAAGACATATGCATACATTCAGACGTTTGCTTATGTATCTGTACATACAGGAACTTCATATGTTCTCATATATGAGGAAAAATGTAATTGTTCAGACGATTAAAGCAGCCTGAATTACCTGATACATAACATGACAGAAATTACTAAAGAAACAAAAAAAAAAGAAAAGAAAAAGAAAAAGAAAACATGAGAAAAAATTTATAATACATAACAAAATAGCAAGTGTAGATTATTTGAGAGATATGACATCGTTAATCACATTATAAGCGAATACAAAAGATAAAAACTAGCATAAAAAGAAACACAAGATTAGGCCCAATATGTTGGGAAAAGTGATTTCCTGAGAATTATTCAAGGGATTAAAATTTGACCGTACTGACAAATGTTATATGCAAAAGAAAATGTATATACATATAACCCCCTACCCCCGGAGGGTTGAGTTCTTTAGCGAATGAAGTAATCGCGTTGCCATTAGCGTTTGTTGCGAGGCTCTTCATATATATATGAATTGAGCTCTCGGTAGCTGTTAAGCGGATGTATGTAAACAATAGTAATTGTGATTCATAACCATTTAAAAATTTACTTCGCTGCTATTAGTTCCTCGTGGATGAGAGGTAGAGTCTCGAATTGAAGTTTGAGTCAACCGGGTTTCGATCCCAGCTACGGGAAGCTAGTATGTGTAGCAACACTGATGAGTTCTGATGGAACGAAACAGATCTGTCTGTGGATGACTATATATATATATATATATATATATGTCCTAAAAAAATTAGGCTCATTAAATTCAATAGGATTTTCAGACGAATCACCTAATCCCGGCCAGAAGACGTGACCTGGTGGTAATTAACAAGAAGAAAATAACATGTCATCTAAAGACATAAAATGAAAGTTACAAAAATACTTGGATCTTGCTGAAGGACTAAGACAAAAAAAAGTGGAACATTGGGGTGATGGTGATAGCAATTGTAGTTAGTGCAATCCGAAAGGTTCCCGAACAGCCGGGGAAAAACGTGGAAGAATTGGAAAGCAGAGAAAAAAACAGGGATCATCTTCACCAAGTATTATTAACATCAGCGGGAATACTCAGAAAAGTCCTGGAAAACTGAAATCTACTGTCACTAAGATTTTAGTGAGAACACTTCAGGTGAAGCTGGTAAGAAAATTTGCAAAGAGTGAAATGATACACACGGATCACCTAATCTTGGCCAGAATACAAGACCTTATAATAATAAAAAAAAAGTGAATTTGCAAAAATGTCGACTTTGCTATCCCGGCTGATCACAGAATAAAACTGAAAGAGTGTGAAAAGAAGAATAAGTACCTCAACCTTGCGAGAGAATTGACGAAACTATGGAACATGAAAGTGACGATTGTGCCAATTGTGATTGGTTCTTTTGGCACAGTGACTGAAGGATTATTAAAGGGCCTGGAGGATTTGGAAGTTGGTGGGCCGAGTGGAGACCATCCAAACAACAGCATTATTGAAGACGACCAGAATACTAAGAAGAGTCCAGGAGACTTGAGGAGTCTTGCTGTCACTCAAACATCAGCGAAAAACCATCAGATAACGATGATACGAAAAACTCTATTAGAGTAAATAATAATAATAATAATAATAATAATAATAATAAGAGAAGAAGAAGAAGAAGAAGAACAACAACAACAACAACAACAACGAGAATTTTTAATGTACTTGATTTTGCTTTGTAAACGGATCATATGGGGAAAAGAAATCAAAACCAATCGATAGACAAATACATTAATCTTCCCAGAGGACTGAAAAAGTCGTGGTAAATGAAGGTGACGGTGATACCTATCCTTATTAGAGCTCTAGGAGGTTTATAGAAGCTTAGAAAAGAAACTAGAGGAATTAGATATAAAAAGAATAATCGAGACAATCCAGACCACAACATTTGTTAGATCAGCGAGAATGCATAGACGAGTCCTGGAGAGCTGAAGGGACTTGCTCTCATTCAGAATTAATGAAAAACTATACCAGTTAAATCTACTGGAGAAAAGCTCAAAAGGAGAAAAATAATTAGGCAATAATTGATAATTCGCAGTGGAATAGCAACGTTGTTAGATTTTTTAAATTGATATAAATGAGGGATGAAGGACAAGGCTTCTTTATAAAAATATATACGTCTTTTTGTCTTTCGAAAAGGTTCAAATCTCTGTAGTGTGAGAGAGACAAAGACAGACTGCTATATTGATCCATAAATTCCCCTCTTGACCATACCGTGCTGTGTTATCTTCAAGACATCACATAGCACTTCTGCTTCTCGATCGGAGTATCAACCGGAGGCTGCTGTAGGCCGCCGCACTTAGCGGGGTGCTCTGTGACTGCAGGTGGACTCTGACAAAGGTACTCAGTGAATCCACTTACAAGAAGATATCTGCATATATCATTTTATAACGTACACAACTTCCGATAAATCACGTCACTTCTTCCACTTATTTACACTGGTGCGTATCGGATTGACGGCTTGGTCGAGGGTTAATATGTAACAAAAAGAATTAATCATATAATAAGCAAATGCCACAATGATGTCTCAAAAGGAATACAAGTGATGATATTTTATGGTGGGAAACGTAATTCCCTGAGAAATGCGCAAGAGACTAATGTTTGGCAGTCTTAACAAATAGTTAAAGCAATAAACCAGAATTTGTGGTGCAACGGTTACACTGGTTTACAAAGAAATGGAGGCAAGCACAAAAATAGCCGTTTTAACATTATTTAAGGGTGCTGCATTCAAATTTGAAATCCGTTTTTACTCATCACCTATAGTTTTTTAGATATGCATAGTGTGCATTTTGTGCATATACGGTGCTTAAGGGCGTATATGAATTCAGGGTTAATTCTAACATTGTGAGACTTATGGCTTTTTTTTAGTTATTATGCACTAAATTTAAGTGATAGCATTACATTATATATATATATATATATATATATATATATATATATATATATATCAAGACGGATTTTGACAGTTAAGGCAGCAGGTCTCAATCCACACTCTGGCAGTCATTGGAAGAGGTTGTCTCGCAGACGGCGCAAGAGGTTGATGTCCCTCAACTATCGTGTTACACATCTTTTGGGTTACTAAATATTAGTATTACATTTTCAAATGCACATTTAGTTTTACTTTGTTGTATTTTCAGATTCTGCAATGGCTTCAAGCACGTCAAGATGTCGAGGATGCCTCAACAAGGCCAGTTCTTTCGGCAACTTGTGTGGGGATTTCACAACAGTTGCACAGCGTCGAACCATCACTTCCCTCCTCAAAACCGCCTACTTTCACTATTTTGGCTGTAAAATTGGTGATCAGGACAAGTCTTGGGCTCTACACATCTGTTGTAAACCCTGCTACAATGGACTAACTGCATGGTTTTATGGCAAGAAAGCGGCTTTCAACTTTGCAGTCCCGATGGTTGGGAGAGAGCCGCGAAACCACGCAGATGATTGTTATTTTTGTTTAACTAATATAACTGGTTTCAATGCATCTTATAGGAAAAAGATCAAATATCCCAACCTTCGATCTGCTTTGAGACCCGTTCCCCATTCCGATGATCTTCCTGTACCCACACCTCCTGTAAATAAGGATTTTCTTTCCTCATCAGATGAAGAAATGCCTTCAAGGGAGGATTCTGCCAAGTCAATATATTTTGAAGATATTGAATCTACATATTAAGAAACAAGTGGCAATGAGCCACACTGGATCACGCAAGATCACCTGAATGATCTTACTCGTGATTTGTATCTGTCAAAAAAGCAGTCAGAGCTCTTGGCTTCTTGGTTTAAACAGTGGAACCTAGTCCAGGAAGATGTAAGGATCACTAGTTTCAGGAATCGGAACAAATAAGGTCATTGGTTTTCTTATGGGGATGCAAGCGGGCTTCACAAAGTACTGTTGTTTTCTCTGTCTCTGGGATAGTCAAGCTGTATCCCAGCATTACAAGCAGAAAGAACGGGGGTCTAAAATCACTTTTGTTCCTGACGAAAACAGCCTCAAGGAGAATCCTCTGGTGGACATGAATAAGGTGCTTCTTCCTCCTCTTCACATCAAGCTTGGTTTGATGAAGAATTTCATGAAGGCGTTGCACAAAAATGGTGCTGCCTTCCAACACTTGTCTACTGTGTTCCCAGGTCTTAGTACTGCTAAGCTCAAAGAGGGTATCTTTGTCGGACCTCAGATACGAGAAGTGCTGAAGGATACTAATTTTGAGGAGCTTCTTAACTTAAAGGAACTGAGAGCATGGGAAGCATTCGAGTCAGTCTGTTGTGGCTTCCTTGGTAACACACGCGTACCAGATTACCAAGCCTGTATTGAGAAGTTGCTAAAGTCTCACGAGGATATGGGGTGCCGAATGTCACCCAAAATTCATTTTCTCCATTCCTACCTCAACTTCTTCCCGCCAAAACATGGAGCAATGAGTGATGAGCATTGAGAAAGATTCCACCAAGATATTACGAATATGCAGAGCAACTATCAAGGCAAATGGAACCCCGGCATGATGGGAGACTTCTGCTGGATGCTCTTGCGTGACATCACGGAGACGAAATACACCAGATCTTCCAAGAAAACACACTTTTGACTGTCTGAGGTACTATGAATTGTGTAATTGTGTCATCCAAGTATATTGATTCAATCAGTGTTCTTTATCTATCCTGTTTTATCTGTTATAAGCTGCTGCAGCTATTGAAATATGCACATATATTCTCTGTTTATACTAAAATGGGACTATTTAAAAGCTAGAAAACTAGAGGTGATAGAGCAAAACTATCTATAAATTTGAATTCAGCACGCCCAAATTAACACAAAACACCAATCCCCATTCTTGCCTTAGACCAAAAATTTATTTTTGTAAACCAGTGTTATCATCGAAGGAAATGGATACGGTGACACGAGTTTAAAATCCTGGACGAGACTGATTGCATTTCCCATAGAACTAATACCCCTGGGAAATGTATGAATCCAATTATTCTCACTCCAGCTATGGGTAAATAGTAGGGCAGACAAGGTTCTACAGCCTTGGTTAGGGAACTAGTCTAGGAGAAGGAAAACTCTGAATTCAAACCTGTTAAAACTCCGCTTAAAAAACTGACCTTGTGTCATATCCTGCCCGAACGGAGGGGTTGGTAAATATGATAAACCAGAATCAGCACTTGAAAACCAGACACATCAAATTTATGTTGGAACCTATACCTAATTTTTGTTCACCAGAAAATAACTTGTCAACAAGTGCATTTTGTCATTCAAGCGGAACACAGACACAAATTGTATATAAGCCAAAAACTTGACAAATACTTGGATCTCAAAAAAAAAAAGAAAGTGGTCTTGACGGTATACCCACCGTAGAGTCATTGGAACAGTCCTCAAAAGTATGGAAAAGACACATTAGGAACGAGAGATCTGCAGAAGAATCAAGATCATCCAGAAAGTTTACAGAAGATTTGAGATTTGTCGTACGATCACCAATAGGACAAGTGTGGCACAAGGCGTTTTAGGTGGGTCCAGGCGCAGGGCCGTAGCTCAGACACGTCCAGTGGCTCCGAAAATTTCGTGGGCCCTGTCTGCATTTTCCTAGAAAAAAGGCGCCTCAGGCGTTAGGCGATAAACATAGTCCCTCTAAAGAGGATTATACCCTAAGGGACATCCTCCCCAGGCTCGAGGGTGCCGGTTAAGGCACACCTCGACGGACTGCCAGCAGAGCCAAGATGCAACCGAGCAGATCCGTGCGCTGCGTATATATATATATATATATATACATTTGGGGCATTCAATAAGTTTCCAGGGATTTTTGGGACAGGCATTTAAAATTGTCGTAGAATTTTGATATTTCAGTATGTTATTGCTATACATCTTATGAGATGACTAACCAATTTTTATGATTTCAGGTGAAATGAACAGCTACAGCAGCAATTGGAATACACCCTACGAAAGCCTGATTATCATAGCTGGTGAATTTCAAAAATGCAATGAGGACACTTCGAAGAACGATATGCAATAAAGTTCTGCTTTAAACTTGGAAAAATGCCACAGAAACGTATTGAATGCTTCAGACTGCTTTCAACCATCTTGCATGGATCTAGCATCAGTTTTTGAGTGGCATAAGAGATTCAAGGAATGCAGGGAGTCTTTGAGGGATGATGAGAGGTGTGGGAGGAGTAATACACCCTACTAAAGTCTGATTGTCACAGCTGGTGAATTTCAAAATTGCAATCTGGACGTGAGGACACTTTAGAAGAATGATATGCAATAGAGTTCTGTTTTAAACTTGAAAAAAATGACACAGAAACGTATGGAATGCTTCGGACTGCTTTTGGAGCATCTTGCATGAATCGAACATCAGTTTTTGAGTGGCAAAAGAGATTCTAGGAAGGCAGGGAGTTTGTGAGAGAGATGAGAGGTGTGGGAGGAGTAAGGAAGTCAATACACCAAAGTTGATTGGCCAAAGGATTAGGGTTACTATGTTGAGGTTTTAAGGGAGTTCAGGAAAACATTCCGTCGGAATAGGCCAGCACTCTTCAAATCGGGTCAGTGGCATTTCAACCAGGACAATGCACCAGTCCACAACTCCATCCTTGTCACAGACTATTTGACCAAAATGGGCATCAAGACAGTTCCTCATCGTCCCTTTGGTTATTCCCTAAGCTCAAAGGCTGTCGTTATGAGACAATGGAGGAGATGAAAGAAGCTGTGACGAAGGTCATTGACACGCTCACACAAGAGGACTTAGATGGGGCCTTCCAGAAGTTGTTGGAACGGTAGAACAAGTGCATTGCAGCTGGAGGGGATTATTTCGAAGGGGACTATAGTTTCATGAGTGTAGTATAAATAAAAATGCCCATATGAAAAAAGTCTGGAAACTTATTTAATGATCCTCGTATCTGTTGCCTCTCATTAAAATCATTAATGATGTTGTAATTCTTTAAATTTTTACCTCCCTCTATTTTCTTTTCTTCAAATCTAAATTCGTTCTATTTATTTCTTCTTCGTTGTATTTTCTCTTAATCTCTTTTCTCAATATATATATATGTATATATATATATATATATATTGTTTACTTATTCGTTCTTTCTTATTTACATATTTTCATTCCTAAGCTCAGAGGTTGTCGTTATGAAACAATTGAGATGAAAGAGGCTGTGACGAAGGTCGTTGACATGATCACACAAGAGGACTTCCATGGGGCTTTCCAGAAGTTGTTGGGACGGTACAACAAGTACATTGCAGCCGGGGGGGATTACTTCGAAGGGGAGTGGAGTTTCATGTGTGTACTATCAATAAAAGTGCCCATACGAAAAAAGTCAGGAAACTTATTTAATGATCCTCGTATATAAACTTACTTGTAATACTTTTCGATCAAAACCCTAAATTATTTATTACCCAACGATAGATAATCTTTTCTTAACTCTTCGTTCATTTAAGTTAAATGATTAACGCAAAAGTAAAAAAAAAAAAGAGGTGAATTTGTAGCAAGTTGTCGAAAGCGCACTCTAGTATTTATTTTTTAAGAATTTCAGGTCTTCTATCTTTTCTTTCATCTTATGTAGATGCATGAATATCATTTTATTTTCAATGTGATCCACACGAACAGTAATATAAATGAAAATAAACGAATATTTTTGTTGAAAGATAAACACATAATGTGAATTGATGAATGGATAAATGAAATGGAACTATGTAAAGGAGTAAGACCACCAACGAGTGCCCTGGGTATGACACTAAACTCATCCCATGGTGAGGCTACTGTCCTGGAGCGTCGGAAAATACTTAGTACTTTTTTATTTTCATTACTCCCATGTTGACTCTGATTTGGAATGGTTGTACCTGCACTGGTCTCATTTACGATTAAAATAGATATGTTCAATCGTTTATGCTATTTCAACTCAGTGCACTGTGTGCAAGCAAAAAATAATATTCCATATAATTATGAGAGCTTGAAAAACTTGAAACCATTCAAATGTGTGCCTCAACTGACGCCTAATATATATCTAAAAGTAAAGCTACCTACAAACGATTCGCTTACTATATATACATATAGTTATACATATATGAATGCTATGTTATTAAATAACCGACAAGGTTTGATATGCCATAAAAGATCACCAAACCAAACTAATAGCACATGATCCCAAAAAAAAACAACGTCGGTTTTCAAATTTTGCATACTCTTTCAAAATTAATAGGAACTGGATAATAATTATAAAACGGATCACCTAATCTCGGCCAGACGACCAGACCTAATAATCGTCAATAAAAAAAGAAATAAAAAAAGATATTTTGATTAATTTATCAGTTAGATTAACTAGTTTATATATATATATATATAAATATATATATATATATATATATATATATATATATATATATGATAAGTTGGCAGACTCATGTCGATTGATAGCTTAGGGCTCATTTTGCAATGACTAATACATCAAGGTGTAGGAGAGTGCTCTATTGTTTTCTCTGAATTGTTCCATTTACTCTTGATCCGTGCCTTATAATATTAAGTGTTAAGCAAAGAGGCATCAAGTACATTTTTTTAGTCTTTGGTATGAATCGACCAAGGATTTAAACCCAGTCTCCTGACCCATTCTTATAATCGCTAGAGGCTTCATCAAAGGTCCGGAACACCTCGGTTTAATCCCTGATCAAATCATACCGAAGACTCCAAAACTGTTCCTTGATGCTTCTTTGCTTAACACTCAGCATTATAAGGTAAAAATCAAGGGTAAGTGGAGTAATGCAGAGACAGTCAAAACGCCCTCTCCTACACCTTGATGTAGTAGCTATTGAAAATGGAGCCATTGGGATACCTTCAACTATGTATGCCCAACTTATACATATATATATATATATATATATATATATGTGTGTGTGTGTATGTGTGTGTGTGTGTGTGTGTGCGTGTGTGTGGGTTACCATCTGTGTCACCAGAAGCTTTACCATTTGTAAAAATATATTGAAAATAACTATTATCGTTGAGGAGGCTATTTGAACCTATTCAACACATTTTTTTGGTAAACTTTTGATATTACGCAGTACATGTTGGACTACTGAACATAAATAATTTCTATTGTAATATTTACAATGGAAATGAATTGTCTTTGGAAGGCCTGGAACAGATACACATACTTCATAGATTCTAATAAAAAAATTACCTAAGCTACCTAAAGAATAATACGTGTATTCCGTCAATTCACTCGCCACAGCAGGGTGTGACAGAAGGTCTGGTTATTTTGTAGTAGAACTACTTTTGAATTCCAAGATTTTCCTTGTATTTTCCTTGGGTGTACAACCAAGTCTGAAGAACAGAGTTGGTTGTACTTTTAAACCATAATTGGAGACGTTTAGAGTTTGGGACATGGATTTATTCCTTTTCCTAGAGTATCAACACGAAATGAAGCGCTAAGTGCTTTTTACAGGATTAGAACTCGGGGCACCGATTTCATTTCCGGTGACAATAAGTTACAAAATTTAGTAGGTTCCATTAGTGTAATGGTTATCGTCTTAGGAAATGGACACGGCGATACGAGTTCAAATCCTGGACGAGACTGATTGCATTTCACATAGCACTAATACCCTCGGGAAAGGTATGAATACAATTATTCTCCCTCCAGCTATGGGTAAATAGTAGGACAGACTGGGTTCTTCAGTTTTGGTAAGGCAACTAGTCTAGGAAAAGAAAAGCTCTGAATTCAAACTTGTTAAACTCCGCTTAAAAATTGACTTTGTGTCATATCCTACCCGAGCGGAGGGGTTGGTATATATTATAAATTACAAAATTCATCGCAGAAATGTATCACCAATGTGAAAGCTGTGTACAAGACTTAATGTAAGAAGTAGGTCCAGTCATTATTGGAGAATCTGGAACATTCCCAAATAGACTCTCATAGAAGTTAGAATAACAAGAATCTGAGATTGAACGTAAGTATTCAAACCTCTACTTAAAATATCAAATACAAACGAGATTACAGAAAAAAGTTATTAATTTGGCTTGTTGCCTCTTTATATCTCTTGAAAAGTACCTGTTACTCGATATATTTTTAGCAGTGGGATCAAATATTTTAATTGAATTAATAAAACAAAATAAAAACAAAATAAAATATCAAGCAAACATTTTATCTTATATTGTTTTCCTTCTGTCGTCCAGAGTAGTTATTTCAGTCGGTAGCTGAGTTGAAAATAAACGTCATAATAACGAGCGACCCTGTACTAACACACAATAATTGTTTGCAAAGGTGGCCCCCACTGACGGAACAGTAAACACCCCGCCCGAGACCAGCAACCCCGAGTGTCCATTCAAATTCCCTGCTATTCCGGGTGTTTCTGATAATTAATGTATTCCTTTGGGTACATGCTGAGCAACACCATAACACACTGTGCACCCATGGTGAGGCGTCTATGCATTTACGACCGTCGACAAGCCATGTGACGCTTTACTGAAGACTTTAATAGACGAGAATTTAATATAGATGACGCACTGCGACACTTTACTTACCCGATGTCGACTGCCGACCGATTTCCCTAGTGGTATGGATTTATGACTGGGCCGAATGGCTGCTTGGAAAATTGCAACATCTGCCTAATGCAGGCATGATAATTCACTCATTTGAGCCAGCGAAGTTGGCGATAAGTGAATGTTCTTCTTTACTAAGCTCAGCTTATTAGATCATAAGGTCACTGATGTTGAGGTTCCGCGAGTATCGAACCTATTATACAAGTTAATGATCCGAGAGATTTGATTCTTAAACATTGGTCTATTCTCGTTGCCCGGCTTATGCTAACCTAGCACAATCTCATCTAGTAAGGATCGAGCCAACTCCAGACACACTCCAGTCATACTCCAGTGGTTAAAGAAGTGGGTGACTAAATAACAAGTACTTATAAATCACTTATCTATAGGACAACTATCGCTCTTTCGAAACCATAGCAATTTTGTTTTCTATATTATCAAAATGTTCTCTTATCTAATAAGGATAGACGCAACTCCAGAAACAATGATAAGATATAATACATTCCTAACTACTTCTCGGGAAGATATCTACAAAATATTTTCACACACACGCACACACACACACACACATATATATATATATATATATATATATATATATATATATATATATATATGAGTTTGGATGGCGTATGTAGGAGACTATCAGTTTCCCGCCTATGTGATAATCGGATCACCTGAGAGTTACCAAGCACCATTGGCTCTATGTATCACATATGCTAAATTTGATATACATGCTCTATCATTCATACTAAGTACTCTTCATTTATTAATATAGCAAAGTATTTTGTTTATATATATATATATGTGTGTGTGTGTGTGTGTATGTGTGTGTGTGTGCATACGCTTGTATGGGGATAACATAAGCCAGACAACAAGAATTGACCACTGTTTATGAATCAAATCGGAGATCATTAGCATGTGTAACGGTTTCTATACCCGTATATATTCAACACTTGTGACCCTATGATTTAATAAGTTGATCTTAGTAAGGAAGTGCATTCATTTATCGTCAACTTCACCAGATCAAATGAGTGAAATTTCATGCACATTTAATAATCTTTCTCTCCCTCTATCCTTCCATCTGTGATATATATATATATATATATATACGAAGATCTTTTGTTAGGTACAGAATTTGAAAATTGTTTTTAAAAGCGCATGCTTGATAAAATATATTGAAAACTTAAAAACGATTAGAATATTTTTTAATCATAAAAAAGAGACTTCTTTCGGTCACTTCTCTTTATAGAATTATGCCAGTGACAATAAAGTTTATACTGGTGAAAGTAAACATGGGAGAGTGACCATCGAAAAAAATTTGGAGTGGGGAAGATAACATATGAAAAATAGCGTAAGCTAGTGGAGTTGGTGTGGATAATAATAATAATAAAAAAAATAATAATAATATTAATAATAATAATAATGATAATAATAATAATAATAATAATTTATTTTATTTACGTGTGATATATTAGCTTATTTTCCTTTCTCTCCCTCTTCTGTCTTTCCCTACATCCCTGCACTTCTATCTTCTTATTCCTCATTATTCCGTTTCTTTCTCTTTCTTTCTTTCCACCTTCTTCTTTCTATGTCGAATGAAAATCCTTCGTGGTATTTTCATTTGTTCTTCATAATTATCTTATACAGTCACGTGACATGTTTTTAAACACGAACGCTGTTCTATTGATTAAACGGTTACCCAATTCTCTTAACATATAATATTTCCTCCCTCTTTGGTATTTTTATTAAACATCTATCGGTGATTTAACATGACTAGATCTCATCCTTCCTTGTCCTGATGATGGTTTATTTGAACCGAAACATTAGAACGTTGACTTTCGTTGACATGTAATTCTTCTTCTTGGATTACCTTGTGCATCAATTTTTCACTATACACAGATCAATATCTGAACAGTTTCTTTTTTATGTTATGATTACTGAAACCACCAGTAGATTTAGTGTTCTCTTGTCAATATTGGCATCTTCCTTTTAAATGCTGCACTTTTGTTGGCCACTTCTCTCTCTCCGTCTGTCTCCGTCTCTCTCTCAATCTACATAGTTATAGATGGATAGATTGATAGAAAGAAAGAGAGAGAGAGATAGAGAGAGAGAGAGATGAATGGTTTGAAAAAGAAATGGCTTGAAAAATAGAGGGGAATAGAGATGAAGGAAGAAGATATATATCTGGATGTGTGTGTGTGTGTGTGTGTGTGTGTGTGTGTAACCAAATGTACTTCCTTAATACAAATTTCACTAATGACGGTAGACAAAATATATATTCTTTTTCATTTACTTTATTATTAACCTTTGATTATGTACAAGAACATTTCCTGATAGTATCTAATGATTATAAATATTGTTAAAACGTTTGTAATCAGGTGCATTCAATCATACTTCTGACCCTTATCAAGATAATGGTAAATAAAGACATTTTTTCTTTTTTCAGTTTGCGGGTGCATCTAAACTAGGTTTTTACTCATTACACGTTATAATGACGTCATTTAGTGGGTTAATGGGTTGGTTTTATGGCATGTTAAATCTTTTTGGCTTATTCCATGCCGAAGTCAGTCTAACATATAAGTTCTACTCTCATATACGGTACAAAAATCTTGTCTTCATATTAAATTACCTATGCAACACTTGGCAATTTTTAATCATGTAAAAAAGTTGCTGTGTTTTTTGTTTTTTTTAAGAGTTTATATATAATATAGTTCACAATCATTTTTGAAAGAATACTTAATACCATCATCATAATCATCCTCATCATCATCACTGGCTCCATAACGTCTTTGGATATGAAGGTATAGGACATGAACTGTCTGGACGAGCTAATCTCTCTCCAAGTCTAAAGCAGGTTTGAATTTAATCTTCCAATTCCTACACCATTTACTATAACAAGGTTAAGGAACACAGACTTCCCAAATATTTACCCATATCTGGAAAGAGAATAGTTGATTTCATACTTTTTCCTAGATTATGAACCGCATTGAAAGGCAAACAGCCGCGTTCGGGGTCTGAACTCGGGTTGCAGACTTCCCTTCCAACGGCGATATGCGTTACACCACGGCGCCTAATTTTAATACTATCATATCAATTTTAAACAGGTAAATATTTAATGTAGCAATTTATTTATTCAAAATCAAATAAACATTGCTTCAAATACATGTATTTGACAAATGTCAAAAATACTATGCAAGTAAGACTAATAAGACATGCGGGGAAACTGTTGGTGAATCTAGGAGAAACTCATATGTCACGTTTTTTAAGAAACCCACCGCATGGACGTCAGTCTTGGCCGACCAGCAGGACTTATTCACATCAGCTCTGAGCGGTCACAGGATATAGTGGGGAAGACCTGCCAGGAGAGATAGATAGATAGATAGAGAGAGAGAGAGAGAGAGAGAGAGAGAGAGAGAGAGAGTCAAGAAAATCCGCTCTGACAGCGTGACCTGATGATGATAATGATGATGTATTTGACTTAGCAAATAGAATCTTGCAAGCGTTGATTTGGAAATAATATTTACGAAGATTTAAGATTTAAAGTCATATCAACCATGATAGGTTATTAAATGCCAAACCCTGTTTTTACATATATATTAAGTATATATGATTTTGGTTGGGATGGGTTTTATGGCATATGAAGCATTCTAAGTTATTTAATGCCAAATCAATATTTATAGTTCAATATTAAATATATGATCTCTAAACAAATTAAAAAAAATAAATCTATCATTTTTTACATAGAGTTAAATATAAAAACAGTTCTGTTTCAAACCATTCAATTTCATGAAAAAAAATATTCACTTGACATGCGTACATTCGTTAAACTCATGATGAAAAAATAAAAAATACGAAGATTTTTGCCAAGCCCTGACGAAATTCAAGCATTATTTAATGAACATTGATTACAGATCATTAATATATCTACAAGGATGCAACAAGACTATACACGTATTAAATACAACTGAAAAAAAATGTTTCAAAATAGATGAAACCATTTCCGTAAAGAAACGTAAGACTCAATAAAACCTTACGTCTGATAATTTGATTTTTAAGATATTTCACAACTTATGTATACATTCAACATTTGTGCAATGACTGATGATGACGTTGGTTCTTTGCAACACCCCATTTGAGGGAGAGGAGTTTTAAACTTATTATAATATATAATAAGTTTTATTTTTTTATTAGGATCAGTGGGAAGTATGTTGTTCATTATTTTTTCATCGGATTTATAATTGTAGTGCATTTGGTTACGATATATGTACTTATATATATATATATATATATATATATATATATATATATATATATATATATATATATATGTATGTGTGTGTATGTGTGTGTGTGTGCATATACACATATAAATATATATATATATATATATATATATTTACGCACATATATATGAATAAGTACACATACATATATATATATATATAGTCATATATATATATCTATAAATATGCATATGCACATATACACACATATATATATATATATATATATATATTTAGACACACACACACACACACACATATATATATATATATATATATATATATATATCATGTCACGCCATCGGCACGGGTATTCCTGACCCTCTCTCGCCACCCATTCCTATTGTCCATTATTTTAGGCAGATCCTCAGGGCTACATCCCGTATCACCACAGAGCTGCTGTATGTAGTTTGAAGCTGAAATCCTATCTTTGTTTGTCCATGTGAAAGGGTCCACAAAAGTACAGCACTAATGAGGTCATCCCTACTTCTTCTGCAGTGTCCCGCGTGACTGGTTCGTCAAATTTTTCGTGATGGGTGGTTGATGGCTGTACAGCTACTGCTTTGTGGGGTGTTGTCTTCAGGATTTGTTCAGTAGTGCTCGCAGTATTTTTGTGTAGTTGCCGTCAAGCTTTTACTCCATACGTTTTGTTAGCGGTCATATAGTGCATCCATATAGCAGTATCGACACAACCACTGCTTGGAAAATAAACTGCGTTTCATTTTGTCGGTCAGGTGTGTCTTCCATATGACCGATAGCCTATCGATAGCTGTTCGTGCCTTTGGTTGTCGTGTGTTGATGTCGGTCTTGGTTGATGAGACACTACTTCTTAGGTTGGTGAATATCTCCACTAGTTTCGGAGAACTACCATTTAGTGTGGAGATGTCACCTCTATGATTAATTCACATGTATTCCGTCTCGTCTGCGTTGACATGGACGTTAAGGCCAGCAGCTGCCCGTTTCAGACTATATGGCAGTGTTTCAGTTTGGATGCGTGTATTTATCAAAAGTGCTCTGTCATCGGCGTAGTCCGCGTCCGTAATTATTTTAACGGCGTATCTTCTTCTTTCGCTTGTCAACTTTAAACCATTATCTTTCATTTTATCAATGAACGTACTAAGCACGTAGTTTGAGCCGATGATGAAGAGGTGTAGGGCTAATTTATCTGCTTTTAGCAAACCTGTTACAATGTCGATGTAGTCTGTGTCTTCTTCCCGGGAGTGGACGAGTAATATTTGCTCCATCTTCCCTCTGTGCATTGAATCAAAGGCCTTGGAGAAGACGACAAATAATACTGTTGTTTGTAGGTGTTGTGAACGTACAGCTTCTAGAATTCGACAGCTAGTCAAAATTTGTCATGCCATAGATCGATTTCTGCGAAAGCCAATTTGGTTCTTCCTAAGTATCTTCTCAATTTTGGGTTCTATGTGGTTTCTTAGTAGAACATTGTAGATTTTGGCCGCTATGGATGTAAGGATTTACCTCGGTTGTTCTTGGCTAATCCGACGTCGCCATTTTTAGGGAAGTGGAGGATGCATCTCTTTGTCCATCTGCCTATTTTGTTCTGATTATATACGGGTGCTGCCAGCACGATATGATAATGATGACAGTGTCGGAGCAATATGTCGTCGAATTCCCTGGTCTTCCATACTTCTGGGGGTATTTCCTCAAACCCTGCTGCTTTTCTTTTTTTAATTTTTCTCAAAAGTGAGTCGAGTTCTTGCGTAAATTGTCCTATTTTGATGTCTAATTGTTTACTAATAATTCTCGGGATCGGTTCATATGAACCTTTCAGGGGATTTCCGAGTTAATTCTCGAAATGCTGTTTCCATAGGCGTATTCGTTCTTCTTGGCTGGTAACTTTCAGTTTACCGTTTTTCAGTGCTCTTCTTTCTGCTCACTTCATTAACCGTTTGCCATGCTATCTTACATTGTATATCTTCAACTGAGTCTCTAATCTTATCGATCTGATTGTTTATGTATTCTGTTTGTTCTTTTAGGTTATGCCTTTTTACGTTTCAGGGCATTTGTATTGGTTGGGTTCCTACTATATAATTTGGAAGCAGTTTTCACGTCTGCATTCTTTGTTCTAACCGCTAATGTCTCCCATGGGACTCTATGTTTACCTCTTTGTTTAGTTGATATGCATTATGGTGCTGATTCTATGTAGGTATTGCCGAAATTCATATATTCGTCATTCGGAGTAGGCATTTTTGACTTCTGTCGTGCATCGAATTTGCTTCTTAGTTTTATCGTATATTTATCTCTAATATTCCTCTGATTAAGTAGGGACCAGACACAGTGTACGGTGAGTTGTTGTTCAGGTGGCTTTCCTTCGTTGTCTTAGTTACATCTTTGCAGTGACGATTCAGTAATCGGAGGACACACCCTCGAAAGCGGAATATGCCTTGCAATTCAATGCGCAATGATTCCATTTCTTATTCATAAAGACTAAGCCTACTGTGCTTTATTTTTATTTGCTTAGGTGTAGGTCCATAGTTTTCCATTCCTTTTCTGGAATTTTGTATTGAGGCATGTTAATCTATTTTCTAGCGTAAAATCTGTTGGATAATCCCCATTTCTGTTGGACGAGTTATGTAAGCTGAATTTGGGGTTTATGTTTTTACCAATTCGGGCATTCATGACTCCTCTGATGACGCTAACATTGTGTTTCAGGATGCTAGAAGATAGCTCATTATAGAAGCCATTGAGGTCATTTTCTTCTTTAACATTGGTAGGGCAGTAGCAGTAAATGTTTGTTGCGCTGTGGTTGCCATTAAACCTAGCTACCATCATCCTCGGTTGTATTTTCTAGATGCTATTTAGTGATTTTATCGCCTTTGGTCCTATATGCATACCTACTCCTCCTATCGTGGCATTAACAGAGTTTTCCATGCATATTCAGTGGCTAACGTCCATCCATTGCCAGTATCGTGATGTTTAATATCTTCGCTATGAGTGTACCTGTGTTATTGTATGCATATTATGTCTCTGTTATGATCTATTGCCGATGTTGTTAGCTCCCGTAGTTGTCCCATTCTCTTTAAAGCTATGTCGCTATTTGTATTGTGCGTTTGCATTTTAAGGTCTTTTGTTTTAGTTTGAGTTCTGTAGTTGATTTTTCGAACACTGAGGCCAGGGCTCCAACTTCAGCAGGAAGCGGCCTTTTTTTACACGCACAAAGAGCAAGGCGGTTTGGACAAATGGTTTGAGTGTTGGTCATGGTAATCTTTCCATGGGTGTTTTTATTCTCATCTATTTGAAGCCACCCTTATAGATAATATATATATATATATATATACATACATATACATATATATATATAAATAGATAGATAGATAGATAGATATAGAGAGAGTTAAATTTAATTTATATATTTAAGTAAGTATTAATAACATCTAGGCATACTAACCAAAATATTAATCTAACGAATCGGAATCTGCGATTTTTCAGTGTTGTACCGAACTTTTTTTTTTTTTAAATAAACAAGCTTTCTTGGAAAACAAGTAATTTTTATACTTCTTTAAGTATCTTTTAGTATATTTCTATCATATATCCTTTATATATATATATATATATATATATATATATATATATATATATATATATATATATAATACATTTACTTGTAAATAACAGTGTGTGTGTGTGTGTGTGTAACAGATGATAATTTGTAATAGTTTATAACCGTTTGATGAATATAAAACGTATTCAAACTCTAGCCAGCAGTAAAATTAAATAAGGAAAATTAAGATATCACCGTCAGACTATTGTTTCATTCATGCATTTCCTATGGAATAAAAGTCATGAAAAAGTTATCGTTATGAACTAAATGTAAGAAAGTGATATTTTATTTCGTATTTTATATATATATATATATATATATATATATATATATATATATATATATATATATATAAGGATTTGCTGTAGGTTTCCATGGATGACTAGGGAATCATGCTAAGAATATACATTTTCACATTCTTATCACAGAGCTCAAAAATGTGACATCGTTTGTCAAGTTTCTTCAAATATTCCCGCCCAAATGAAAAAGAAATGAAATAAAATAAATTTCTGATCCTGTTTTCTTCCCTAAAAACTTTCCGTAATTCCACGAATATATATTAGGGGAAATTTTTTTTTCCTCAAATACTTTTATTATGGAGGATTTGTTTGTGAATGCATTCCCGTTGATAGACTGGGCTATTTTAAACGAAACGCCAACAGGAATTCATTTAGAAAAGAACTGAAATACGTCTCTGAATGCCGAAGACATGTAATTTCACAAAATTAAACAATGTCGCCGGACATTGATAACGAAAAAGAAAGTAAATATAATTCAGAAAAAAAAAAAAAATAGAATAACAGCTTTTGCTTACCTTGGCACAAATTACGTCTAAATACGAAATCTAATTTTTACTTGTGATAAAAAACGAGGTTTTAAATATCAATTTTTCGCTAAGCGAAAAATAAAAAGCGGTAAATATTTGTTCTAAAGTAGAAAAAGAAAAAAAAAAGATACAAATAAAAATCCCATAGTCTTTTGAAAAAAGGATTTATAACTGTTTTGTTACGTTGTATTCAGATAAGAATCTATGTATTTTCAAAGCATATCAATAAAAAGAATTATAAAGATCCAAAATGTCCTTGGCTCACATTGTAAGTGTTTGCATAGAGTAGCGTTGGAAATTTCATTTGTGTTTGATTATATCTGAAGCATTGATAAATAATTGGAAGCAAATTCTGAATACCAAATACATAATTGATTCATAGCGAAAAAGCACACACATGCCAATCATTATATTCTCCTTAAAAAAGAAAACTAATAATCAATTACCTATACAATAATATTCATGATTTCGTTTTACCAGCATTTTTCAACGAGATCAATGGTTAAAGCAATGGGTAACTATCTAACGAGTACTCTAATGTCAGTTATATAAAACCCGAACTTTTCTATCGTATTAAAATATTCTTTTCTTTGGTCTAGTAGGTAGAGTGTTCGCAAATGGTCCGAGAGACCTGGGTTCAATCTCAGATCGCGTCATACCAAAGACTTTAAAAATGGTACCTGATACCCCCTTGCTTAACACGTAGGAATATAATATAATATAATATTAATGAAGATGTCGATGCGCTAGAGTGACATCCCTAATATCAAGCAAAGTAAGAAAAAAGTTAATTTGACGACCGTAGTCGAGGGCTACCCGAAAGCTCCCTTTTCAATAGCTACTACACCGAGGTGTAGGGCAGGTAAAATGGTAAAGTGGAGAAATCCAGGGAGAGGACTAGCACCCTCCCCTACTCCTCGGAGTAGTAACTATTGAAAAGGGAGCCTTCTGGTCGCCCTCTGCAACGGACGCCAACTTTCAGGGATTCTTGAAAACATGCGACTATATACAATTTTTTTTTTTATTGAATGGGAATACTTGATATCATACAACATTGTTCAACATTTGATGCTGAGGTTTCACATCTGAAATTCTGGGGAGTATGCATTTTTTCTTTCATTGCCATTCCAGATTTATCCAAACCAGGTTGGCGGGGTAGTACCTGTAAGGGTCCCATCAATGATGAAATACATATTTTACTTCCTTGCTTAACATTCAGCAATATAAGGTACGTATCAAGGTTAAAGTAAAGCAATCCAGGGGAAGGAGTAGTGCCCTCCCCTACACCTCGGTGTAGTAGCTATTGAAAAGGGAGCTTTTGGGTAGCCCTTGACTACGGTCGCCAAATCTACTTTTTACTTACTTTGCTTGATATTAGGGATGCCACTCTTGCGCATCGACATCATTTGGAAGTTGGCGGTCGAGTAGACACCCTCCAAACGACAGCATTATTGAAGACGGCCAGAATACTGGAGATTTGAGGAGACTTGCTGTCACTCAATCTCCAGTGAAAGACCCTCAGCTAACGCTGGTGTGAAAAACTCTAATAATAATAATAATAATAATAATAATAATAATAATAAGAAGAAGAAGAAGAAGAAGAAGAAGAAGAAGAACAACAACAACAACAACAACAACAACAAGAACAACAAGAACAAGAACAAGAACAAGAAGAAGAACAACAACAACAACTCAATGGACGTTTCAAGCGTCTAACAAGTAATATCTCACACGAGAAAATGTAGACGTGGCTAAGAAACCTTAGAAGAGAAACTGAACCTCTGCTAATAGCTGCACAAAATAACACTATAAGCACTAACCATATAAAAGCAAGAATAGATAAGACACAACAAGACAGCAGATAAAGGTTATATGGAGATAGAGACGAAGCAATCCATTACATAATAAACGAATGCAGCATAATTAGTACAGAAAGAGTTTTAGACTAAGCACGACTGGGTGAGCAAGGCGATCCACTGGGAATTGTGCAAGAAATTGAAATATGACCATGCGAACAAATGGTATTTGAACAACCCAGAATCTGCCCCTGGAAAATGAGATTCACAAACTCTTCTGGGATTTTGTGATACAAACGGATCACCTAATCTCGGCCAGACCACCAGATCTTGTAATAATCAACAAAAAAAAAGAGAACTTGCAGAATTGTGGACTTTGCACTGGCAGACCACAGAATAAAACTGAAAGAATGCGAAAAGAAGGATAAATACCTCGACCTTGCTAGAAAATTGAAAAAACGGTGGAACATGAAAGTGACGATTATACCAATTGTAACTGGTGCTCTTGGTACAGTTTTCAAAGGATTAGTGAAAGGACTTAAGGACTTGGAAATAAGAGGACGAGTAGAGACCATCAAAACTAAAACATTATTGAGATCGGCCAGAATACCGAGAAGAGTCCTGGAGACTTGGGGAGACTTGCTCTCACTGAAACTCTAGTGAAAGACCCTCGTCTAACGCCGGTGGGAAAAACTCTCAAAAAGTAAAACAAATAAGAATAATAATCTGCGGTTTTGTGGAATTTTAGAGTCTCCGCCGACCACAGAGACAAAATCAAAGAAAACAAAAAGAGAGACAACTACTTGGTATTCTTTGGAGAACAAAAAAAAAGATGTGGACTTGAGAGTAACGATCATACCAAAAGCAAATGGTTCGCTTAGAGCGGTCGTCAAAGCTTGGAAATTGTGTTAGAAGGGTTTGAAATCGAAGGATGAATCGAGACCATCCAACAACACTGTTAAAATCAGCCAGAATTCTAAGAAAAGTCCTGTATTTACTCAAAGACATAGAAAACACTATCCGCTAAAGCAAAAGTAGATAAGCCACAACAAAATAGCAAATGAAATTTATGCAGTTTTAGAAACAAAAACAAATGAAGCAAATAAGTGCAAAAAGAATATAAAATTAGATTGGCCTGGGTGAGAATGGTTATCCTCTGGGAACTGAGCACAAAGTTTAAATTTGAACATACAAACAAGTGGTAAAATTCTACCAGTTTTGGAAAATGAGACACAGAAAGTCATCTGGGATGTTGAGATAAAAAAAGATCACCACATCTCAGGTAGATAAACAGAGCGAGTGGTAGTTAACAAAAAGTAAAAAATAAAAAAAAAATAATAGAAAGAGGACTCTCCGGATTAAAATAAAAGAATGCAAAAAGAGAGATAAACGCATAGATATTCCTAGAAAACTAAAATATAAGAGACATGAAGATGACGGCGATAACAAATGTCATTGGTTCGCTTAGAACAATCCCCAAACGTTAATTACAAGAAATGGAAAACTTGGAAATAAGAGGACAAGTGAAGACCATCCATTCGACAGCATTATTAAGATCGGCCTGATTATCGAGAAGAGTCCTGGAGAGTTTAGAAGACCTGCTGTCACTCAAAGTCCAGTGGAAAACACACTGCTAATTCTGTTGGGAAAAAACTTTTTAAAAAAATTATAATGATAATATCACCCACGTCATATAAGAAAAGAAAAACAGATTAAGACACTCTAAAAGGGCAAAGGATATCAAACAATTCACTCCGATATTCCTGAAGATCTCAGTGTAAAGTAGAGAAAAAAGTACTGAAGAATATCTCGAACTAAACAAGCATATATTCAGAAAATGTAAAACAAGAAGTAGCTATTGTGCCTATCTTAATGGGAGAACTTGGAACAGAATCAAAGTATTTTATAGCGAATTGGAATAATGTGGTAAACAATTACAAGTGTTCGTGTTGGAAGAGGATTGTAATTAAAAATGTGTCCTACTTTAAAAGCAGAACTTTTCCAGTGACTTATTAACCCAGTATGTATTTCTAGTCAATTCTAAGTTGAACTGGAATAGGAGACATCATACATTTCATCTGACATTTGTAATAGATTAACGCTGTGAGGCACAAGCCGATTTTCACCTAGCTAGCAGATTCCATTTTTTCCACGAATGTGACCATTATGCTACAACACTCGTAATAAATTCATTATGTATTTACTGGTGAATGAACGCTATATAAATATATATATATATATATATAAATATATATATATATATATATATATATATATATATATATATATATATATATATAGGTGGCTGTGTCCATGTGGTGCAGCGACTAAAGTACTAGGATACAGCCCGGAAGTCAGCGAATTCAAACTCCAATAACGTTCTTACGTTCAGTTTCTTTTTAATATTTTGATAAAAGTATGAACCACTTTATCCTGCAGCTATAAGTGCAATGATATCACTGCTCTTCTTGTACAATGATGGGTTGATATTAAATAACTCACGACGTTTGATATGGCATTAAAAGAAGAGAAGACAAACAATATATACACATAATATATATATATATATATATATATATATATATATATATATATATATATATATATGCGTGTGTGTGTGTGTGTGTGTGTGAGTGTGTGTGGGGGGGTGTAAGAGAGAGAGAGAGTATGTGAGTGTGTATGTGAGTGTTTCTTGTTAAGAAGGCATAAATATACAAAAGTCATAAATAGAGATAAAAGTCATAAATAGAGATAAAATTAACTATATTCAAAATTATATATATATATATATTTCATTTTTAATATTCTTCATTTCATGTCAATTTCTACGGGACGTATGTATATTCATTCCATCTTAACAACACACACACTCACACACACACACGCACACACACACACACACATATATATATATATATAAAGAGAGAGAAAGAGAGGAGGCGTGAGAGATGTGACTTAAAGCACTCCGATTACCAAGAGTGACCTTATAATTTAAAGTTCGGTAAAATTAGCTCCTGTTTAAGGGACGCATAAAGACCGCCGTCTGCCTGAGAGCAAATTTAGTTTCCATTAGAACAGTTTTAATTCAGAACCAGAAGATATGAGTGATCATTTTGTGTTTTGCTTGAGGCTTCTCAGCAGCTACCCTGAAACCTTTATCAGGCCGGCCGTGTCAAAATTGGTACTGCAGTTAGAATGTCTCGTCGAAATATAATTCGCCATATCCCTTTTCGGCCAACTAATTCCTTGCTATGTATGTATGTACGTATATATGTAGATATCACTGCATATGTTTTTGCATGGGTTTATGTATGTATTTCTTCGTCGATTTATGCACTTATAAATGCACATATTTTTGTGTGTATTGATCTGTGTATTCATATATGTATTCATGAATGCAATCATGCAAGTATTTATGTAAGTATTGGTGCATATAATTGAGCAGACATTTATGTAATTACTTATTCATGTATTCCTGAATGTATGTACGTATAAATTTATGCATATAGTCATGTACGTATTCATGTATGTATTCGTGCGAGTAATAATGCTAGTATTTACATGTGTATTTATGTGTGAAGTTAAGCATGCGTATATGTATGTATGAATGTATATGCTAATTAAACTCACTCTGTCTTTCTCTCTGTCTCTTTGTATGTATATATACATATATATACATATAAAAAAGTAAAGTTGGCGAGTGTAGTTGAGGGTGACCGGAAGGCTCTCTTTTCAATAGCAACAACACCGAGATATAGGGGGACTGTTCTACTCCTTTCCTTGGAATACTCTACTTTACCCTTGATACGTACCTTAAAATGCTTTATGTTACACAAAAAGTTATCAAGTACCATTTTTAAGTCTTTGGTATGACTAGAGAGGGATTGAACCCTGGTTTCCCGGACCACTGGCGAACACTCTACCCACAAGTGTAATGAGCCAGTATTATATACATATCAATATATATATATATTTGTAAACGCGCGTGCGTGTGTGTGTGTGTGTGTGTGTGTGGGAACGGGTGTTTGCGTAGGTCTGTTTAATAAATCATGTTAATGATACCAACAATTTATTGGTGATTTCAAATGAGAAATTTAAAAAATGGATTGAACAATGGAATGGGAAGAGCGATAAATACGGGAAAGAAAATCCTTGTTCTACTCTCACCAATATTTCTGAAATATACAAACACACACACACACACACACACACACACACACACATATATATATATATATATATATGTGTGTGTGTGTGTGTGTGTGTTTCTGACTTACAATCATTTAAAAGTATTCATTTTGTCTAGATAGCTGAAACTCCGAGTAATGCAACTCAACCTTTTGGGATTATTTTGTTTTTGAATCATCATAAATTAAATATCTGGTATTACTTAGGAAATATATATATATATATATATATATATATATATATATATATATATATGAGGTTTTATGGGTGTATATATACGAGGTGCATACGATAAGTCTCCAGACTTTTTTCGTATGGGCATTTAAAATTATCGTATGTTATTGCTATACATCTTATACTTGACTGACCAATTTTTATGATTTCAGGTACAAATGAACAGCTACAGCAGGAATTGGAGTACACCCTACTAAAGCCTGATCGTCCCAGCTGGTGAATTTCAAAAATGCAATCTGACACTTTAGAAGAACGATATGCAATAAAATTCTGTTTTAAACTAGGAAAAAATGCCACAGAAACGTATGGAATGCTTCAGACTGCTTTTGGAGCATCTTGCATGAATCGAGCATCGGTTTTTGAGTGGCATAAGAGATTCAAGGAAGGCAGGAAGTCTGTGAGGGATGATGAGCGGTGTGGGAGGAGTAAGGAAGTCAATACACCAGAGTTGATTGGCCAAAGGGTTAGGGTTAGGGTTACTATGTTGAGGTTTTAAGGGAGTTCAGGTAGATATTCCGTCGGAAGAGGCCAGCACGCTTCAGATCGTGTCAGTTGAATTTGAGCAGGTCAATGCACCAGTCGACAACTCCATCCTTATCACAGACGATTTGACCCAGATGGGCATCAATATAGTTCCATACCCTCCCTATAGTCTTGAACTTGCTCCCTGTGACTTTGCTTATTCCCTAAGCTCAGAGTCTCTCGTTATGAGACAATTGAAGAGATAAAAGAGGCTGTGACGAAGGTCATTGACACGCTCAGATAAGAGGACTTCCATGGAGCGGTCCAGAAGTTGTTGGAATAGTACAACAAGTGCATTGCAGCTGGAGGAGATTTTTTCGAACGGAACTAGAGTTTCATGTTTGTACTGTCAATAAAAGTGCCCATACGAAAAAAAGCCTGGAAACTCATCGTATGCACCTCGTATGTGTGTGTGTACGTGTGTATGTGTATGTGTTAGAGTCTAAATATTTGTGTGTGAAGAAATGGGATTGTAGTAATTACCGATCAGTACTGAAATATGTAATTATTCCCTTAGTTTATATATATATATATATATATATATATATATATATATATATTTTACTCATGATTTATCTTTTTAGCAAAACACTTATAAAAACATCCTCGTCAAGATGATACAAGATCAAATTGGTACCACATATTTCTTTGATTGATCTTCGAGATGACTACTCCGTTCCTGAACGGAGACGAAAGTTAAATAACAGATGACTATCCCCAGATTAGATCCAAATTTAACGGCGAAAATGATTGATAAGAGTAGCCAACCTGAAAAATTACAAGAATAAAGAGGCATCTTTATTTTAGGTGCACTCTCAGCAAACAAGTTTTGAAAATGAAGGAATAAACGTAATCACAACACTGCCCACTTCGACCCCTGATGTAAATTCATCTTATAATTTCCTGTTCCTCAAAAACGAAAACCCAGCTAACCAGTATCTATTTTTTAGAATTAACCGCTTGGTTCAATTAGCAGAAAACCAACTCAAGGCAGTGACATTTGAAATTTCCTGGATTGTTTTCTGGTGAGAAAACGGAACTCTCTATTCTGTAAGGCTTTATAACTGAAGTATTTTGAGGAAGATTAAATTGATTTTTACATTGACCAATACAAAAGTGAAAACAGAGTAAGAATCAATAATTCTGAAACTGATATTGTAGATATATGCAAATGAAATACATATTTGCTTAACCACACATACCAACATGCATATCTATTTTCCAAACTGTACCTGTGTCCGTACTACAATATGGATACAACCAATGGACGGTAACAAAACAGTGAGAAATTGTTAAATGTGAACAATAGAAAAATGCTCCCAGCACTCTTGAAAAAAGCATCTCACAACAAAACTGCCACCTACTTCCAATCTCACAAATCATTCAAGTAAGACAAACAAGATAGGTAGGGCACTACTTGAGAAGCAAGAACCAATTAATACGCGAAGTTCTCTCTTGGAATCTTGCATTTGGACATGCCAGTGTTGGCCTAAAAGCAGAGACTTACATAAGCTGTGTGTGGACAGAGGATTCTGCCTAGAGAGAGAGAGAGAGAGAGAGAGAGAGAGAGATAGAGAGAGATAAAGAGAGAGAGCGAGAGATATTCAGGAAACTATGTGCTGACGGCAGTACCTGATGATTATAAATATATATATATATATATACAAACACAAACAATTATATATATATATATATATATATACAATAGTTCATGATACACATATATATAAGTGTGTGTGTATGTGTGTGTGTGTGTAGATGGTGAACTTTCATTCAATAAAGTATAGTTAGTTACCAACCTTCTTTGTTCAGAATCATCCTGGTGATTTGGTTTGTTGAAACTTAGGTAGACTTATTATGACTCTGTAGGTATTCGAATATATATGTATATATATATATATATATATACTGACACACACAGACACACATAGACATATATATATATATATATATATATATATATATATATATATATATCCAGAACTTTATCTAAGCCCACGGTAATTTCCAGAAGAGGTTAACAAGCTCATCATATATGTGAAAATAAAAATCATGAAACTTAGAGTCATGGAGTGTATATAGAATTGTTGGAACTCGCGGATATTTTGCATTTTGATCGACTGTAATCAAGAAATTGAACAAAATTTGTATATTCATCACTGATGATATATATATATATATATATATATATATATATATATATAGTCAGCCACAGACAGATCTGTTTCGTTCTATCAGAACTCATCAGTGTGGCTAGAGAGAAGCCTCCCGTAGCTGGGATCGAAACCCGGTTGACTCAAACGCCAAGCCAAGGCTTCTAACCATTCAGCGACGAAGAGACATTAGCTGCGAAGTAAATTTTAAACGGTTATGACTCACAATTACTATTGTTTACATACATCCGTTCAACGGTTGCCGAGACATCAATTCATCTACGAAGAGGCTTGCAGTAGATGCTAATGGCAACACGATTACTTCTTCGCCAGAGAACTTAACCCCACGGGGGTAGGGGAGTATATATATCTCTATTGTCATCCACCGACAGATCTGTTTCGTTCTATCAGAACTCATCAGTGTGGCTACACAGTATCTTCCCGTAACTGGGATCGAAACCCGGTTAACTCAAATGGCATATATCAGAACTCATCAGTGTGGCTAGACAGTATCTTCCCGTAGCTGGGATCGAAACCCGGTTGACTCAAATGCCATATATATATATATATATAAATATATATCTATATATATGTGTGTGTGTGTGTGTGTTTGTTTGTGTGTGTGTGTGCCTGTGTCTATGTCTTTAAATAAATTGTCCCATAAACTCATACCCATACGCAGATTCAAGTACATACTTGTCTCCGTAAACATATAGAGCAGATATATGCCTAAACTAAAGTGTTTCGATCAATATAGCCGTTGGAAATACGATTTCCGTTTTCCTCTTCATATATTCATACATAAGATACTAGCTGTGGTACACAGCACTGTCTTGATGCCAAATATATCTTAGCAGTTTTTGTTACACAAACGAGAATCAGATATAAAGTTCATAGGCTGAGCAAAAGATACTCTCATGAACTACGTCTAAATGACGTTTATATTTCTGCATAGTCCTCTTTGTGATCCATCCGCTTCTTTCATCAGACTTACTGTTTGGATTCCATTCGTCAAAAAAAATCATCATCTGCAGATATTACATTATTATATGAACTTTTCAGCCCACACTTCTAAATTACTTATTGAATGTTTTTTTTCGTGGATAGAAGTACAAAAAGACAAATGGATAGCACGTCCTTACTCAATGTTTTCCAATGACTTTAATATCAAAGTGAATGGTTCCTTTATGAAATAAGAAGATCAGATTTGTAGATGCACATATATACCTATTTAAAAAAAGAGAAACGTCCACAGCTAATTTTAAGCAACTTCTCCCATACTTAATGTATACCACCCAAATGAAGAACTAATAACCAGGTGTCCTGATAGCAGATATATCATGTTTAGTTGAAGACTAAAGTACATAATTACCAGGAAATAATTATCATTTTAAAAATGGATAAAATATGCCGCCAGTGCAATAGCATTTGTTGTCGCTTCTCGTGTTGTATATCAGCTCTTAAAAATCATCACAAAGTCTTCTTGCCAGGCGAAGATCTAAGGTCAAAATTTGTTGATAAAAATAACCGACACGGATAAATATCCCTATTTGCCTTGTCATTTCTGTTCATCTCTCTCTCTCTCTCTCTCTCTATATATATATATATATATATATATGGGGGGGTGCAGTATCATCCGTAGATAAGTTCAGGCATAATGATGTTATATAGAATGTTAATGTTTCTCCTTTTCTTCATTATGATTTATTGATAGTTGTGGAGGTTTGGTTTTATGGTATATAAACCGTTGTAGGTTATGTAAAACCAAATCCTTATATATATATATATATATATATATATATGATTTTTAAACACATTTTACATACACAAAGTTAAGGGATCAAACAGTTCTACTTCTAACAATTCAGTTTAGCTTTAGTCAACAAAGTTCAATGGTTCAAGTATTGCTTTGTATCACTAAAAATTCAATTAATCATCAGTTATTTGTTTATAC
The DNA here is from genome assembly GCA_963585895.1 of Sepioteuthis lessoniana. Lineage (NCBI taxonomy): Eukaryota > Metazoa > Mollusca > Cephalopoda > Myopsida > Loliginidae > Sepioteuthis > Sepioteuthis lessoniana. The sequence goes on along the minus strand of OY757905.1, from coordinate 129,419,965 downwards.
AGACTTTAATAATCAAACAGTTCTGTTTCAAACAATTCAATTTAGGTTTAATAAACAAAGTTGAATGTTCCAAGTATTGCTTTGTATCACTAACAGTTCAATTAATTATCAAACGTTTGTTTATACTCAGCTAAATGATCAAACAGTTCTATTTTAAACAATTCAATTTAGCATGAGTAATTTGTTTGCACTCAGTTTAAGTATTAAACTGTTCTATTTTACCCATAGATAGGAATCTGATAGGTGCTACCAGTCCGATTCAGAGTGAACCTGAAAGCGATGGTAATGAACGGGTACGCCTCATTTCCCAAAGCTCCTGCATTGCTGGAACGTTGCCATCATATTTTTTCATAACCAAGGTACTGGTTACGAGTAGGGGCTTACCCCTTTGTAGAGATGTATTGAGTGTATTCTACATCCCCAGCCAACTGAGCTCCCCTTCACAAAAGCATAATGAGAAAGTGAACACACATAACCGCAAGAAGAACTGGAACGCATATCTTTGATTTCATATTTTGCACTGATAATCATTTTATCACATATCCTTGTCTCAGTCTGCCGTAATGGAAAAATTTAAAATGGAAAAAGGTTTAAAGAGCAATGTAAAATATTGCATTTAACTCTTTAACTAAATGAGTGTTACATCACCTAAATCTCTTTTTATCTTAAAAATCTGTTTTCTTTCTTCTGGGAAAATTGTTTACAGACGAAAGTCTAGTGAGAATTAGTGAAATGCTCCTGTTTTATGCTAGTGATGAATTCGAAATTTAATCTTCACTTTTATCTTTTTTTTCAGATAGGCTCATGCTATCGCTTATCTTATCTCTTCTCTCTTTTACTTTGTCTTTCACAACATCAGACTTTTAGATATTTAGATCTGACTATGCTCAGAGACAAAGGAACAATAAAATTTAAAAGCCGATTAATAAAAACGTAAAGGGATAAACAATATCTGATTTGAACGAATAAAGAAACGAGTGCAGAATATTGAGAGAAAGAAAGTAAAAAGGAAAGAATGTAAGAAAAAAGCAAACAAACCAACGAACACAAAAAGAAACAAACAAATACAGATATTTACAAAGAAAGAAAGAAAGAAAGAAAGAAAAGCAAATAGAAAAAGAAAGAAAGAAAGAAAAAAAGAAAGAAAAGCTAACAGAAAAAGAAAGAAAGAAAGAAAGAAAAGCAAACAGAAAAAGAAATGAAGAAAGAACGAAAGAAAGAAAGAAAGAAAAGCAAAGAAAGAAAGAAAAGCAAAGAAAGAAAGAATGAATGAAAAGCAAACAGAAAAAGAAAGAAAGAAAGAAAGAAAATCAAAGAAAGAAAGAAAGAAAGAAAGAAAATCAAACAGAAAAAGAAAGAAAAAAAAGAAAGAATGAAAGCAAACAGAAAAAGAAAGAAAGAAAGGAAGAAAGTTAGAAAGAATGAAAAGCAAACAGAAAAAGAAAGAAATAAATAAAGAAAAACAAAAAAAAAACAAAAGCAAAAAGAAAGAAAGAAAAGCAAAAAGAAAGAAAAGCAAAAAGAAAGAAAGAAAAGCAAAAAGAAAGAAAGAAAGAAAGATAACAAAAACCGAAAAAGGAATGAAAACAAAAAGAAACGAAGAGAGAGAAAGTAAGCAAGTAAGAAAACGATTAAAGAAAGAAAGAAAGAAAGAAAGAAAGAAAATCAAACAGAAAAAGAAAGAAAAAAAAAGAAAGAATGAAAGCAAACAGAAAAAGAAAGAAAGAAAGGAAGAAAGTTAGAAAGAATGAAAAGCAAACAGAAAAAGAAAGAAATAAAGAAAGAAAAGCAAAAAAAAAAAACAAAAGCAAAAAGAAAGAAAGAAAAGCAAAAAGAAAGAAAGAAAAGCAAAAAGAAAGAAAGAAAGAAAGATAACAAAAACCGAAAAAGGAATGAAAAAACAAAAAGAAACAGAGAGAAAGTAAGCAAGCAAGAAAACGATTAAAGAAAGAAAGAAAGAAAACAGTATGAAATGAAGAGAGAAAAGAGAGAAAGTAAGGAAGAGAAAAAACAAAAAGGAAAAAAGAAATTTAAAAAATAACAGAAGCCAACAAACAAAACTTGGCATACAGCAAAGAAAATGAAATAAAACAAAAGACGCAAAGAGAAATAAAACTAATTTCCAAGGAGAAAATAGTAAAAAAAGGAAAAAAGAAAGTAAAAATGACCATGAAATAAAAGATAGAAAGCAAAATGAAGGAACTTTTCAAGTTAATAAAAAAAAAAAATTACCCAAGAGATGAGCTTAACACAAAGTTATTACGTGAATTGTAATGTGGATGTTTCACTGTATAATATCCAATTAATATTATTGAGGGAAGGAATTCCCGTGGCTTAGTGGTTAATGTGCTGGACTGCTGTTCGTACTCTAGTCACGCTGTTACGCTCACTTCCGCTCTAATACCCTTTGAAAATATAGATACCCTCATCTCTCCTCACCTATGAGCTGAATATTTCCACTATTGTTCTTCAGCAAGAATGAGTTTGCCATTGACTAACCCACGAACGTTCATATTCCAAGGAACAAAGAAATCAAAGATATATCCTTAATGTTCTCTACTGAATTACATACACTCAGTATACGAGATGGAATCATAAAGAACTGATTTTGAAGTCTTGGTTTTATTTAGAATTCATTTTTCATAAGTGATAATTTAAAATTCAAATGAAACCGTTTGTTGAATATATATATATATATATATATATAGCCACCGCTCGCAAAATGCAAAGCTCTTCGAAAGAATTGAGCACTCTGGTAGCTGATAGGGTATAAAAATGTAAACAAACAGACGCTGCTGCTGCTGCTGCTGTTGCTACATAATACCTTAAAAATTCCATTAGCTAACGCGGTACTCTTGTTGGCCGAGCGGACTGAGACTTAGTCTAACGTGAAGTTGGATGGGTTTCGATCCCAGCTCGAGCGTCCTACATGCCTAGCCACACTGAAGAATTCTGATATAACGAAAGTCTCTCTGTGGATGACAATATATATAATCCTGGGGCATTATATAGATGGTTAGATAACATCTACACGATTGTGTGCCGATTACCAACCCCTTTTTTCTCATCAACAAGTTTTGTTCATTTTGAAAAGTTTTAATTTGGTATTTTTGAAAAACATTGGTTCATAAAAAAGTCACTATGTTCGTACTCAAAACACCTATCTACTAATGACATTCTCCTATTTTCAAAAACTGAAAATTCATCTCGAGAATAAGCTTTATTGAAGATTATGACATTAACCCGAATATGACAGCACAGCTTAAAAAAAAGTTAAAAGTGCCTGAACCAGTGGGCAACTCGCTGGAATAAATGTCTATGAAGACTATTTAGAAGAAAATTAAATGTACATGCCTTATTAGTTTTTTGTCATGCTGAATACGAATTCAAGAGCAATAATTTCTGAATGCCTCTCATAAATTACTCGACTTACTAAACTTTGCGTAATGTGGCACATAAGATTGCTTATAAAATTAATTCTTCTGAAGTGCCATCCATCTTCGAGTACTTTCACGTCTGATTAACTTCACTGTTAAAAATGGAACCAGTGTTTAAAGGAATATTCAAAAGATTTATCCAAGAGGGGTATTTTAAAATATTACTTGATTATTAGTATGTGGAAGTTCCAGAAATAATCTCCAAACTATACCAAGCAGGTTAGTCGGGTCTTATGGCATATCAACCCTTGTAAGTTATATAATGCCGAATAGACTGAGGTGAGGTGAAATATTTTTTGTTTGCATTCAATTAAATGGTTTCAGTCATTGCTATTTAACACTAATTGGTCTATTTGCACACAGTTAAATGGCTTCAAGTTTTGCACGGACAAATAATTATACTGCTTCAGTTAATTAATTTCACGCATTGCCATCTAATAATACTAAGTTAATTTAACATAAATTATCAATAACGTTCGAACACCCAAATTGGCAAGCATTTTACTTAGGTAGTGGAATATGACTGATAATTTATATATTGCCAACATATCTTAGATTAGTTCTGAGGGTTGTCACATTAGCAATCATATATTTTATCCTGTAAAAAACTAGTGTCTTTTTCTTGAGAAAAAGTGACTACAATTTTCTTTATTCAAATCCAATTCAATTCCTATTGCCATTATTATTATTATTATTATTATTATTATTATTATTATTATTATTATTATTATTATTCACCCATAAGAGCTTTTCATATGAGCGTTAGCCGATGGTTTTTCACTGGATTCTGAGTGACCGCAAGTCTCCTCAAGTCTCCAGGACTCTTCTCAGTATTCTGGCCGTTCTCAATAATGCTTTCGTTTTGGATGGTCTCCACTCGTCCGCCAGCATCCATGTCCTCTAGTCCCTTTAGTAATCCTTTAGTTTCTGTTCCAAACGCACCAATTACAATTGGTATAATTGTCACCGGCATGTTCCACAGTTTTTTCAATTTCCTAGCAAGGTCTAGGTATTGTTATTATTATTATTATTATTATTATTATTATTATTATTATTATTATTTACCTCTTTTCAAGGTTTTCACGCCAGTGTTAGCTGATGGTTTCCCACTGGAGTTTGAGTGACAGCAGGTCTCTTTAAGTGCTCCAGTTCTTGCATCAATCCTTTATCGACTGTAACAAGAGCAGCAACCATAACTGGTATCACCGTTACTTTTACGTTCTACAGTTTATTAATTTCTCTGAAAATTTCGAGGTACTTATCTCACTTTTCGTTTTCTTTCAATTTTACTCTGTGGTCAGACGAGACACCAAAGTCCACAATTTTGCAAATTTTTCTTTTGTTGACTACTCCTAGGTATGGTCGTCTGGCTGAGATTAGGTGATCCGTTTGTATTTCAAAATCTTAGAGGAGTGGGTGCATTTCATTTTCCAGGACAGATTCTGGGTTGTGCATTTACCATTTGTTGTTGTGTTTAAATTTGAATTTCTTGCACAATTCCCAGTGAATCCCCTTACCCACCCAGTTGTGTCTAGTCTTATATTCTTTCTCCGCTAATTTGCTGCATTTGCATATTATGTGTTTAATCATTTCGTGTCTATGTGGCACAATGAGGGGCATTCGTTTCTGTGGGTGTGGGTGAGTTCCAGTCAGAGGATTTATTTGTCTATCTGGGCGCAAAACCAACAGAAAGGGCTTGTGCACGAGATTTTCTACGAGACCGGAAGAAGACGAGGAAAGGCAAGGTCTCAGGGCAGTCTACAGAAGTCAGGGAAAGGCGACGGTCAGAAAAAAGTTGCTGCTAAACGAGGAGTTGGGACCAGTGGAGCCAGAGGACGGTTGTTCCTGGTTGCTGTGAGGGAATTTTCGAGAACATGCTCGTGACAGACACAGAAGCACAGAATGCGAGGATAGTGTCAAAAACCTTCCACTTCAAGCGCTTGGAGCTAGCCCATGTCCGTGCTTGTTTGTTCTTCTTTCTTCCACTCTAAGTTGTGTCTTATGTGCTTGTAAAGCAATGGGGAAATGAGATGAGAGAAACCACAAGACGATCGAATGGCCATGAGCTGATTTATGAGGTTGAGATAGTGGGAGACCGGCTGTTGGGGTCAAGTCTACATCTTCTGTTTTGTTGTATCTTATCTGTGGTTGGTCCTTACAGCATTGTTCTGTACTGCTCTAAGAAGATTATTTTAAATATTATTTTTTTGTTTCTTTTGCTGTTTCATGTCATATCAACATTCGTGGGTTATTTAATGACAAATCCATCCTTCTAGAAGAACAGTGGTGGCACTGTTCGATCCATAGCTTGGTGGATAAGGGGGTTCATACCTTTCCCACGGACATTTGTCCAAAAGTGAACGCAATGGCACGACTTGAGTTCGAACTCGCTTACAACGATTCCGCAGTCCAACGTTTTAACCCTTACACTATGAGGATACCCCCAATATTATTTTATATGCATCAATATCTATATATTTCTTAATATTATAAATTTGAATCCCATATTTTGAATGTTTAAACAGTTCTATTTGACCCTTAGATGGAACGCTAATAGGTACGAACAGTCCTGGTCAGAGTGGACCTGGGGGTTAATGGTAATGAAGGAGTAGTCCACATTTACCAAACTTCCAGCAGTGGAACCTCATTATTTGATGGTTTTGTATCATATACAGTATACTTTTTGTGGTGCCTTAGCCCCCTTCAGAATTGCAATCTGAGTATTCGACAGCCTCAGCCAGCTGGGTTCATGTCACGCTTGAGTGAATATATATAGTGAAATGAACAAATCGTTATAAAAGCATTTTTTATTAAACCAGAAAAGTGCTCAAATACCGACCAGTAGAGCAAGATAAACCGTCAAAAAATGAATGCTTTCTTACATTAGTTTCATGACTATATTTTAAGTAATTGTGATAGATAATATATTTTCACATGAAAAATGTGAATGGGATGGACGACAGAAGTCTAAATACATATTTTAAAGAAGGAAGGAAGAAGAATACCCTTAGATATTTCAACATACAACTTCAAAACTGATGACAATTTGATCCCAATATATGAGGAAGAATAGGCTAATTGTATTAAATCACATTGTAGCAGCAAATGAGGTGAATCCCGTCATATCTTTAAAGAAGACAAGTTACTAATTTTATCAACATGGTATAAAGGTCTTTAATTTTGGTTCGTTAATCTGCCTGGTAATGTTTTATGGCGTAGCAACTCTTGCAGATTTTGCGACCAGGGTTAAATCCCATGTTGAGTCACATCAAAGACTCAAAAATGGCACTTGGTCTCTCTTTGGTCAACATTCAACATTATAAGGTATTGATCAAAAGTAAAGAGGAGAAATCCAGGGAATGAAGTAGCACCCTCTTCTACACCTTGGTGTAGTAGCTATTAAAAAAGGAGCCTTTGGGTCACCCTCGACAATGGACACCATATATATAGTCGCTACATATATATGGAAAAAAACTGAACATTTTGTTAATTCTGACAAGGTGATAAAAATAAGTAGAAAACTTGATAAATCAAACACTTAGAACGGATTCAGTTATAATAGTTCATTTTTTATTTAAGGACAACATTCTTCAGATTAAACATTTCTTTGAGTTGTTCTCAATCAAGCAATGATTTCCTCAATTGCTAAAATGAAGGAAAACTACCAAAAATGTTTAGTCTGAAGAAGTTTTTCCTTAAATAAAGACCGGAATATTCCTATTAAACCCGTTATGAGGGTTTGATTTATCTACGCTTTTTCTTATTTTCCTTATATATATATATATATATATATATATATATATATATATATATATATATATATATATATATATATTGTAATTTGGTTGAAGGATTGCGCTAAATATTTTATATAATGTATTCATTATTTTTTTAATTTTTGAAATTAGTGGGACTCAAATAATCATTATTTCGCATTACAATAGCCCTTTAAATTAATTCAATAATATATATATATATATATATATATATATATATATATATATATATATATATATATACGCAAACATATATATATATATATATATATATATATATGTGTGTATATTTTGCAAACGAAATAGTTTGTAGAGAACATTTTAAAACAAACCTGACCCTATTTGTTTGCTTGTAGTTTAATGATGTCAAGTGAGCTGATTTGTTGGCTTGTTATTTGGTGTGCTTTGCAGTATATCAAATCATGTAGTTTATTCCATACAAAACCTGTTCATATACATGATAGATTGAAACGAAAACTTCTAAATGAACCTGCATAGACACGACGAAAAAAGTAATATAAGAGAAATCACTTGCCGTCTTTACTTCTTCTTCTTCTTCTTCTTCTTCTTCTTCTTCTTCTTCTTCTTCTTCTTCTTCTTCTTTCTCGCTCTCTCTGTATGTATGTATGTATTTTTTGCCTGATGATTGTCATGTAAAGACGGCCTGAAACCCATGGTCGCAGATAAACACCCATACTATTAATTAAGCAACGAAACTAATATATATTTAGTGATTTTTTATATTTTATAATAACTCTAACTCTTTCCTAATCATACCGCATTTGGTCTGCCACAAACCCACCACGTGAGACGATGACAACCATACAATGTTGTAATATATATATATATATATATATATATATATATATATATATATATATATATATATATATTGTCATCCACAGACAGACTGTTTCGTAATGTCACAAATCTTCAGTGTTGCTAGACACGTAGGACGCTTGAAGGTGGGATTGAAACTCGGCCAACATTACGTTAGACTTAGTATCAGACTGCTCGGCCAACAAGCGCACCACATCAGCTAGGGAATTATAAGGTATTATGTAGCAACAGCAGCAGAAGCAGCAGCTTTCGTTTGTTTACATTTAATACCTTACCGGATACCAGAGTGCTCAATTCGTTCGAAGCGCTTTGCATTATGTGAGCGGCCTTCAAAAATTCCTTCGCGAGATTGCTCAACCCCCACGGGGGAGTGTACATATTTCTCTCTCTCTCTCTCTCTATATATATATATATATATGTGTGTGTGTGTGTGTGTGTGTTTAAAAAAAACAAGAAATTTAGAAATTGTATTCATAATACGTTTTCTTCGTTTATTAAAGTTCATTAGATCGATTTCAAACGGTGTTTGGTAACATTTTTTCCCGTTAAACGCCGATGATATATTTTACTTAATATCGCGTTGTAATCTATCATACTTAAATAATTACCGGCTACAATTTTTCTTTTCATTTATTGTTTTTGTCGTAATTAATTTTGTTCATTTCATCTTAGTAACCTGATTTCATGTTTATGAGTATTATTTGAAAGCCATAGGTTTTTATAATTTTAGTTTAATTTGAAAACTTTTTATTATAATTTCGAATTAACATTTTTTTTAATCTTATAAGTAATCTTTCAATGTATTTAATTTTTTACCTGTTTCATAGAACTTTTCATCTCTCTTTATATTAATATTGGGAATTTAGTAGTACTGAGGCTCAATTCAACGTTTTTTATCATTTGTTTTTGTTTTGTACATAAAAGTTGTTTGTGACTATATTTATTGATTTATTTTTTAAATTTTATCATTAAAGGGAAGTAATTTTAGTTATATTACAAAGAACTTATTGTGTAGCTTAAGAGTAAGAGAATGAATCCAGATAATTACCTGAGTAAAAATATATTAACTATTCCTTTATTTTTTAATTGTATATATCTATAATATAAGAATTATTATAATTTTGTTTAACAGGATATGAAGGTAAAATTTTGTCGATATCCTATTCGGTATTTATTCTTATGCCTACATTTACCTATAAATTATTTTCTTTCATTCAATAAATCAATAGAAGCTTTGTATCTTATAATACTAATTTTTTTCAAGGCATAAATTACACCTAGCTTGTAAACTACTTGTTATAAATGATTATATATATATATAGGGCAAATTTTGCTTTGTTTAATAACTAAAGTGTTTGACTGCCCTCACTATTCTTAACTCCAGTCGTGCTACTAAGTTCATTTTCGGATTAATACACTTTGGAAAAGTATAAACCCCCTAATCCATCGAGGTAGAAGTTAAATAGTATCCCTGTTATCCTTCTATGAGAACGATTTTGACAACAAAAGGTTGATATACCCTGAAACAAAGGTGCCTGTGGTGTAATGGCTATCGTCATTGAAAATGGAGACGGTGACACGAGTTCAAATCCTGGATGAGACTAATTGCATTTCCCATAGCACTAATACCCTTGGGAAAGGTATGAATCCAATTATTCTCCCTCCAGCTATGGGTAAATAGTAGGACAGACTAGGTTCTACAGCTTAGGTGAGGCAACTAGTCTAGGAGAAGGAAAACTCTGAATTCAAACCTGTTAAACTCCGCTTAAAAATTGACCTTGTGTCATATCCTGCCCGGGCGGAGGGGTTGGTATATATATATATATATATATATATATATATATATATATATATATATATATATATATATATATAAATGTACATGTTTGTTACTAACCGATAATTTCCACTTTTGTACCACTAATTGGTTTAAAATTTTCAGAGAGTATTTTATTCGAATTCAGCAGTGTTTTTATATACTTTTTATCCAAAATGATTACAATAATTAAAAAAAATAGTTTTTATAAGTCGTTTCTCTCCGAGAAAAGCCGAACACGAATAATGATGGAAAATATTACTTCCATTTTCCAAGAATTTGTAGGGAACGAATGAATAAATAAATAAAATTTAGAATTAAAAATAAAAAAATGAATAATTGAATAAAAAGAAAACTATTAAATTTGCAGAAAACTCCCAGAGGTCCATAACGGGAAAAGGGGATGATGCATGCGGGAAAGAAAAAAGGCTTTCCTTTTGACAAACGAAGCAAAGTATTCTTACTCTTTCAGGTAGTGTCTGTCGAACCAACAACACCATTTTTCTGTCTGGTGTTTTAGGCACCACGCATACGTCTTTGGTAGCAGTCCGCTCTCTATCAGTCAGCATTATGCTGAAATATACCAGACCCACGATGGACTGTAAGCTACGTCTTACCGGACTTTGACAAAACTTCCAAAAGAAAACTAACCCTTATAGAAGCCCGAAATACCAAATGCGGACACATACATACATGAAACGAATTAATGTATTTTTGACACCTTAAACTGGGGGATACAACCATTTCTATGTATTCAGGAAAAACCCCCTCACCCACGGAATGGTTGTTGAACCCAGTAAATAAAGGAAAGTATAAAAGAAACGTCTTCGTCTCATATCTATTTCTATCTTTTCTTTTTGTATATTTCTTTTGGGACTTTCTTTGGGAAAGGCATTACGCCGGCCAGTCAACGTGGGGTAAAATAATATAAACAAAATATGGAGTCAGATATCTAACGGCAACACAGGCTTGCCCCTAACCCCTGATTCCTCAGCCACTCAATCCTCACAAATTTTTCCACGTGATTTTTTTCTGCTTTATTGGTTGACTTAAACAGAGACACCAAAATTTAAACCATATTTCGTTGGTTCAGTTGTAAGTAATTTTTTTTATTCTAACGAATTGTTTACAAAATATGTTCTTATATTTTTCAACATTAACGAAAGACATCCATTAAAAAGTTTTCTTTCTTAAACCATATTTCGTTAGTTCAGTAGTAACAAATTGTTTACTAAATATTTCATTTCTTTTTTCAATATGACATTTTTTTCTCTAATTTCTTTCGTTTATTATTATCGATAAGACATTAAACTTTAAACCATATTTCGTCCGTTCAGTAGTAACGAATTGTTTACTAAATATTTTATTTTATTTTTCATTTTTTGTTTAACTAAAGACATTCCTTAAAAAGTTTTCTTTCGTTAATAAACTTTAAGCCATATATCGTTGTTTCAGTAGGAAGTAAATTTCTTTTTATTCTAAAAACTTATTCTTAAATTTTTTCTTCGCTATTGATATCCCACTTATTTTGCTGTTTAATAAATATTATATGATGTGCCAATTATCATGTTGCGAGATATTAACCAGCCTAAGCTTTGTAATGGCACACGTCTTTCAGTAAAAAAAATCAATGACCAACATCATAGAAGCAAAAGTTTTGATAGGGCCTTTCAAAGGTGAAGCTATCCTCAACCACGAATTCCTGTGATTCCAACAGATATGTCATTTCAATTCAAGAGATTGCAATTCCTAGTTCGATTGGCATTTGCAATCACGATCAACAAAGCACAGGGACATTATTTAGAATTGTGTGGTTTCTCACATGGGCAATTATATGTTGCCTGTTCCAGAGTCGCGAATCCAGACAATCTCTTTATCTACACGGAAACTGGAACTACCAAGAATATTGTGTATCCACAAGTATTGGGAAATTAAACATATTAGAAACATCCATTTTCTTTTTTTTTTCCCATTTAAACAAACTGAGCCACAGAAACGCGTGACCGGGTACAGCTAGTATATATATATATATATATATATATATATATATATATATATATGTGTGTGTGTGTGTGTGTGTGATAGATAGAGAGACAGAGAGAGAAAGTTGAAAGAGTGTGAGATTTCAATAACATAACATATATAATTGAAATATGAACCTTTATTTATAAATAATCCATCATCTTTATGTAATTTTTTTGGTAAATAAATTGGAAGATGGTGATTATTGGATCAAACGAGACTTGATCCTAGACTTTATGAGTCTTTTTTTTTTTTATTGATTTGAAGGCCTCAGCATACATTTTATATAATGTCAACGAGTAAATTAGATTTACAAATGAATTTTCCTTTTGGAAAAGAGAATCTTTTTCATCGTTAATTTGCCAATTGATTGATATACATATGTAAACAAGAAATGAATACATGAAAAATAAAAACAAAATATCAATAAAGAACAACTGGAAAGAAGAAAGGAATACGAATGAAAGATGGAAGATTGGTTGATTGATTGATTAATTGGTTGATTGATTGATTAATTGATTGGTTGTTTGATTGATTTAATGTCAGGACAACTCGTCTGGGGTTATTTTTCACTGGAATGGTAAGGAAATTGCATTCATTTTATATTCATATTTACATTTTCCGTGTTGTTGCTTCTAAAGATTTTTTTACACGAATGTTTTATAAGGTATTACTCTCTGATAGATGGAACCCTAAAAAGTACCACCACTCCCGGAGAGAGTGAACGTGAAAGTTATGTCAATGAAAACGTATTGGACTTTTCCAGATTTCCAGAAAATAATCCCCACCTCTAAATGAACTTTAGTGCCATACCGCGTGTAGTCCGTCTTTGCAGGATGTCTTTCTGCTTCGTAAGAGATACAGCCAGCGTATTTGAAGACCCGTAGGTATGGTAGAAAGAAAGCTTGAACAAACAATATCGACAGAACACCTTCAAAACACCCATCAGATATATATAAAATAGTGCTATTATTGCTTTAACATTGCTTTGGAATTAAATAAACCACTAAGGTTTATATGCCATTAAGCAAAGAAACCGAATCGTTAAAAACAACGTCATTAAAAAAATCAACGAATGAAAAATCATAATCAAGAACAATTAGGATAAAAGAAGAAAAGAGATAAAAAAAAGAAAATCTTCTGAAAAAAAAACAAACAAGAAAAAAAAAACAAACAAGAAAACAAAATAAAAAAGAAAAACAAAAATCAGAAACAAAAAACAAGACAAACCAAAACAAAACTAAACATTGAAATAAAACGAAAAAAAAAATAAAGGTAGCAATTCATAGAATTAATTGTCTATTAAATCCGTAGTCTGCCTAATTAAAATGAATAAACCATTAGAAGACAATAGTTAATGGGGCAGTTCGAATTATTAGCCGTGTCGCAGTACTTTTATCCGGTCGTTAAGTCTTTCAACATCCATGTATATAATTACATGATTTTGTTAATAAACATTTAAATTCTTTTGTATAGAATTTATCAAATGCATGCAGAACTGATTACACGATTATGTTTTATCGTTAATCTTTTTTATCTTCTCATTTTTTTAAACTGCAAATTAAACTTCTACGATGGATAACGACATTAAGGGAATTAAATCCACCACAGCGTGTGCGCGTATTTGTGAAAATAGCCAGTCAAAAGTAAACCAGAGAGCGATAGTTATTTTATCTGCGGTCGTTTCTTCGCTTTTAAGTTCGGCTTTAATAATATTGTAATCATTTTCTTGTTTCATGGAGCTATACAATCATTAAATCACCCTGTTGGAGACGCTTAGAATAAACTAATTTCATCCCTTGCTGGTAGCTAAGATCATAAACAAAAAAAAGCAAAGGGTGTCCAGGGTATGACATTAAGTTTTATTTGATGAGGACGCTGCATTTCTGTATGTCTGTGGAATGTGGATAATCCCTTTCAAACCATTAATCCCCGGGGTGTAATTGTTAAAGCGATGGGCTGCGGAATGGTAGTAAGCGAGTTCGAACTCCAGTCATGTTATTACGTTCACTTTAGAAACATTACCCTTGGGAAAGGTATGACCACCTTATCCTCTCATATATGCGTTAAAGCATGGAGGTATCAAGTACAATTTTTAAAGAGAGAAATTAAAATAACAACCAGATAGATTCGAGGGTTGTTGAAAAGTTCTAAACCTCATTAAAATTTTAGCCTTATACACCTACACACTTTTTATAAACCTCACCTGCAAAGTGATTCAGACAGAATTAGTTTTTTCTATTTTTATAAGAATTATTAATGTTACTACAACAAAATTGTTCAGACATGGGTCTTATTTCTGGATGAAGCTTAGAACTTTTTGAATGACCTACCACAAGACATATAATATCAGATGACTTTTTGAATGTCCTGCCACAAGAAATATAATATAAGATGACTTGGACTTTTTCAAATATATTTAAACAAGACAGACTAACTTTTATGTAATAAAGAAGTATCGTTCTCATTATGATGTTTTCTCTATCAGCAAAGAAAGATAACATACTTACTAAGTCTAAATAGTTGCATACAAAACGATCACGTTGAAATCAGAATTACAAACAAAGCAACAATTGGGAAGGTGTTCGGCTATATAACAACAAAAGCTTTTCATTGAATTCAGCTCTTACCAGACGCCCCCACTCTTGTAACCCCCACGATACACCATTTTATAGATAGTAAAAAATAGTTTTGTTTTTCTTTATTTCTATACATAGAAAATCCCTTCTCTTTATATTTATCCTGTATCATCCAACCAACGAGTGCGTGTTGTTTTTGTTTTTGCAGTCTCAGGCACAATAAAAAAATTGGCTTCTTTGCTATTTAGGAATATAACATTTTTGTTTTACACTTCCATTCACAAGACAAATATCGCACAATATAAAACGTGACTGGGACTTCGTTAAATTGGAATCTATCAAATTGTATTGAAAACTTAGTGTCGGCTAAGTTTGACCAACTAGGTTTCATTAGAAGATTTGTTTAGAATGGCACAAGGATAAATATAGTTATACAGTTATAATCTGGATATAAGACACTCTATTTTTCAATATTTTTCAATACAAAAACTAGGGTTGCGTAATAGAGACAAGAACTAAATGTTAACTTTTGAAAAATATCTACATGCTTCACAATATTCGAGACTGAATGACCAAAAATAAGATATAGGAACAGTCCAAACTGTCTTACGTGTAACAAACACTTCTATCTTATCCCGCTCCTGAGAAATAGTCACTGAAATTTGTCTTCGTTTTTTAGGCGTTCCTTCTATTGGGGAATTATTTTCACCGAAAGTTGGTTATATTTTCGTTCTGGATTTCGACCAAACTATTGTGATAATTTTGTGCTTCAAGAGATTATATCATCATCATCATCATCATGCTGGTAGCACGGATATCCCTGACCCTCTCTCGCCACTTTTCCCTATCGCTCATCGCCTCAGGCAGGTTTTCTGGACAACATCCCGTATCCGCACATAGTTGCTGAATGTATGTTCGTGCTGGTCGTCCTGCTTTTGCACGGCCATGTGTGGAGGGTCCATAACAATACATCACTTATGAGTTTTTCCCTGCTTCTCCAGCAGTGTCCTGCATGTCTGGTTCGTCTAACTTGAATAGTTTTGGTGAAAGGAGGCAGGTAGCCGTACAGTTGGTGTCTTGTGGGGTGTTGCCGCCAGGACTTGTTCAAGATTGCTCGCAGCATTCTTGTGTAATTGCCGTCTAGCTTCTTCTCCAGCCGTTTTGTTAGAGTCCATGTAGTGCATCCATATAGCAGTATCGATGCGACCGCTGCCTGGAAGAAACTGCGTTTCATTTTATCGGTTAGGTCTGATTTCCATATAATCGATATCCTATTGATAGCTGTCCATGCTCTCGTTAACCTCGTGTCGATGTCCTTTTCGGTTGATTCGACGCTGCTTCCTAGGTAAGTGAATTTGTCTACTAGTTTAAGAGGGGTTCCGTCTAGAGTGGAGATGTCCCCCGTTTGATTGATGGAAACCAGATGAAAATTAAATTCTTGATAGATTTCGTTTAAATTAAGTTGCTGCAAATTTTTAGAAAAGTCAACGTGTATTATACGCTAGTGATGTTATTTTCAAGGATTTTGCAGCCGAAACCAAAGCGTGCGTTTTACGCACAAATGCAAGTTTTGACCAAATAATTACGATAATTGATCAGGGCTTATCTGAGTTATTTGCAATTTAACAATATTTCCTAAGAGATAAATTCTGAAGAAAACATATCAGTTTATTTTAATCAATTATGTTGCATCTAACTTAATATCTTAGAAAATATTCAAGCGATGTATATTTTACTGGTGAGGAAGAACAGTATATATAGCCACATGTTAGTCAATATTGAAGACAAAAATATAATGCAATTTGCACACATAGAGGATGTTCTGTTTGGTTTATCATTTAGCAGTAATAAATCTATAACAGATTAGAAGCAAAATATCTTTAATTTAATTGGTGGACATTGCATTTTCATAAAATATACCTTAAAAATCAAGGTTAACTAGGTTAATTAAATGAATGTTATATTTTCCAATATATAATCGTAAAGTTGGCGACCATAGTCGAAGGCAACCAGAAGGGTCCATTTTCAATAGCTACTATACCGGAGTGTAGGGGAGGGCGCTACTCCTTTCCCTGGATTGCTCCACTTTAAAATTGATACGTACCTTATATTGCTCAGTGTTAAGCATGGAGGTATCAAGTACAATTTTTAAAGTATTTGGTATGACGCGATCTGGGATTGAACCCAGGTCTCCCGGACAATTGGCGAACACTCTACCCACTAGGCCAATGAGCCGGTTGAGAAAAAAAAATTGAATAATCTTGTAATTTGTATTCTGAAAACAAATACCATCTGTAGCCAACATAGACAGAAAATTATTTGTATTATATAGGAATACTTGATACCATATAGCTGTCTTAAGTATTTGTATTACGAATAATTACTTGAAGCTATTACTGAATATTAATGATATTAGTTTCTTCATATAATATGATTATTCACTTACAAATTTTTATTTTTAAATAAAAATGTGTATTTGAAGCCAAGTAATCTTTACTATTAGACATGGATATTTGAAAATCAGACAACAATGAAAACATTACTTGTATGAGAAATATTGATTCCATTACTGCTAACCAAAGAAACAATAACACAGAAAAAGTAAATATAAACACATAGTGAACGCTTAGACATAAAATCAAGAAGGATCAACACGTGATTAAAACTATTCAGCGAATCAAGTGCTCCCTCTTTCGTTTTTTTCTCTTTGAAACATCGTGGTATTCTAATAATGAGAACTGTGTCTAACTGTTGTGATATGGTAGCTAGAATAAGCGGCGCTGACTCCTGTTTTGCAATAGGCTGGTGTGATATGAATTTAAGGGTGATAAATTGCACTTCAAAGTCTGTTTACCACTCGCATTATATATAATCTACTGTCAGTTTGCCTCTAGATAATGATTGAAATCAATGACTATTAAATAACAGAACCTTATGTTCTGACAATTCGAAGAATTAATCAACGTTTTTTCGAAGTAAGGATTTTTCTTAAAACGTCTTACAGAATATTTTATGCCCTTATATTATTCTTTATATTAGTTTAGTTAATTGCTTCTTTTTTTAATACGTAAGGGAAATTAATAAATCTGTTTTATTTATTTATATATTTTTGTTACTTCCAGGAAATATGCATCGAAAATTATTCATTAGTTGACATGTGTACAATTTATTGTATTATAAGAAATCTTCCTATCTACAATTTTAATTCAATTACTATAAAGAGCAATATAAGAGACACACACAACTAAAAGATGTGAGATGAAAAAATGCAAGTTATTGCTGCATTTTCTTCGTTTCTCTTTGATTTACGTAAACACATTGTCAAACAAGAAAAAAAACTTGCCGTTATTTCTCTGACCATCAACAGTTTGATTTTATATTTGTCTTTTTAAAAACTTCTTTTATCTGGATTAAGATCTGATTTAGGATTCATTCGCATAGTTTCCATTTATAAATAAGTTTTTCTTTTCTTTTATTTTATAATAATACATACTCCTTCCATTAATTTTGATGCAAACATATTTCGCCCTCGTTTTATTTTTCTAAAATATTACTGCGCTTATCCCATTCAATTTATGCAGTTTTATTTGATTTCGTCTTTATTACAGAATAATTTAAGTAGATTTACCGTCCCATTGGCATAGTTGTTCGAGTGTTCACCAATGGCCCGGGAGACCGGGGTTCAGTCCCCGGTCGAGTCATACAAAAAGACTCAAAAATAGTACTCGATCCCTCCTTGCTTAACACAGCATTGTAAGGTATAGATCAAGCGTTAAGTGGAACGTTCTCACTTTTAAGTTGGTTTAGTCGCTTTTTAAAAGGGAACCTTAGATTAGCCAACTTTACTTTCATACCCATATTTACACACTATATTCTAGTTGTGGCTGACAAATATTACTGCCTTTAAAACTTCTAAAAATTTCATTATCTTCATCATGTTTATACAAGGTGTATTTATTAGAAAACCTTCGATTATTTACATCAACAAATATCTACTGTAGGCAAGGTTAGTGAAACAGTTATATTTTTAAGAATTGTAAACGGTGACCTGAGTTCAAATCCTTGGTGAATGTGTTCACGTAAATTACTTGGCAAATGGCATTCAATCTATCTGTTTTCTCCCCAGCTATTTGCATATAGTAGGGCAGACTGGGTTCTCTTGCCTTCGTTAGAAAATCAGTCGATGAGTAGGAAAACGATGCATTCATACCAGCTCTACTGCACTTAAAAATTGACTTTTGGTCACATCTTGTCAATGGTGGAAAGACTTCGGTCACACCCTATCCCTGGTAGACAGACCACGGTCAGGTCCTGCTCATTGTAGATAAACCTTGGTCACATCCTGTCCATGTTGGAAATACGTCAGTCACATCCTGCCCACGGTAGATTGACTTCAGTCACATCCTGCTCATAGTAGAGATACTTACGTCACATCCTGCCCAGAGTAGACAGATTTTTGTCACATCCTGCCCCTAACAGATAGATTTCGGTCAAATCCTGTTCATAGTGGATAGACTCGAGTCATATCCAGGCCATGGTGGAATGACTTAATTCATATCAAGCCTGTAGTTGTTAGACTTCAGTCGTATCCTGCCCATAGTTGATAGATGTCGGTCACAAACTGTACGCATGCAAAGATAATTTCGTGTTGCCCAGCAAGGGGGTGAATAATGCCAAATCTGTACTTATTGAAAGATAATATTGGTATTAATAAACATTCGAAGTTTGCAATGTTATTAAAGAAAGAAACCAAACGAATATCGAACTGATTTACTAGATATTAAAAACAAACAAACAATTCTATTTAATTAAACAAAAAATAGTAAAAATTTCCAATTCATTCATGATGGTAAATGTGTGAAATTTTGTTGTTTGGTTTGGTTTAGCTTTATGTTATATTAACCAGTGTTCGTTATTTAATATCAAATCATTTCTCTCTCTCTCTCTCTCTCTCTCTATATATATATATATATATATATATATATATATGATTTTGTTAATTTGGTTTGGTTAACCGGCTTATTGGCCAAGTGGGTAGAGTGTTCAGCAATGGTCTTGGAGACCTGGGTTCAATTGCAAGTCACGTCATACCAAAGACTTTAAAAAAGGTACGTGATACCTCCTAGCTTAACACTCAGCGATATAAGGTATGTATCAAGGGTATAGTGGAGCAATCCAGGGAAAGGAGTAGCGCCCTCCCCTACACCTTGATGTAGTAGCTATTGAAAAAGGAGCCTCCTGGTCGCCCTCGACTACGGTCGCCAACTTTACTTACTTTTATGTCATACAAATCATTATTGGTTATTTTATGCCAAATCCTTTATATATATATATATATATATATTAAATAAAAATTGTTCGTAAACACATTTTACAGATAAACACAGTTTAATGATCACATGTTTACTTCTAACAATTTAATTTTCATAAGTCAACAAGTTAAATAGTTCCAAATTATTGCGATGAATCGCTAATGATTCAATTAAACATCAGCCATTTGTTTACACAGAGTTAAATTATGAAACACTTCTATTCAAAACAGTTTATTTTAGCGTAATTAATTTGTTTCCATTCAGCTATAATGTTAAACTATTCTATTTGACCCATGGATCGGATCCTATCAGGTGCTACGACTCTGGGCCAGAGTGGATCAGGGAGCTTGGGCAATGATGGGGTACTTCGCATTTCCCAAATTTCCATCATTACTGAAGCTTCATCATCATATTGTTTACTGTCATATTCAGGATACTCATAAGGGAAATCTTACACCTCTGCAGAGATGCAGTCGGTGTTTTCTACCATCTCAGCAACTGGCTCGGAACATGTTAGGAAGGTATTTTGCCATTTTAGATATAAGAATCCATTCAGTAAACAGGCAACTGATATAAGTTTCTAAATGGTAATTTTGCTATTAGACATTTTGTTCAACTCTTAATTGGTTAATACTAAATGGTGTGGTAATTTATAGAATAATGTATTCATTGGCCTAGTGGGTAGCATGTTCGTCAATGGTTCGGGAGATCAGGGTTCAATCCATGTTGGAATCATTCCAAAGACTTTAAGAATGGTATTTGATACCTCCTTGCTTAACACTCAACATATCAAGTGTAAAGTGGATATATCCAGAGAAAGGAGTAGCACCGTCCTCTTTACCTCAGTGTAGTAGCTATTGTAAAGGGAGACTTCTGGTCGCCCTCGACCGCGATCGTTAACTTTAGTTGATTTATTGAAAAACATTCAAAAATGGGTAAAAAGTATTACAAAAAAGATAGTAATCCGTTTACAGAAAGAATTCATCTTTCAGGTACACAGACGATGAACGAACCGACTACTCACACCAGATACCGCATTGTAAAAAAATAGACTAGGGAAGATAGCAATATAGCATTATATTGTCATTTTAGAAGCAACCCTGAAAAAGAGGGCATAGAAAAAGAATGATAGAAATCTAGACTGAATACAGTAGATATAAGACAACAAACGAAAGGCTCGCTGACTAGGTTAGGACAAGAATGGTTGGTTTTCTGACCTTGAAATACGAGAAATCCACCAGCAAATATATAGGAAAACACATTAAAAAAATCCTTAACACAGTAACCGAGACAATACATTCAGGAAAGCCAGACACTCCAGACCAATCACAACATGGTAATGACCCAAGCACCACAAAAACACAAAGGCAAACACTGACCCAAGAGGAAAAAAAAACTAATAGAGATACCATTAGAATAATCATGTCTGAAAGGAAAAACATATTGCCTTCTTTCAGGAACCAAGACTGGAGGACAGTTTTGTCCGAAACCGAGAACGTGAACAAATTATTGACAAATATCCCGTCAAACGACATAACGGAGTTAAACGATTTAATATACGAAGGAGAAAAAATAGTCTGTGAAAAAATTGGGGTCCCTATGAAGACTAGAGAAAGAAAATCAAAACCCGGATGGGAAGTTAGACATGAATCACAGATAAAGAGACAAAGACAACAAGCAAGAATACTAAAACGGATCATTAAGAAAGATTCTGACGGAAAGAGCACGGCAGCTAGAACTCAAAAAGAAAGGTTGAGGAGACCAACTAAAAATACTTGCGAAAGAAGGAAGACCAAAAAGATACCAAGACAAAACCAAACAAATTAGACAAAAAAAGACGTTCCAAAACAATGAAAACAAATTCAACTAACTTTTAGGGGAAAAATTAGCGAAGCCATATCAACAACCCGATGCGAGGGAGACAAACAAATTTTGGAGCACAACAAAGCTGAATGAATAAACAAAATGGAAACAGAATTGCAAATGCTTGAAGAAAGCCATCTGGTGAACATACACCTAATCAGGTTCAAGGCAACACTTAAAAAGATACCAAACTGGAAAACCCTTGGCCTAAATGGCATACACAGATTTTGGTTAAATAAATTCACCTCCGTAGACGACAGACTTGCTACTGAAAATGAATAAATGCATACAGAAAACTGAGAAACCTGAATGGATGACCAAAGGGAAGACTACACTAATCCGAAAAGACCGCCTCAAAGGAACTGTCCCAACTAAATATAGACTCATAACATGTCTACTGATGATGTGGAAAATACTATCTTCAACTCATTGGTAAGCTGTGGAATCTTCCCTGACGAACAGGAAGGATGTCGCAAGAGAACCAGAGGCACAGAGGACTTATTATATATATATAGATCCATACATTCTTGACGAAAGTAAAACGAAACGGAAAAATCTAGCTGTAGCTTGGAATGAATATAACAAAGCGTACCTTATGGTCCCCGAAAGCTGCAAACTATACTGTCATAAAATGTATAAAATAACCAACCAAGTCTTACAATTTATGTATTATATGTACTATAATCATTACTATTTGTGATAGCTATGACACCACTCAAGCACATCCTTAGGAAAGGCACTGCCGGTTTCTAACTCAATAAATCGCAGGAAAAAATCAACCACTTGACGTAGAGGGACGGCCTCAAACTTTTCGACCAAACAAAAAAGAATTGGAAACCCTAATGCAGAATGTGAGAATCTAAAGGCCAGATACAGGAATTGAATTTTGCCTAGAAAAATGCGCAATGCCACTAATGAAAAGTGGCAAACGACATATGACGGAAAGAGTCAAACAATCAAATCAAGTATTTATCAGAACGCTCGGAGTAAAGGAAACCAAAAATACTTGGGGGATATTGGAAACTGACAAAATCAATCTAGCGGGAATTAAAGAAAAAAATTAAAATGAACCATAAAATTACTCGTCAAAAAACTCTGTTGCAGGAACCTTGTCAAAGGGATTGATACCTACCCCCCCTTTTTTTTAAGATACTCAGAACTTTTCTTGAAGAGGAGCGGAGAAGAACTTAAACAAATGGGCTAGAGAACAAGAAAACTAACTACCATGAAGAGGGCATTGCATCCCAGAGGTGACGTTGACAGACTATATGTGTCATAAAAAGAGGAAGAAAAAGGACGGGCCAGCAATGAAGACAGCGTTGATACATCGATACAGCAACTTGAAAACTACATAGAAAAGCGTTGAGGAAGACTGATTTCAGCCAATACAAACGATACGAGGGCCAGCGGAACGACAATAACCAGAAAACAAAAGTGGCAAGAAAACAAATCTATGAAAGCTTTAAGCGACTAACAAGCGACATCTCACACGAGAAAACATGCAAACATGAACATAGCTGAGAAGATGAAACCGTCCGAGAAAAACTGATCACCTCCTAATAGCAGCACAAAACAACGCCAGAAGGTCTAACCATTACAAAGCAAGAGTATATAAGATGCAACAAAACAGCAGATATAGGTTATGTAGGGATAGAGACGAAACCATCAACGGCATAATAATCGAATGCAGCAAATTAGCACAGAGAGAGCATAAGACTAGACACGACTAGGGGGGCAAGGTGATCAACTGGGAATTGTGCAAAAAATTCTAATTTGACCGTACGAACAAATGGTATTTGTACAACCCAGAATCTGTCCTGGAGAATGAGACGCACAAACTCCTCTGGGACTATGAGATACAAACGCATCCTTTAATCGCTCTCAGACAACCAGACCTTATAATAATAAAAAAAGAGAACTTGTAGGATTGTAGATTTTGCTGTCCAAGCGGATCACATAGAAATATTGAAAGTGTGCGAAAAGTAGGATAAGTACCTCTATCATGGAAGGGAACAGAAAAAACTGTGGAACATGAGAGTGACGATTATACCAATTGTAACAGGTGTTGTTGGTACAGTCACCAGAGATTGGTACAAGGACTGGAGAACTTGGAAATAACTGGACCAGCATGTTTGAGATCGGCCAGAATACTGAGGTGAGCCCTGGAGACTTAAGGAGACTTGCTGTTATTCAAACTCCGGTGGAAAACAATCAGCTAACACTCAAGAGAAAACCTCTCAAGGGGTGAAATAATAATAATAATAATAATAATAATAATAATAATAATAATGCAAAAACTAACTTAAGAAGAAAAAAGAGGAATTTAGAAAATTCAAAAAGAATTATGCATGAAAAGAAGTCTAAATTTTTATCACTAAAAAAACAGCCTGGAGAACATTCAGGGCGGAAACTGAACGATTAAACGATTTATTACCACATATTTCAAAGAAAAATATCACGAAATTAAATAAACTCATCTATATAGGAGCGAAATTAGTCTGTGAAGAAGTCTGGGTCTTCCCCAAAAAACTTACATAAACTTTAAACCTGGTTGGAAAATTCGACTGTAAACGCAAATAAGAAATCGACTGAAATAAGCACGAATGATAAAACAAAGACAAAAGCTAAAATATTCTGGGACAAAAAGGAAAAAGCAACTCAATCAAACAGCTCATACAACTCGTAGTTATAAACAAGAAAGTATTAGCGAAAGAAGGAAGATTAAAAAGATATGGAGAAAGTGTCAAACAACACAGAGAAAACAGGACATTCAAAAACATTGAAAAATAATTCTACCTGCAAGTAGTGGGTAAATGCACGAAGGTATACCAACAACCGGATACAAGGGAAGAAGTAAAACAATTGGCAATTAACCCAGAACGATATTAAAAAGATTCCAAATGGGAAAAGGGCAGGCCATGTTTGCATACATGGATTCAGGCTTTAAAAATTCAGCTCCATCCAGGACAGACTTGCTATAACAATTAATTGATGACTAAAAAAACAGGCGTTCTCGAAAAAAGAATTCCTCTCAAGAATCGTCTCGAACAACTACAGACCGATAACATGCCTACCTATGATGGGGGAAAATATTAACTGCACAAATAACGGAAGAGATTTAAAACTCGCTAACAAGCCACGGATTGTTCCTCAAAGATTCGGAACCGATGTTTCAAATGGTCCAGATGTACTGGATAGCTACCCAACATTGATCAACACATCATCATCGTAAACAAGACGAGACGAAAAAATCTAGCTATAGCCTGGATTGACTACAAAAGGCTTATGATATGGTCCCACAAAGCTGAATAATAAGCTATCTCAAAATGTATAAAAGATCTTATGAAGTCATTAATTTTATCGAGAAAACCTTGAAAACCTAGAGATTGGAATTGACTGCAGGAGGGAAACCCACAGCTGAAGCAAAGATCCAAAGAGGTATCATCAAAGGTGATGCATTATCACCATAACAATTTATAGTTGCCATGATGTCACTTAACTATTTACTCAGAAAATACACTGCCGGATGGATGTGAACTTACTAAATAGCAGGAAAAGATAAATCACCTATCGTACATGTACGGCATCAAAATGGTTGCCAAACACGAAAAAGAATTTGAAACCCTAATACACGGTGTAAAAATTTATAGTCAGGACATAGGGATGGAATTAGAATAGAAAAATGTGTCTTGCTAATAAGGAAAAGCAGGAAACTTGGTAGAAGGAATGGAACTACAGAATCAAGAAAAAAATTTGAACGCTCGAAGAAAAGGAAACGTACAAATACTTTGGAATATTAGAAGCCGATATCATTAAACACGAGGAGAGGAAAGAAAAAAATAAGAAAGATTATCTCAGGAGAACGAGAAAGTTATGCGAAACCAAATTATATAGCAGGAACCTCATAAAAGGGATAAATAACAGGACTATCAACCTTGTAAGATACTGAGAACCATTCTAGAAATAGACCAGAGAAGAACTTAAACTAATTAACCGGGGAACAAGAAAACTAATGACGATGCACAAGGTCTTACATCCCAGTGATAACGTCGACAGATTATATGTGTCTCGAAAAGAAGGAGGAAATGAACTTACCACCATTTAAGATGGCTTTGATGCAGCTTTGCAACGACTTGTAGATTACATAGAAAAACATGGAGGAAAACTGCTTAGAGCAACCATAAAACAAAAATGGGAAGAAAAATAACTATATGGACGTTTTAAACCACCAACATGCGACATCGAACACGGGAAAACCTCTCTTACGAGAGAAAATAAAACTATTCTAGCTTCACCTCAAAACAACGCCATAAGGACCATTCATGTGAAAGCAAGAAAGATAAGACGCAACAAAAACAGCATATGTAGTTTATCTGGTGATAGAGACAAAACGATCAATCACATAAGCAAATGCTGAAAATTAGCTCAGAGAGAGTATAAGACTAAGTACTACTGGGAGAGCAAGGTGATCGACTAGGAATTATGCAATATATTAAAATTTGACCTTACAAACAAATGGTATATGTACAACCCAGAGTCTGTCCTGGGGAATGAAACGCACAAACTCCTCTGGGATTTTGAGATACAAACCGATCACCTAATCTCGGTCAGACAACCAGACCTAGTAATAATCAACATCAAGAAAAGAATTTACCGAATTGTTGAGTTTGCAGTCACAAAGTAAAATTTAGAGGAAGCGAAAAGAAAGATAAGTACCTGGACCTTGCTAGGGGATTGAAAAAAACTGTGGAACACGTAAGTGACAGTTATACCAATTGTAATTGTTGCTCTTGTTGCTGTCACCGAATGTTAGTACAGGGATTGGAAGACTTAGAAATAACAGGACGAGTGATGACCATCCAAACTACAGCATTGTTGAGATCAATTAGAATACTGAGAAGTGTTCTAAAGTCTTGAAGATACTTGCTGTCAGCTCCAGGGAAAAACAACCAGCTAACGTTGATGTGAAAAACAACATATATTACACTCTGGTCAGTCCTAACATCGAGCAAATAATTATTAATACTAAGTATAGATTTGTCCGCTGCAAAGGTAAATTCTACATATAAATCAGTTTGACGAGGGAACCAGTGTTAAAAAAGGGCGTCAGCCAATTCCAAAACCGATCCTTTGGTGCAATGGAAAGGTACTTCTCCGGAATATAAACTGATCACCTAATTTCGACGAGGCAACCAAACCCAGAGATAGTCAACAAAAAAAGAGCATCTACTGAATTGTGAACTTTGCCATCCAAGCAGACCATAGAGTAAAACTGAAAGAAAAAGAAAAGATAGATAAGTACCAAGACATTGCTTGAGAGCTGAAGAAATTATGAAACGTAGAAGTGATGCTGATACCAGTTATAATCGGTGTGCTCGGTACAGTCCTCAAAGTATTGATAAAAGGACAGGAGGACTCGGAAATAAGAGAACGAGTGGAGACCATCCAAATTAGAGCATTATAAAGATCGAACACAAGTGAAAAACTCTCGAAGGAGTAAAATAATAATAATAATAATAATAATATCTCGCATGACAAAACCTGGACATGACTAAGAAAAGGACACTTTAAGAGAGAAACAGAATCTCTCCTAATGGCAGCACAAAACAGCGCCATAAGAACCAACCTTATCTAAGCGACGATAGATAAGACACAACAAAATAGCAAGTGCAGGCTATATGGTGACAGAGATGAAACCATCAATCACATTATAACCGAATGCAGCAAATTGGCGCAGAAGGAGTACAGGGCTAGATATGACTGGGTGGACAAGGTGATCGACTGGGAAATGTGCAAGAAATTTTAATTTGACCATGCCAACAAATGGTATATGCACAATCTAGAAGATGATACACACAAACTCCTGTGGGACTTTGATATACAAACGGATCACCTAATCTCGGCCCGAAGACTAGATCTTATAATAATCAAAAATAAAAAAAAGAGAATCTGCAAAATTGTCGACTTTGCTGTCCCGGCGGACCACAGAATAAAACTAAAAGAATGTGAAAAGAGAGATAACTACCTGGACCTTGCTAGAGAATTGAAAAAACTATGGAACATGAAGGTGACAATTATACCAATATTGACTGGTGCTTTTGGCACGGTAACTAAAGGATTATTAAAAGGCCTAGAAGATTTATAAGTTGGTTGCCGAGCAGAGACCATCCAAACAACAGCATTATTGAAAACGGCCAGAATACTGAGAAGAGTCCTGGAGACTTGAGGAGATTTGCTGTCACTCAATCTCCAGTGAAAGACCATCAAGCAATGCTGATGTGAAAAACTCTAATGAATAATAATAATAATAATAATAATAATAATAATAATAATAATAATAATAATAATAATAATAATGTGTAAAAATTAAATTAATTAACTGAAGAAATACATATGTTTTGGTATGGTAATTTATCAAATTTCATTGAGTAATTCATGTAACGTTTGCCATTTTTTTTGCAATTTTACTTTTCTACTGAAAAGAATAGTATTAAATATGTTTTAACCAAAAATGAAATAAAATAGAATAAACTTTTTTTAAAAAATGAATGTTCTTATGGTAATTTAGAAAAAATTCATTTGGGAATTAAAAAACTTTTGGTATAATTCATAAAATTTTCAATTTCAACAGAAAAATAATTCTGAGAATTATTTAAAACGAAAAGAATAAATAAATAAATAAAATATGCATAAAATAAATATTCATTTTTCAGATGGTAATTTATTGATTTTTATATGATAAATATATATAATACATTTCGACATAAAAAAAAAGTAATGAAAATTATTTTCTTTACAAAAAAATAATAAATAAATAGCAATGGATAAATAAAGAAATACATAGAACAAAATAAAATAAAATTCATTAAAATTGTTTTAAAAAAACCCAACAAAACATCAGGTTATTGTGAAAGTTGTTTTTTTGCGGGGGGGGCGTTTTTCTTTTACCAGCTGAGACTTTACTTTAGTAGTGCAATTATTTTAGAAATATATCGTTATCCAGATCATTTCAATATCAGGACTTATTTTTCCTAAATATGAACAAAAACAAAAACAAAAACAAAAAAAACAAAAAAACATTCAGACCTGATCAGATTGAAGATGATAAATGAGAAAAACAAAAAAAAAGCTAAGAAATATTGTATGATAATCGAGATTCGTAAATTCGAAGATTTGAAGTAATGTCATTTTAATTTATCAACTGACACAGCCAATTATACTTACTCATTTCATTATTTATAATTATCTAAATAATACAGGGGAAACAGGTTCGATGAATATTCTAAGATTTCATATTTAGAAAGAAGGGCGTCATCAATATATCATCGATTGATTCGGTTAGCTTAACACATGAGGCAGAGTCGACGTGACAAGTGGTGATTACATTTTTACAAGAAGCAATCGGCTCCAGTTGTCAGCGGTTCAGAAAGGGAACGCAGCAATCCATTTTCAAGCCTTACTTAGAATTAACGCTAAAGTGTTCATCTGTTAAATTTTAGTTTGAGCCTGAATATTTAGTCAACATGGAGGTGGTTGTGTTGTAATGGTTATCTTTGTAGGAAATGGAATCAGAGACCCGAGGTCAAATCCAGGATGATGCTAATTGCATTTCCCATAATATCCTTGGGAAAGGTTAGAATCCAAATATTCTCAATCTATGGGTAAATAGTTGGGCCAACTGTCCTCGGAGAATAAGTATCCTGAAATCAAACCTATTAAAGTCCGCTTAAGATAAACCTTAGGAAGTATTGGGTGAATATACACCCCTGGACTAAAAAAATAAAAAAAAATAAAAAACACCAACAAAATAATTTGTTTACAAATTTTAGATTATGGAAATCTGATATATGAAAAATAAGATAAAGATACATTTAACTTTAAAATAAGAAGAAATTTCAATTTCTTATTATATGTATATTAGCATTTATACTAAATTTTAAAATCTAATTTTGACATAAATATAAGACATCAAAAAAAATAAATAAAGGTAAAGGACTTAATTTAATTGTAAAAAATGATTATATAGATCTACGTAATATAAAAGCTATTAAAACTGTAATACTTAAAAAAACATAAATGGCTAAAGGAACTGAATTATCTGAATTTGATGGTTTGGTTTGGTTTGTTGGGTTTTATGGCATATCAACCTTTGTAAGTTATTTAACACCAAATCTATTTTTATGTAAATAATCTGTTCTTTTTAAAACAATTCAGTTTAGCATAAGTACACAGTTTAATTGTCAAAAACTATTCAAGCAGTAACAATTCAGTTGGTGTAACAATTCAGTTAAGTGTAAATACAGATTTGATGTCGAAAAACAGTTCTATTTCAAGTAATTCAGTTAAGCATAAGCACGCAGTTTAAGTGTAAGTACGGTTTAATTTTCAAAACCATTTCTATTTCAAGCTATTCAGTTTACTCAAACAATTCATTTTAGCATTAGTATGCTGTTAGTTCTATTTAACCTATAGATAGGGCCCTATCAGATGCTACCACTCCGGGCAAGAGTGGACCTGGGAGCAATGGCAATGAAGGGGTAATCCATATTTCCCAAAGCTCCAGCACTGATGGAACCTCACCATCAGATTGTTTAGTGTCATATCCTGGACACTCGTTATGGGGGGGGTCTTGCCCCTCTGCAGAGGTGCAGTCAGTGTATTCTACAGCCCCAGCCGACTGGGCAATACGCAGAGTTAAATGTCAAACAGTTCTATTTCAGATAATTCAGTTCAGCATAAGTACACAGTTTAGACGTCAAAAACAGTTCTATTTAAAGTAATTCAGTTCAGCACTTGTACACAGTTCCAATGACAAAACAGTTCTATTTTAAACAATTCAGTTTAGCATAATACACAGGTTAAATGCAAAAATCAATATAGTGAAAGAAGCACGGTTTAGTTCTATTTAACCCATAGATAGGACCCTTATCAGGTACTCCGCATTCCCCAAAGCTCCAGAGAAGTAGTCGGTGTATTCTACAGCCCCAGCCGACTGGGCAATCTGAATTTGAGAAAGTCAAGTTTACAGCTCTGAAAAGAGTTAAAAAATCTCTGAGAGAAATTCCGAAGGCCTTAGGACGCAGTAAAAATGTTATTGGCAATTACTTGGAAAGTCCAAATAAGTATGGAATAAGAAAACCAACAAGCAGGCAAAAATGTTTCACCACGATTCAAGAGAAGAATTTTCCGCGAAGTAAAAAAAAAAGAAAGAAAGAAAAATGTCCTTGACATAAAAAATATTGAAATTTCTTGGGAATGGTCCTTCGGTACTTAAACAATTAGAAGGTATTAAAACAATGAAAAGATTAAGCCTAAGAAAAGAATTGATTGTCCAAGTTTAAGTATGTAGCACACAAAGAAGCGACTGGAATATGCTCGTCAATATTAAACTATGAGTGCTAAAAAATGGTATAAAGTTGTTTTCTTAGATGAAAAAAAATCAATCTAGACAGTCCATTTGGTTTTCAAAAGTAGGAACCCGCAATTTTTTTTCCAGAACAAGGCATAGTAGAGGAGCATCTCTGATGATCTGAGGGATATTCTCAAATTCAGCAAAACTTAAATTACTATTTGTCCGTGGTCGACAAATAGCAGCAGACCATGTGACGATGCTAAATTATTTATCTCTCGAACAAGAAGGCCGTCCTCTCTGTGGAGAAGAACAGATTTTTAAGCAAATTAATGAAGCTATCCACAATGCAACATTAACAAAGAAATATTTGCTTGAACAAAAAACAAGACTTCTTGATTACACGGGATGCACTCCAGACCTAAATACTAAAGGACATTTGTGGGGATTGATTGTTGCAAAAGTTTATGACGGAGGTCGACAGTACTCAGCAATTTTTAAACTCAAAAACTTAATCTTTTTTTAGGTTACCAAAGCTAACGGCTGGTCTACAAAATATTAAATAAAAACATACGCATTTATATTCTATAGTTCTACTCATTCATCTTATATTTATATCAAAACAAAATTTTGAAATTAAGCATATATGTTAATATACATATAAAGAATGAATTAAAATGTGTTCTTTTTTTAAATTTCAATGTCTCTTAACTTTATCCTTTATATATATGATTTTCATGATTAAAAATTGTAAATGATATATTTTTCTTCATTGTTGAGTGTATTTTATATTTTTCCAGGAGTGGATACATTGTTGTCCATATTGCAAAAATAAGAGGCATTGAGTATAAATCCTTACTCATTCGAATGTCCTAATGTCATTACAGTTATTGGGATGAATAATAAAATTAGCCTATAGACAAATATAATATGAACACGTTAGATTATGTCCTCACAAATAAAGTATAAAAATGTCTCCGGTACTTAGATAAACACAGACTATCCAGTACAGGTCAGAAGACATAATACCATCGCCATCATCATCATCATCATCATCATCATCTTCATCAAGTTATGTTCTTATCACAGATTCACTTAACTCTGTCTCTGTTTGTCTGTCTGTCTGTCTGTCTTTCTCTCTCTCTTACGTGCGCGCCATCGATTCCAATCGGTCATCGCTCTTGTTTGCTTCTCCAGACGACATCTAGTGTCCCTGCTGAGCTTAAGAATGTAAGTATTTGCTGGTCGATCATAATTGGTAAGTTTGTGTGAAGAAGTGTGCAGGTAAACGTCGTTGGTGATTTTTTTCCCGCTTACATTTTTTGGAAGGAGTAAAATATATCAAAATTATTTAAATTCAGAACACGCCAAAATTTGAGACACATAGGGTTACCTAATCTGGTGAAAACATTTTGAATGGTATTCACATTCACAAAACATGCAAGCACACAGAGAACATATTAGATAGATAGACAGATATGAACACATGGATAAGATAAAAATGAATGGCGGTGATGTTTTTCATATTTCTTAACTAGTTTAAACTGTTTTCACTGAATTCACATTGATCATAATACCTCTGGCTGTATGCGTCTGATATATATATATACATATATATATATATATATCAGGACAAGAAATTATTCATGAGTGAATATTTAAATTTTGCTGGTAAAGAGCTCAATGTAACAATAATACAATAATTTTTGAAATTTCCAAAAACACGAAAAAAAAAAATTAACAGGACTTCTTCAGATCTTTTAGATAAAAAAAAAAAAACTAGAATAGACACAGAAAAGTGCGAGGGGTGAAGAGTTATCTCCTCATTAAACCCACTTCCGTTTAAAATTTTAATTTCGGTTAGAAATGTAGTAAATTTATTTTAAACAATTTTTTTTTAAATTTTTAATTTTTCAATTACATTTTGACCTAAATTATATATTTTTTTTATTGAATTAGATTTAAACTTAAATTAATAACCTTACGTAATGATACAGTAATAGATATTTTAAACCAAAATAAATATTTCATTTATTTAAAATATTTTAAAATTTCAAAACTATTTAGAAACCATTAATCAGTTACACTTTTTATGAGTAGTACGTATGTATTATATTCTTTTTCACAATTTTCTATCTAACATTTTATTTTATTTATTCATTTACATTAATTCTCAATTTAACTCTATACTTTTTTTTAAAAGAATTTTTTTTTGTTAATTATTTATGGTTTAAATTTAGCCCTATGTCTACACCTAGCTATTAATTCGCTTCTCTTATTTAATAATTTTTTTGGTTCTGGAAAAAGCAAAATGTGGATTTTTTCCTCAAGACACAGATTGCACCTACTATCGAAAGACTTAGGGGTATTAGATCTTTTCAATATGGACCATTGAATGTCAGGGGTCAACCCTTTACTTTTCAATCCCCAATGATGTTTAGATAGAGCAGTTTGATTTTTTTTATGCTCATAGGAGAAGGAAAATTTATATTTCCATACCTAATTTTCCAATTAGTGGACGAAATGCCAATATAAGATTTCCTATCATTTATGTCCTTTTTTAGATGAATAATAGCTTGATATACTACATTATCTAAATTGCACAAACCGTTCATAGGACAATCACTTCGAGATTTACAATTACATTCTATTTTTTACAATTATTATTATTATTATCTACTCGGTTATGAAATTCATTAATTATTTCATTATTATGACTATTTATTATTTGAGAAATTTTTTTTGTGCAAGAATAAATTATTTTCAAGGTTTTTCTATTAAATATTTTATGTAATATATTATCTTGTTTAAAATGCTTATCTATCAGTCTTAAAAAAATATTTACCTACATCTATATTGGCTAGTTTACAAAAAGTGGGGTTAAACCATATAACTTTCCTTTTTGAATTTTTATTTTTTTGATCGTAATTATTATTTTCTTTATTAATCTCATTTGTTATGTCTTGTTTTAAATACCTAAAATCCTCCTACAAAACAATTTTTTAAGGGCATCTATATACCTCTGACGATTCTCTTTGAATTTTTTTTCATTTGCCGATAGCTTACATATTCTTAAATTTACTGCTTTTGGGACTTGTTTAATAATGTTTTTAGGGTGATTTGAATTAATATTAATGTACGATGGGTTCTGATTGGGTTTTATGAAAGGTTTATAAGAATTGTTTGATAGATCAAGCGTCACATCCAGGAAATTTACTATTTGAAACGGACTAATTTAAACTAATTGAAATGATTAAATTTAAGAAAGTACATAATAATTTTCAAATGAAATTAAACAAAGATATAGAAGAGGTAAAAACGTCTAAATATATATGGGTGGGATCAGATAAATCAAAACATATATATATAAAATTAAACCCTCTAAATATCAAGAAATTCTAAAGAGCAAAATTACAAATAATTATAAAATAGACTATATTAATACTATTGAACAAATAGATAAGGATACTACTAATTTTGCGAGTAGATTACAAATTGAAGATAGGTTAGGAAAATTTAAAAAGAAAGAAGCTTATATTCTATTTTAGGACCATAAACCTAATTTTGAAAATAAATTGCAAACCAGACTGATTAATATTAATTGCTGAGTTTTAAGCAAGGAGGTTTCAAGTGCTATTTTTAAAGTCTTTAGTATGTCGCGACTTAGGATTGAACCCCGGTTTCCCGGACCATTGGCGAACATTCTACCCACTAGACCATATATCTATAACACTGGGATCATTATACTCAAATAAAATCCCGTTAGGTCTCAAACAAAAAGAAAATTAGAAGATATATGTGTATTTATTTTGAAAATCTTGCCCGAAGTTTCAAAGGATATTTGTTGGTATAGAATGTTCTAAATGAGAGGTTATCTATGGTTTAACAAAGATGTGTATATGTTACCCAACTGTAAGTAGAAAGCAGAGTTAATTTTACGGCGATAGCTTTTGGGTAAAAAGCAAGATTTTGAAATAAAAGGTGGACATTGATTTTTATTAACTTTCTCGAAGATATTAGATTTTATTTCCTGCAATCTGTCTTCTTTCTGAAATTATGAATAATCAAAATGATCAATTATGATTGATTTCATAAGCTGAGCTGATTTAGAGTTTCTTCAAATTTTCCATGTGAATTTAACATTTAAAAGTTTTCTTGGAATATATAAATTCCAAGTGGAAGCGTTTCGATTGTTAGCTATTTATTATTTTTTGTATAGTTGTTTCGTAAAAGGTTTTCCCTACTGTTCTATCAAATACATATAAATTTTAAATCTATCTATTTGATACATAAATGGGACTTTAACATATACTTCGACCTCGGGTCAGAGTGGATCTGAGAGTAATGACAATGAAAAGATACACCACTTTTCAGGTCTCCAGAACTATAGCCTTATAACCAGATGCAGTTAGTAACATATCCAGGTAACAATCTTTTTAAATGGCAGCCTTATCTCTCGCAAAGGGGGATACAGTAGACGTATTATTGGCTCTTCT
>OY757905.1:129368192-129384275 GCA_963585895.1 Sepioteuthis lessoniana | reverse complement strand
CTTCTGACAGGGATGTATTCTTTCTAGGAGTAAATTTGCAGTTTATAACAATCTGTGTCTGCAAATACAGTCTTATGTGGTCAAAATACCACAGGATATAAGTGCAGCGAAATCAACTTATAGTTATTCCTGCACAGAATCAATTAGAAAAAACAGTTAATAGCACTTTTTACTTTACCATAAAAATCATATTGTGAAGTCTGTGTATGTATTTTATTTGGTATCGGTAACTGCAAGTATATGAAATTGGGAATATATTCAGCTGAAAGTGTTAGATTGACAAGCTTCACCAGAGGTGGGTGATGCGCCCCTAGGTTAACGGTTGATTTCGCCAACAACCAAACCAGAAATTAATGAAATATAAGAGAGCCAATAAGCATTAGTATATTCTCAACAAAATCTACTGAACAATATACGAACTGGAATTACATGTAAAACACTATCTATGATCATAAAATTGATTGATTGTAACGGCATATTAAGGAGGTACCTGTGGTGTAATGGTTATCGTCATAGGAAATAGATACGGTGACACGAGTTCAAATCTTGGACGAGACTGATTGCATTTCACATAGCACTAATACCTTTTGGAAAGGTATGAATCCAATTATTCCCCCTCCAGCTATGGGTAAATAGTTGGGCAGACTTGGTTCTTCAGTCTTGGTGAGGCAACTAGTCTAGGAAAAGAAAGACTCTGAATTCAAACCAGTTAAACTCTGCTTAAAGAATGACCTTGTGTCATATCCTGCCCGAGCGGAGGGGTGGGTAAATATGAATTGTAACGGCATATCCGCTCGTCGAGGGTATTTTTATGTCATGAGGTTAGGACCTCGCATTCTTTATGCATTAATGTGTATATTTTTTCTTTAGTTTTCTTTTAAGAGGATTTCACGTATCTCCAATTCATTCGAAAATCTAAATGGTTTCAAGTAATCATTCTAATTTAATGATAGCGGGTGTCCTTGTGATGTAATGGTTAAAGCGATGGACTGCGGAATCGTAGTATGCGAGTTCGTACTCCAGTACTACGTTCACTTTCAGGCAAATACCCTTGGAAAAGATATGAACCCCCTTATCCTCCCAGCTAGGGGTTAAATAGCACCACTACTGTTCTTCTAGGAAAATGTATTTGGCATTAAATAACCTACAAAGGTTGATATGCCATTAAATAAAGAAACCAAACCAAACCAATTTAATGATAGTTATTTATTTGAAGACAGTTTGGTAGTTTCAAGTAACTAATATATTTTCCAATAAACAATTATAGCTTCAGGTAACTATTCTCTATACAAATAATTAACAATTATATAACCTCAAAAATTCTTATCAAAGAGACATAACTTGCATACAGTTGCATGGTTTCAAGTATTTTCATATAATACAAATGATTATTTTCTTTCAAGTAATTATTTCTATTTATTAATCGTCATTTTGTTTTCCCATTGTTATAAGGTTTCAAGCAACTAATTATAAGGTTAAGTTAAATATTATGATACCAGGTATGTATTTTTAAAACAAATAATTAACTATTATATAGTATCAAGTATTTCTTGCAAAATAACCTTTTTAAGATATATCTTTCACACATAGATACTACTGTTCCAGATCAGAGTGGACGTGAGCTAAATAGCGATGAAGGAGTACTCCGTATTCCCCACAGACCATTTACACCATCAAGTGCATTTTATGTCATACTCAGGACATTTGGTGGGGATGATGGGGTCCTTACTTCTATGGAAGGGATACAGTCGGCATATATCTTTACTCAGGTAGGTTCTGTTATGTTTGGCTGATTTCAACCAACCTTTGAAAAATTGTTTGAATAGTGCTCTGAACCATTTTAGACTGAATCTGCCTCTCACTCAACACGTTCTAGTAAAAAAAAGTGTCCGTATCACAGCTTTAATTCAGCCTCTTAATAATCGTTACAAATCAGCTGATTTTTTTTTCCTTCTTATATGTCGACTAGAGATAAATAGATAGATTGATAGAAAGAGAGAGAGAGAGAGAGAGAGAGAGAGAAGAAAATCCCAAGAATGTGGAAAAGAGACGTGGTCAAGTGGATCTCAAAGGAGAATATCAAGACTACTGAACTATTAAATTCTGCTAGATCCCTTCGAAGAGTTTGAGAGATTCTGAGCCGATGAATGTCTATCAAACACTGGCAGTTAGTGGAAGATTTAGCTCTTGAAACAGTCCCCCAATACTTGGAAAATACTGAGAAAAATACGAGCAAGAATCAACGTTATCTACACCATAACACATTTAAAATCTCTAAAGATATTTGGAACAGTTTTGAAAAGTAGGGGGGAGTGGTTTTCAAGCAAAATTCATTGAAAAACAATTAAAGCTGGTGGAAAAAAAAACTCCAAAGGAGGAAAATAATAATAATAATAATAATAATAATAATAATAATAATAATAATAACGACTCTAAGAATATATAGAAAAACACGAAAGAGGACTGATTACGGCCATCAGAAACAATACTGACAACGCGATAGATAACAGAATGACAACAAATAGGAAACAAAAATGGGAAGGAAAACAATTACAACGACTAATAACCAACATCTCACATGACAAAACCTGGACATGGCTAAGAAAAGGAAACTTTAAGAGAGAAACAGAATCTCTCCTAATGGCAGCACAAAACAGCACCATAAGAACCAATCATATCAAGGAGAGGATAGATAAGACGCAACAAAATAGCAAATGTACGTTATGTGGAGATATAGACGAATCTATCAATCACATAATCAGCGAATTCAGCAAATTAGCACGGAAAGAGTATAGGACGACGCAGGATGGGTGTGCACGGTGATCGACTGGAATTAATGCAAGGAACAGAAATTTGACCATACGAACAAATGGTATTAGCACAACCCAGAATCTTTCCCAGAAAATAAGTCACACAAATTCCTCTAGGATTTTTTTAGCCAGAAACGGATTCCCTAATCTCGACCAGATGATCGAAACTTATAATAATCAATAGCAAAAAAAAAAAAAAAAGAGAACGTGCAGATTTGTGGACTGCGCTATCTCGTCTGACCACAGAGTAAATTTGAAAGAAAACGAAAATAAGGATAAGCATTTGGACCTTACTAAGGAATAAAAAAGCTGTAGAACATGAAAGTGACGGTTACATCAATTGTAATTGGTGCTCTTGGTGTAGTCACCAAATGATTAGTGCAAGGACTGGAAGACTTAGAAATAAGAAGACGAGTGGAGACCATCCAAACGACCACATTTCCGAGATCGGACAGAATACTGAGAAGAGTTCTGGGAACTTGAGGAGATTTGTTGTCACTTAGACTCCAGTGAAATAACATCAACTGACGCTGATGTGAAAAACTCTCAAGGAGTAATAATAGTAATAATGGAATGTGGCCAAGAAAAATGTGATATGCTAATAATGAAAAAAAGAAAGTTAGAAAGAATGAAAACGCTCTGAGAAAAGGAAAATTACAAATTCTTAGAAATATGAGAAGCGTACACCAGCATTAAAGTCAACATGAAGAAAAAAATTAAAAAGAGTAACGAGAAAACTTCGGGAAACGAAGCTCTGACCCAAGAATGCAAGCGGGTTGTTACCTTTGAAAGATAATCGGGTTCATTCCTGAACGGATGAAGGAAGAACTTCAGTGAATGGACCAGAGATCAAGACAGCTAATGATGATGCATAAGGCCTTACATGAAACTGATGATATATTCAGCCTGTCAAGAAAAGAAGGAAGAAGATCAAAGTCCTGCATTGAAGATGGCGTAGATGCGACGACTCGAATACTCCATAAAAAAAGAGCAATGGAAGACTAATTACAACAACCAGAAACCACAAAGGCACCATAAACAGAGCAACAATATATTTGCTATATAAATGGAAAGAAAGACAGCTATATGGATATTTCATGTGACAATATATGGATATTTCATGTGACAAAGTAACGAAAATAGAAAGAAAGATAACTGTATGGATATTTCAAGGGACAAACTAACGAAATCTCATCCTGGAAGAGCGAGACAGGGCTAAAAATCGGAAACTTTTAGAGAGAAAGTGACTCTATCCAAATTGTAGCACATAACTATGCCATAAGGACAAACTATATTAAAGAAAACTTGATAAGACACAACAAAATAGCAATTATAGGTTATGTGCTAATGAAGACGAAACAATTAATCACATTTTAAGTTAATGCAGCAAATTATCGCCAAAGGAGTATTAGACTAAACACAATTGACTGGAGAAGGAGAGACACAGGGAACAGATTCAGAAATTTAAATTTGACTTTTCGACTAAATTGTATATGTACAATCCAAAATCTGACCGGGAGAAACAGATGCACTAAATTCTCTGGGATTTTAGAATGCAAAACGATCCCGTTATACCACCCAGAAAAAGCAGACGTACTGACAGCAAATAAAACAACAAAAAAAGAGAACCTGCCAAATAGAGGACTTTGCAACCCGGTTGAACTCTGACTGAAAATAAAAAAAAGCAAGAAAAAACAAAAAGAGAGACTAGTAATAAGACTTTGCCAGAGAACTAAAAGAAGTTGTGGAACGTGAAGTTGGCGGCAATGCAAATTGTAATTGGTGTGCACAGAAGAATCTATGAAGGCCAAATAAGGGAACTGGAAGAGTTGGAAATCGGAAGACAAAGAGAGACCATCCAAACTACAGCATTATTGAGATCGGCCACAATACTAAAAAGAGTCCTGAAAATTTGAGGAGACTTGCTGTGACTCAGATTTCGGTGAAAAACCATTAGCTAACGCTGCGTGAAAAATCATAATAATGATAATAATAATTATAATAAACATCGACGACAACAATTTCATCCTACTGACGAGTGGTACATAAAGAAACAAGAATTTTTTCCTGAAATGAGAAACTCAAATTCTCTGGGATTTTTTTATTAAAAAAGATCTCCTTCTCCAGGCCAAAAGTTTAGGTCTAGTTTTGGCAAATGAAAATATAATAACACGCACACACACACATACACACACAAACACACACGTATATATATATATATATATATATATATATATATATATATATATATATATATATATATTGATGACGCAACATTCAAATCGTGCATAAACTTTAATATGTTTATAAGTAAAAGCAGAATATTTAACTTTTGATTTTTACTGATTGAATGATATAAATCAATAAGTATAACTCCATTGATGAGTGGAACTCTTTCATGTTGTTCATAATAAAGTACAAAAAAATGGATTTTTTTCAGTTTGTTTTAAGCCCCCAACAGACACTGCGTTTATATATCACACCGATTATATTAACGAAATTTGAATAAAAAAAAATTGTCCCAAATTATTGTTTCTAAATTTGCTGCTAATTGTAAAAAAATATCTTGATTTCCAAGGAAATTAAAAAAAAAAACATGAAAATATTTCAAACAACTGGGTACTTTTTTGAAATACTATTTTGAATACAAACCAAAAAAAGAAATTGTAATAAGGAAAAAAATATTACTTTTCAGATTTTTTTTATTACGAAGCAACAATGTTACCTTTTTTTGATGGCAAAAAATAAACGAAACCTTTGTTTATCAATAACTGCAAAATTGATGTTTAAACAAATATTTCGTATTTCTTAGAGCAAAACATATTAATATTAAACTGTGTTAAAAATGATCATAGTAAAAAAATAATGCTTTTCATTTGAAATTATACGCTAAATTTTTCTCCTAAAGATAGGTAAACATTTAAAATTTAAGCTTCTTTTTATTTCAGATTTGTATTCGGTAAAAGAGAAAATGAATTAGACGAATACATGTTTATCACTGTAATTCAATAAACAATTTAGAACAGAATATATTTTTATTGTCATATTTTTATTTCAAGTGAATAGATAATAAAATCTAATAATTTTTCCCACTACATACGATTTGAGGGTTACACTTTCGAAATAATATTAAATGTAAAAAAAAAGAAAGAAAACCAAAAGATAAAAAAATACAAGGAAACAATATTCCTAAAATAAAAGAATATTTCAATTCGTAAAATTCTTACATTGTTAATTTTTTTTGTTGTTAAATTTTCATAGAGTAAGTAAAAATGTAGATTAAAATCATTTCCTTTTTCAAAAGTTGTTAACTGAGAATTGTTCTGCAAACGAATACTAATTGCAAAAAAAAATACAGGAAGCGAATATATATATATATATATATATATATATATATATATATATATATATATATATATATATATATATATATATATATATATATATATATATATATGGAAATGTTTTACACATTTCAAAGGTATAGGGTTAAATACTTATATACTACGTTAACTTCTAAAAATCGAAAAAATATTCACAAAATAAAAAATACTTTTCACTTGATTTGGCGATGTTTTTCGACTATTGATAAAAGATTTAGGATCCATTTTCAATTCTTATCTTCCTCCTCTTTTCTCCTGACTATCTCACTCTATATTCTTCCAAAAATCCTTTTGTGCAGTCATTTTCTGGGTTTTTCAGCTTATCTATCTATCTATCTATTTATCTACTTGGGGCATTCAATAAGTTTCCAGACTTTTTTACACAGGTATTTAAAATTGTCGTAGATTATTGAAAATTCAGTATGTTATTGCAATACATATTATGAGATGACTGACCAATTTTCATAATTTCAGATTCAGATGAACAGCTACAGCAGGAATTGGAATACACCCTACTAAAGCCTGATTGTCACTGCTGGTGAATTTCAAAATGCAATCTGGACTTTAGAAGAACGATATGCAATAAAATTCCGTTTTAAACTTGGAAAAAATGATGCCACAGAAACGTATGGAATGGTTCAGACTGCTTTTCGACGATCTTGCATGAATCGAGCATCAATTTTTGAGTGGCATAAGAGATTCAAGGAAGGCAATGAGTCTGTGAGGGATGATGAGAGGTGTGGGAGGAGTAAGGAAGTCAATACACCTGAGTTGATTGGCCAAAGGTTTAGGGTTAGGGTTACTATGCTGAAGTTTTAAGAGAGTTCAGGAAGAGATTCCTAGGGAAGAGGCCAGCAATCTTCAAATCGGGTCAGTGGCATTTCGATCAGGACAATACACCAGTTCACAACTCTATCCTTGTCACAGACTATTTGAGCAAAATGGGCATCAAGACAATTCCTCACCGTCCCTATAGTCCAGACCTTGCTCCCTGTGTCGTTGGGTTTTTCCCTTAGCTCTGAGACTGTCGTTATGAGAAAATTGAGGAGATGAAAGAGGCTGTGACAAAGGTCATTGACACGCTGTCTCAAAATCATTTCCATGGGGCCTTCCAGAAGTTGTTAGAAAGGTACAACAAGTGCGTTAAAGCCGGAGGAGACTACTTTGAAGGGGAGTAGAGTTTCATGGGTGTACTATTAATAAAAGTGCCCATCGAAAAAGGTCTGGAAACTTATTTAATGATCCTCGTATCAATCTGCATCAAGTTGATAAGAAAGTATGCATATATATATATATATATATATATATATATATATATATATATATATATATATTACATGAAGATAATCTGAGAGTAAGAGGAAAAGGATATGTAGGATTTATTACGTGGCCAATGGTAAAACAAAAAAAAATAATGAGAAAAAGTGACAAAAGACATTCAAGATCATTTTTCTTTAACAGCTCTTTCACGATTATATAATACTGCTTATATTAGCATGTTTATTTTGGTATTAAATCAATTAAAGAAAGATAAATTCAGACATTAATAGTATTTACAGTATTGAGGTGCAAGAAACAGTTTTTTAAATGATCAGTGAAATAAATCTTGGTTTAATCAAAAAGAAAAAAAAAACGCGAAAAAAGGAATGACACAGAACATCTTAAAACTAGAAAAAAATTATTGTTTGCATTTATGCTTATACATACATAAAATAGATTGATATATAGATAGATAGATATGAATATATTTTAGTAGATAGTTTGGTATGAATATACATACGTACATACATACATGTTGTAGTATGGTGAAGGAAGAGATACACAGAGAAATGCAGAGTTAAATCCTTTTATTAGTTGAACTATTCAAGTTAGACGAACCAGACATGCAGGACACTGCTGGAGAAGCAGGGACGAACTCATAAGAGATGTACTCTTATGGACCCCCACACATGGCCGTGCAAAAGCAGGACGACCAGCACGAACATACATTCAGCAGCTATGTGAGGATACGGGATGTTGTCCTGAAGACCTACCTTGGGCGATGAACAATAGGGAGGAGTGGCGAGAGAGGGTCAGGGATATCCGTGCTACCAGCGCGACATGATGATGATGATGATGATGATGATTAGTTGAACAGTACAATCCAGAATATATGCAATATTCACACTCTCTTATCGTAAGAGTGTTACGCTAGATGTCGATATTCAACAACTGCCGACCGCTATGCATGAATCTTCTTTTATAGATCTGGGCTACCGGATATCAGGTAGTACGAGCCATCTCACAATATATATATATCAAGTTGCGCTGCTAGCACATTTTACCCTAATTCTGCCTTTCCATTCATCCCAAACTTCCATCGCTTCCAGCAGATCTTCCAGACAAAATTCTGTCAACTCAAATAACTGTTGTAGGTACGTTCTGGTTGTTTAGCCAACACTGCCACGTCCGTGAGAAGCGTTCAATACGGGGACGTCACTTATGATTTGTTCAACCGACTCTCGCATGTTGTGTTCGTCTTTTTTGGTTAGTTTGAGCAATGGGAGGTAAATTGATGTACAGCAGTTTTTTTTCGCGGGATGCTGCATCCAGGATTTATTCAATATAACTCGTAGCATTCTTTTCACTCTATGGTTCAATACATGTTTTATCAACGTCCATGTTTTGTATCTGTACAATAGTATTGAAACAACAGCTGCATGGAAGAAATTTGTTTACGAGAAACAATATATAATGCAAAGCTCTTCGTAAGAATTGAGCACTCTGGTAGCCGATAGGGTATAAAAAATGTAAACAAAGGCTGCTAAAAATAAAAAAATACCTTAAAATTCCCTTAGCCAACGTGGTCCGCTTGGTGGACG
This sequence comes from Sepioteuthis lessoniana, assembly GCA_963585895.1. Lineage (NCBI taxonomy): Eukaryota > Metazoa > Mollusca > Cephalopoda > Myopsida > Loliginidae > Sepioteuthis > Sepioteuthis lessoniana. The sequence continues at coordinate 129,375,221 of OY757905.1, read as the reverse complement.
AGTAGTCTGAAGCACAGTCTAACGTAAAGTTGGACGGGTTTCGATCCCGGCTTCGAGCGTCCTGCGTGTCTAGCCACACTGAAGAGTTCTGATAGAACGAAATAGTCCGTCTGTGGAAGACTATATATATATATATATATATATGAAAGAGAAAATGGATTCATAACTTCTCATTTGTATGAGCACGAAGTAAAATATAAAACACCTAATTTGAACTGAGAATTAATTTTTATTTATTGCGGACTTTTTGTCCTCATCTTGGTAGTTTTTTTGTGTGTTGTTTCTTCTTTCACTACGTTTCGGGCAAATTTCACCTCTGACCTTCTTCAGGTGATTTACTGCGACCTCGGATAGGAATGCTGAGTCTTGTAACCGTATCCCCAGTAATTACTGCCTTCCATAGTTGTTGTCTATCGCACCACATTTTTGACCAAGTAAACCTCTGGCCGGCTTGGGTTGGATTTGAAACCGCTATCTTCTGACAATGCTCACCTGGAACCGTAGAGACTCAACGCCTCTATCCGCTGCGCCCCGGGCCCCGAAGGGCGATCAAGGATGGATTTTTTGGTCTTATAAATCCTTATCTGGTCTTCCAGAGAAGGGTCCGTATCGAATTTTGTGCTCGTCTTTAATTGGAATCATTTTGAGATGAAGCTTCTTAATCTGAGAATTAAAAAACGTGGTGCGATAGACAACAACTATGGAAGGCAGTAATTACTGGGGTGCGGTTACAAGATTCAGCATTCCTATCCGAGGTCGCGGTAAATCACCTGAAGAAGGCCAGAGGTGAAATTTGGCCGAAACGTTGTGTAAGAAGAAACAACACAAAAAAAAACCTACCAAGATGAGGACAAAAGTCCGCAATAAATAAAAATTAATTCTCAGATTAAGAAGCCTCATCTCAAAATGATTCCGATTAAAGACAAGCCTCATTTGAACTTTGTTCTGCGATTTCATTTTACATGACGGTAACCGTTACGCTCTGCATGTCTCTGTGTAAAATATGTATCTGATCATCAAACCATTAATGCGGTCAACAAATTCTTCTATATGTAATACCAAAATTTCATTATCCACATGCCATATTTTTATAAGCGATAACTTCAAATGATATCTGGTATTTTGTTATGAACAGAGCACAGTCAAATCAATAAGAAACACTATCTATCTATTCATCTATTTACGTGTGAATGTGTGTGTAAATGAATAAATATGAAGAAAATGGTCTTCATACGTAGATTTTATCTATATTTGAATAAATTTCTTACGATAAAAATTTCGGTTTTTGAATTTAACCATCATCAGGGTATTCAATATCTGATGTTGTACATTCTAAATTGCGGTTATCTTTTTGGAGGAAAAAAAAAATGAGAGGGCTTTTAACATTCTATTATATATATATATATATATATATATATATATATATATATATATATATATATATATATATATAGACATCGAGAAAATAAGCTGGGAATTAGAATAATATGTTGCCCTGTCAGCTGAGGCTGTAGAATACACTGACTGCACCTCTGCAGAGGGGTTAGACCCCCACCATAACGAGTGTCATGGATATGACACTAAACAGTCTGATGGTGAGGTTACAGCAGTGCTGGAGCTTTGGGGAATGCGGAGTACCCCTTCATTGCCATTGCTCCCAGGTCCACTCTGGCCTGGAGTGGTAGCAACTGATAGGGCCCTATCTATGGGTTAAATAGAACTAACAGCATACTTATGCTAACATGAATTGAGTAAACTGAATAGCTTGAAATAGAAATGTTTTTGACAAACCGTACTTACACTTAAACTGCGTGCTCATGCTTAACTGAATTATTTCAAATAGAACAGTTTTTCGACATTAAAACTGTATTTATACTTAACTGAATTATTACATATAACTGCTTGAATAGTTTGAAATGGAAATGTTTTTGACAATTAAACTGTGTACTTATGCTAAACTTAACTATTTTCAATTGAACAGATTATTTAAATAAAAATGGATTTGGCGTTAAATAACCTACAAAGGTTGATATGCCATAAACCCAACAAACCAAACCAGAATAATATGTAAATCATATTGGGACTGCTGGCTTTTTTAAACTTTGAGACTACCCTTTGACCTATAGTAAAAGCTATCTTGGACTGGAAATATCTTGGCCAAATCAGCTGTGGCTGCAGAATATACCGATTGCATTTCTGCAGAGGAGTAAGTCTCCTCTTATGAAGGTCTGGATAAGACGCTAAACGATCTGAAAGTGAAGCTACAGTAAATGTTGGAGCTTTGAGGAATGCGGAGTACTTCTGTGTTGCTTTCGCTCCTGGTAATAGCTCCTGACAGGGTTCTGTGTATTGTTCAACAAAAACTAAACTACGTACTACTGCTATACTGAATTATTTGAAATAGAAGTGTTTATGTGTATGATATGGATTTGGCTTTATATAACCTACAATAATTAATATGCCATCGAACAAAACCAAGACAAACTAAATTTGCTGTCCACAATAAACTAACGCCCATGACATGTATGATAACTCAATGGGTGCAATAATATCTACATATTGAGGAGAATTTGAGTTAATTTGTCGCTGACATGCCATCAATCATAATGACTGACTTGGCAAAATTATGAAACTCATTAATAAAATCTGAATTCCCAGCTAATTATACTAATATATTCGAATGAAAGGCTTTCTGAATACGTTTTTATTTACTTTGTTTTATTAACCTCTCTCTCTCTCTTTCTCTTTCTCTCTCTCTTTCTCCCTCTCTCTTTTCTCTATCCGTCTGTCTCTCCCTCTTAGTATATATATATATATATATATAAGCACATTCAACTCGTGATTGAAATCAACACGATTAGGACTTTAATTTCATTTTAATAAAACTAGTCTAAGCGATTTTTTAATACCAGCGTTTAGTAAAGCAAAAGATTTTGTAAATGCCCATATCTCTATTCGCAAAATACCTCGCTCTCTGCAACACTTTCTTGTTTCCTAAAATGAAAATCCATCTGATTCACATGACTCTACACTGAAATCAGAAAAAAAAAACAGAGAAAGATTCACGATATGATTGGTCGCCAAATGCTAAAAGTTTTATTACAAATCGTTACGCGTTAACTGTAAGAAACAGGAGACGTCTGAATGACATAATCTGAACAACGAGTATGAAACATTTATAATCGCCCATACAGTCAAATAAGTTGAATTCATATCACCCAAGCTAAAAGCCAATGGTGAAGTTCCATCGGAGTCAATAACAAATAGAGAAAAATGAGATAAAATAAAATAAATCATTCTTACTTTAGAAAAGAAATCAAAATTGATGCTAATGCAGAGGAGAAAATGCCAGTACCAAGTGAGAATTAACAAAAACCAAAAAGAACTAGAACACATTCAGAGTTAAATTAATATAATCAGAACCACAATTAGCATGGCAAGTAGTCAATGTTGATTAGCATAGCAGACAGTACATAAGGTGAGTAGTAGGAAGACTAAATCATGAGCAAAATTACCCAGTTGACTGGAGCTGTAGAATATACAGACTGCATGTCTGCAGAAAGGTAAGACTCTCCAATCGAGGGTCCTGTGACGCAGTCTGCTGGAGCTGCAGAATATACCGACTGCATCTCTGCAGAAAGGTAAGACATTCCCAACAAGGATCCACTGACGCATTCGACTGCAGCTGCAGAATATACCGACTGCATCTCTGCAGAAAGGTAAGACTCTCCAAACGAGGATCCTGTAACGCAGTCGGCTGCAGCTGCAGAATATACCGACTGCATCTCTGCAGAGGGATAAGACTCTCCAAACGAGGGTCCTGTGACGCAGTCGCCTGGGGTTGTAGAATATACCGACTGCATCTCTGCGAAATGGAAGACTCTCCCAACAAGGATCATGTGACGCAGTCGGCTGCAGCTGTAGAATAAACTGACTGCATCTCTGCAGAAAGGTAAGACTCTCCTAACAAGGGTCCTGTGACACAGTCGGCTACAGCTGCAGAATATACTGACTGCATCTCTTCAGAAAGGTAAGACTCTGCCAACAAGTGTCATGTGACGCAGTCGGCAGGGGTTGCAGAATATACCGTCTGCATCTCTGCAAAAAGGAAAGACTCTCACAACAAGGGTCCTGTGACGCAGTCGGCTACTGCTGCAGAATATACTGACTGCATCTCTGCAGAAATAGAAGATTCACCCAACAAGGGTCATGTGACGCAGTCTGCTGGGGTTGCAGAATATACCGACTGCATCTAATACACCGACTGGTAAGACTCCCCCATTGAGGTTTCTGGATATGTCATAAAACAATCTGATAGTGAGTTTTCAGCAATCCGGGAGCTTTGAGAAATTCGGAATAACTCTTTCAATCGATTCAAGTTCTAGTCTTCCCCGGAGTGGTAGCACCTGATAGGTTCCTATCTATAGTTCAATTAGAATTCAATTTGAGATTTAAACTGTGTACTAATGCTAAAATTAATTGCTAAAAATAGTTGAAAATGAACTGATTTTACATTTAACACTGCGTAAAACACTGTTCTTCAGCTAAATTCAGTTGTTTTAAATAGAACTCTTTGATCATTTAAATGTGTGCAAATAAATGACTGATGTTTAATTTAATTGCTAGTGATATATAACAATACTTGAACCATTTAATTTGTTAACATGCCAAACTGAACTAAGTGAAATTGAAATGTTGACATTTAAACTGTATTTATGCTAAACTGGTTCGTTGAAATAGAAATGTCTTTAATTTAACTGCCTGTTAATAAAAACTTAGTTTAAACAAATGACTGTGTGTAAACAAAAATGTTCTTATCCTTAACTATTTGAAATTAAGCGAAACTATTAAATTGTGTGAAAAATTGCTCAGGCTGGTTTTAATATCATCATCATCATGTCGTGCCGCTAGCACGGATATCCCAGACCCTCTCTCGCCACTCCTCTCTATTGTTCATCGCCTCTGGCAGGTCTTCAGGGCTACATCCCGTATCCTCACAGAGCTGCTGTGTGTATGTTCGAGCTGGTTGTCCTGCTTTTGCTCAGCCATATGTGGGGGTCCATAGGAGTACATCACTTATGAGCAAGTCCTTGCTTCTCCAGCAGTGTCCTGCATGTCTGGTTGGTCTAAGTTGGATATTTTTCGTGATGGGAGGCAAGTGGACGTATAGTTGGCGCCTTGTGGGCTGTTGCCGCTAGGATTGTTCAATATTGCTCGCAACATACTTGTGTAATTGCCGTCTAGCTTCTTCCCCAGCCGTTTTGTTAACGTCTAAGTAGTGCATCCATACAGCAGTAGTGACACGACCGCTGCTTGGAAGAAACTGCGTTTCATTTTATCGGTCAGGTCTGATGATGTCGACAAAATGTGTTTAGAATCATATATCAAATATATATTTAAAAATGATCTGACATTAAATGGACTAGAGTTTGTAATTTGCCATAAAATCAAATCAAACAAAACAAAACCAATCAAGAGGAAAGTTAAAGCTGTCAGCCAAGAAGAAAGACTGCAAAAGTGGAAAGAGCATATACAGAATGTTCTCGGAAACTCTTCCTTCTTCATTGGTAAATCAGTCAGAAATGATTAATTGCCAGCTAGACATCAAACTAGAACAGTTAACCGACGAAGAACTTGACAGAACAAAAAGATGAAATAAAATCAGAAAAGCAGTGGACCCCAATGAAATACCCTCTGAAGTAGGGAAAACAAGAAAATTTGACGATTTTTTCACTGATTATTCGACGCTGTCTGTAAACAAAATTTAATAGAGAAATTGAAAAATGACTACATACTTCCCTCAAGAAAGACGAGCACGAAATCAGTTAGAATTGCAGAAATCATAAGAAATCCTTTTGAAGCTCTTGAGGTTTCTAATGCTATGTTGCAATTCTGTTATCAAGAAAATTCTTGGAAAAAATCAGAAAGGTATTTGGAGAAATAGACCCAGGACATAACATAGTCTTTCTATCCATTAAATCATCGAAGGAGTAGTGCAAAAAATCTCGAGAAACACTATTATTCGAATAAGATTTGCATTTTGTCTCTCTAAATATACTGGGTTAGAAATAATGATTCTCTTCAAAGATACGAAAGTATTGAATCGCTCACCTGATGGCAACCCGAATTCTTTGACATTATCGTAGGAATCTTGTCGAGTGATATATTCAAACTATATACCTTATAATCGTCGGAGATTCCTAACTTTGAATGTCGGTAGAACTAATAAAAGAAAATTGCTTTACACTTAAGAGGCAAGAAACTACAGATACCATTCACAACTATGACTGATGTAGACTATGTAGATGATCTAGAGCTTCTCACAAATATATACCTGTCCAAGCTGAATTCCAGCAGCTTAGTACAACCAGCAGGGGGCTTTAGTGTTTGTATGAACGTAGATAAAACAGAGTTCAAATGTTTTAAAAAAGGAGCGATATCCGCTTAAATTGACGGGCCAATAAATTAGTGGAAGGTGCACATATCTCGGTAGCAATATCTCATCTACTGAAATTAATATCAACATACGCTAAGCAAAGTCATGTATTGCTATAGACAGCTTGTCAATCATAGGGAAATCTGATATCTCCGACTGAAAAAAAAAAACGGGCTTCTTCAGAGCTGAAATGTTTCAACTCTACAGTACGTATGAACGATCTGAACACTCTAAAACGCATGGATAAAAACGCTACATGGGATGTATACAAGAATGTTCCGTGTTGTTTTGAACCAATCCGAGAAGCAATACCCCACAAACAGCAGCTGTACGGCCAATTACCCCCAATCTCACAAATCATCCGAGTTGTTTTATGGGCTTCAATACATAGACGTGTTAGTTTTGGGTGACTAACAATAATTTATTTCATCAGATATATGTGGAGACTGAATGTAGTTTAGAGGACCGAGCTCGAGAAAAGGATAATAGGGATGGATGGTGAGATAGTCAGTAAACTATGTGTGATCAAAATGACTTGATGATGATGATGATGATGAGGAGGAGGATGAGGAGGAGGAGGAAGAGGATTAGTA
>OY757905.1:129233192-129363192 GCA_963585895.1 Sepioteuthis lessoniana | reverse complement strand
TACAAAAATACCTTTAAAACCTCAACATACGATTCTAAGCTGTATTTTGGTTAGAGATGTGTCAGTCAACTACATCTGATGGTGAGGTTCCATTTATGGAAATCTGGATAATATGAATGATTTGTCATTACTTCCAGGTCAATCCTAATTCGGAGTGATGGGCCAGTTAGGATGCCATCTAAAGGGCAACTAGTTTTGTTTAATAATTATTCATATTTGATAGGATCAAAAGCAAGAAAAAGCTTAAAAAGCCAATTACACAAAAATGTATATGTGAAAATACTATGAACGTGATTCCATAAACATTCGGCATAAAATTTCCAAGATGGTATGACATGTCATTAAAATGAATTAGTTTTTTTTTAAAATTGACAACGACACAGTTGGATGTGCCTGATTCAATGTAACGCAAATGTAACGTTACATTTATTTCGACATTTTTTTTAAAGAAATTATTTTAGAATGTAACGTATATTATGGCAGTATTGTACTTCGCAATGTGTGAAATGTTATGAGATTTACTTAAAATAAAGTAGAAAATGTGCAAAAGAACTAAACTGAACTATGTCTGCTTTATGAGGTAGAGGGAACAATAACGAACAATTTTTTTAAATAGTCACTCTCATATAAATTAAACTGAAAAAGGCTAGAATCGTTCGACGGAACACTCTTAAAAATTAATTCGAATTCAAGTAGAGAAGCTATCATATCTAATGACAACTAATTAACTGGAAAATCGAGTTGGTACACTAAAACTAAACAAACTAAAACAAGTTTTTCCTCAGTGTAATATTTGGGCCTTTTTGTCCATAGATGTCTGATTTTCTATCAATCCTTTCTAATTTATCTCTGCATTTATTTTTTCTTTATAAATTTTCCTTCCTTTTTTTTTATTCTCCAAACATTTGATAATTTTTCTCCATTGATTTACTCCTTCTATCTTTCTTTCCTTGTAACTCCTGTTTCTATACCGATCTGTTTTTCGATGCTTTTTTACTTCCAATCAATCATTAACCTATCCTTCCATCCATTTTCATTTCCTTCCGAAGAAACCACTTTCTTTCTTTCTTTCTTTCTTTCTTTCTTTCTTTCTTTCTTTCTTTCGGTCATTCGTTTGTTCGTTCTTGTTTTCTCTTCCTTTTCTCCCCTTTTTCCTATTCTTTTCTTTTGCAATTTCTCTTAATGAGACCAAAATGATTGATTGCTTGAGAGATTGATTGATTTTAATGGCATGTTAACTTATTTGGGTTTATTTTAGGCCAAGTAGTTAGGGAATTTCTTTCATTCTATGTTTACATTTAAACTTTGCATGTATTTCTTTCAGTTTTTTTTATTGTTATATAATAACAAGTATTGCTCTCTAATACTATGACCCAGTCGTCTGAAGCTGCAGAATATACCGACTGTATCTACGTAGAGGAGTAAGACCTCCCCAATGAGTGCCCAAGATATGACGCTAAACAATCTTGTGGCGAGATTCCAGTAATCCTGGAGCTTTAAGGAATCCGAATTAACTCTTTACTGCCTTAGCTTCCTAGTCCACTTATGCCTGGAGCCGTAGCAACTGATAGGGATCTATGTATGCGTCAAAGAGAACTAAACAGTGGACTATTGTTAAACTGAATTGCTTGAAATAGAACTATTTTAACATTTAAGATATGCTCTTACGCTAAACTTAACAGTTTGAAATAGAACTGTTTATATGTATAAAACTCGATTTGGCATTAAATAACCTACAATGATTGATATGCCATGAAAACAAATCTCTAATAGAAATAATCAAGCAGGTTCACAAAATAGAGGTGGGAATGGACATAGTAGTTAGGAATTTAAGTTTACTCCACACTTCCAAGAGTTACAGGACTGGTCTTTACAACCAGAAGCAGTTTAATGTCATACCAACAACATCATTTTGGGGAGCGTGTGTCACTCCTCTGCAGAGCATACAGTCAGCATAATGTTAGCCTTTCCGACAGAGAGTTGAACCAAATGAAGATAGAAAGAAATTGTGGTCTTCTTGACATTTCAAGTCTTTTTGAGCTTTTCAGAAAAAGAAAAAAAAACAAGATAGAAATATGTTGATATTGTTATTATTTAAACTTTGACCCAAGTTGAACATTATATGACACAGGGTCAAATGAAGAAGAGAGTTTGCTTACGTCAGTAACTCAAGAGAAAGGTGATATTAAGTTTTAAAAATCAGGATTCAAAATTCCCGATTTTTGGCTAATTGCGAACTCCGAAAATGAGTGCCGTTTGGGTATGTACAACTACTTTAAGCAAAAAGCAAGGACAGTGATAGTTACTAAACATCACTTCCTAACAGCGCGTATTAATGAGAATTTGAACTTTGCAAAGCGTCAAAATATTATTTTTGCAGCGTTAGTAAGTCTTCTATATTTTCTTAATCATTTTCTTTTATTATTTTTATTTATTTTTTGTCTTTCTTTTTTTTCTGACACGTTTTATTGCTTTTTTTCTTTTATTATTTCTAGAGCTCTTTCTTTCTTTCTTTCTTTCTTTCTTTCCAAATATCTTAGACTGAGACCTTCACAGTCTTAATATTACTCCCTTTTTGCAGTGAAGAGTTACACACACTTCTTTAGTCTCGATGACATATAGTTTCTCTGTTTTTATCATACTTACTCAAATACATTTTTTCCCCTTAAATCTTATATTTTAAATCTTTTCTCTTTCCTTGTTCTTCTTAACCCATGTGATTATCAATAGAATGTTTAATTTCCGCTTTGAATAATTAATACGTAATTAACATATGCAAATATTACCGTCACTTAGAAATATATGAATAATCAAGATTTCATATTTAGCTATTTTGTTGTTTTGCTTGATCCAATCATCCGTGCAATGCCATAGATTCAGGTCAAAAATTCACTTTGCGTATAATTCACTTCTGTATTGCAAATAATGTTTAAACGGGAGGCAAATTTAGAGCTATTTCTTTCAATTAAATGCCGCCAATCAAAGAGAACTTTTTTGTGATCCTTGGGAATGTCTTAGAATGAAAGAATATGTTAATTCAAATCCTATTTTCTGAGTTTTTCCCCAGCTTTTCACGTGAAATAACTCACAAATCTAAATGTTAATACTTAATGCAACGATCGTAATGATGATTATAGGTGTTTGAAAAGAAAGGTTTGGTGAACCACAAATGAACAACCACCTAATGCAACGGTCCGTGGTATACGCCAAATTCAAATCATCAATTCTCTTTCAGACCTAGCAAAATTGCCTTTTTCGAGACCGATCAAGCAAATTAAAAGGTATTCTTGTTCTTGACGCAACACTCTAAACTGAGATGAAGACATCGTCGACTTCTTCAGAATAATAAGGTCCTCGTCATTCAAGGCCAGAGACGATCCTGAATAAAAGAAATTAACATTTGAAGCTGTCATATTTCGTAATGGCAGTTGATTTTCTTAAGCAATAACAAGATCTTATCAAATACGATTTTGCAAAATTAACATAAAGTTGCTGGATGTTATTATTTTATTACTTGCTAGCTTTTCCAGACACATTGTAACTTATGGGTTTTACTGGGTCACATTGTCAGAGGGGGGATAGTGCAGCTTCATTTGCGATTGAACAAAAATAACCGTACGGCCAACTGACAGTGAAAAGAAAACAAACAAACAAAGAAATAAACAAACAAAAAAGGATAAATTACCGACATCGTTGAAACCATTCTTAATGTTCTCACCGGATGATCTGAAAAATTTTGCGACGATTTTTTAAAGTAGTAAGGAGATAGGACTCTGATAGCAAAGAGAGAAGTTTTAGGTCACATTGTATTCAACCGAAAATGAAGGTGGAAGATCATGTATGTTTGAGCCAAAAAGAGTACCAACGACCAGCAACTCGGAAAGTCAAGAAAGATTTAATCTACCAAAATCGAAGAGTCTAGTTGTTGGTATGAAAAGAGATCCACGAAAAATACTTACTTTTCTGATCTCTCTCTCTCTCTCTCTCTCTCTCTCTCTCTCTCTCTCTCTCTCTCTCTTAAAAAAAGCAATTGTATTTTGATTAATTATTGACTGAAACATTATCAAATATTACTGAGATTCATTGCACTGTTGTCACTGAGCATAAATATGATAAGAGAAATGATTTACAACCAGAAGAATTTGAGAACATATTTACTTCTAGAAAAAAAACTTTGGACCGACCTTTGAATGAAAGATAAGTAAAGATCGACTCTCCGAGAAACCCTCACGCAACGTCGCAGTCCGCTTGAAATATCCATACAATTGCTTTTCTTCGCATTTTTCTTTACAAGCAATTGTTGCTCTTTTTGTCCTCCTCTTGTTTTATATTGTTTCTGGTCGCAGTGACTAGTCTTTTTTATTACTGTTTCTTATATAGTCTTTCGCATCCTTTTACGATGTATCGAGGCAATATTCAATGAGGGAGAGTTCTATTCCTCCTTCTTTTCTCAACACATAACATCTGTCTATGTCATCACTTGAATATAATTAATTATTTTTCTTGTCACTGGCCAGTTTGTTGAAGTTATTCCCTCGTCCACCCTAGTATCTTACGCGAAGGACAGCCCACATCTTTATCTATTTGATGAGATTTCTGCTTTATTGTTTGGTTTTGAGTAGTTGTGTTGTTCTTCTGAGATACCCTTTTTTTAATTTTTTTCTTTCGTCTTCACTTGTTTGATAATGTTCGCTTCAAATATTTCCAAGTACTTGTAAGTTTTCTTTTCTTGGAGATTTCTGAATTTTTATTGATTTGAACTCAGTTTCTTCCAGGCAGCGGTTGTATCGATGCTGCTATACGGATGCACTACTTGGACGCTAACTAAACGGCTGAAGAAGAAACTAGACGGCAATTATACAAGAATGTTGAGAGCAATATTGAACAAGTCCTGGCGACAACACCCCACAAGACACCAACTATACGGCCACTTGCCTCCCATCACGAAAACTATACCAGTTAGACGAACCAGACACGCAGGACACAGCTGGAGAAGCAAAGACGAACTCATCACTGATGTACTCCTATGGACCCTGAATATGGCCAAACAAAAGCAGGACGACCAGCAGCTATGTGAGGATACGGGATGTAACCCTGAAGACCTGCCAAAAGCGATGAATGATTGGGAGAAGTGGCGAGAGAGGGTCAGGGATATTCGTGTTGGTTTCACGACATGATGATGATGATGATTTCTCTCGTCATTTGTTATTATTAGCACGGAGTATTTTTCAATGCTGAAAATCCATTCCTGATATCTCATAGTATATCCTCACAGGCTGTATTAAGTTTTCCAATCCTTTTTCCTTTTTAGCACGCAGTTTAATATCATCCATGTTCATGAGGTGATTAATCATTTCTTGTGATTTATGATGTTTGGAGACGCATGAGCATTTCCTTAGTATATAAATGAGTGACATCATTGTTATTACCTCAAAGAATGGTGATATCAAATCTCTCTGGAAGATTATCTTTCCGGATTTTCACTTCAGTTCATCTTTTCTTCCAGCTTTGAATTCCACTATCCAGCTTTTCATACCTTTCACTTAAAACTTTATGACTTTGGCTGCTATCAAGTACATTTTGAAGCAGTCAAATATCAAGTACATTTTGAAGCAGTCAAATATCAAGTACATTTTGAAGCAGTCAAATATCAAGTACATTTTGAAGCAGTCAAATATCAAGTACATTTTGAAGCAGTCAAATATCAAGTACATTTTGAAGCAGTCAAATATCAAGTACATTTTGAAGCAGTCAAATATCAAGTACATTTTGAAGCTATGCTGGACCATATCATATGCTTTTCTATTAACAATCTACATCATAGCTACATTTTTCCGTCTCGTTTTGCTCTCGTTGACGATGTTTTTCAATCTATAAATTTTCCGTTCCTCTTCTTCCCAGGTGGCATCCTTTCTGTTCTACTGGTAACAATCCACGAAACATAAAAGAATTGTAAATATCCCCCCTGATTTGTATTTCCCATATCATCAGTACGCACGTTATGGGTCTGTAGTTGCTAAGGGCAGTTTCTTTTTGGAGTTCTTTTTTGGATCAGGGAGGTCTTTTCTTTCGTCATCCATTCCAGTAAGTCTGTTTCTTCTTAGCATCTATACATTTCGATTGATTGTCTTTCGTGGATGGAAGTGATTTTTTTAAACCAGAATCCATGTATACCGTTAGGGCCTAGCGTTTTTCAAATTTGGGAATTTTTTGTTTCTTTAAGTAAACCGGGCTCTATTTTTGGTTTATGTCCTTCTTCTAGTTCTTGAAACTCTTTTTCTTTATTGTTTATATATTCGACTTTTTTGTTATGTTATTTCTGTTTCCATATTTTGCTCGAAAATTGTTTTGCCTCCATTTCAGCCTGTTGTACGTATGTCTTAATACATTCTTCCATTACTTGCTGGTAGGAATTTTATTTCGTTGTTTTGGAATAACCTGTTTTGTCTGTATTGTTTGCTATTGTCTTGATATCTTTTTAATCTTTAATCTTTCACAAATAACTGATTTATTTCCTCTTGTAGTATTGCCTGTTGTAATTGTTATGTTGCTTTTCTCTTTTCTGATTTTCCATCCAGATTTTTAATTTCTGTTCGTGCTCTTTAGGAGAACACAGATTTTTGCAGAGATTTGTTTTGCTCCTGAAGAGTTTAAACTGTTCAATTCTCTGATGTTGTTCGTGAGAGGGTTGTTATTGTATTTTTCTATTTTTTTCAATTTTTTGCCCTGAATGTTTTCTAGTATTTGTTTCCTCGTCTTCTTTTCAGACATAATTCTCTTTACTATGTCGACATTCATTTATTTCATTAGTTTTCTTGCCAAAAATAAACTCGAGAGGCTGAAATTTTTATACTTTTATTTAGCATTTTAAGACCAATAAGCCTGTATGCTCGACCCCTAAAATATATTTGAGGTTTTGCAAATAGCAATATTTGACTTGCAGGGGAAATTTTGAACGATCAAAACTCAAAATAATTAAATCTTTTCCCTCATAGATTGTTAAAAATCATTTTTAGCCAATTATTATCATAAAAAAACTGCAACTTTTTAAATAATTTTGAGACGACGTCAGGCTTATGAATAAAGATAATATTAATATTTCTTCACTGGGTACGGAATTATTCCGTAACAACTCAATAACCTTTCCGTTTATTTCTTTAGAGTGAAAATTGTAACAGTTTTCTTTCGGCAAAGCGTTTAATTTCAACATCATTTAATTATCTTAAATTGAACAAATATGTTTATGATTCATCTGTCTCCAACAATTGAAAAAAATCTACTGTAGCAGCAACTTATACGTTCAATGAACAATTTTCTTATCTTACATAGTGACTTACCCAATGATCTTTAACATACACAAATTAATCCATTTGATTAAGATTAAAAAACCTCCTACAGATCATGTATGGATATTTACATATTTACACATTGACTAATAATATCTTTCGTGTAAGAAAAGATTTTGTAATGTCTGTTTTTCAACAAATTTTTCACTGAGTTTAAAGAAAAAATGTTTTAATTCGTACATCGTTGTTTTATTCAGTCATATATACCCTTGTCCGTAGCATGTGTATACTACAGCTAAATATATGTATTCCATACGTACTGAGTGAAAATAAAAGAAAATAAGATTTTCAAAAATTGGACCTTTCTAGAGAACTTAAAAAAACTGTGGAACATCAAAGTGACTGTGATACAAATCGTGGTTTGTACTCTTGGAATGGTTTTCAGAAGTTTGAAAACAAATTGAATTATCGGGAAATCAGAAAACAATTGAGACCTTACAGACAACATCATTGTTTAAATCGACTTGAATACTTACAGGAGTCCTGTAGACCTGAGTAGAGTCGCTATCACTAAGCTTCCACTAAAAGACCATCAGCTAACGCCGGTGTGAAAAACTCTCAAGGAGCAATAATGATTTACAATCATGATTAGTTACTGTGTCATGGGGGTATTTTCTTTTCCTTAGTAGTTTTTTGCGATGACATTTTTCAGAGATATTTGTATTCGATAATCTAGACAGCATCTATCAAATCGTAACGATCTCTCAGCCTAGCATTTGCTAACGCAGATAAAATATTACCAAATTCATTAATCTAAAGTCTATGGAGTAATCTTGAGACTATCTGTCTCAGATCATTGTCATAACCATGAGCACTGTATAAGCAATATCGAAATATATTTACGGAACATTTTCTGATGCAAAAATCTGGCTTAGTGTCTGTCTATCTTTAGGTTTGACGTTCGCATCCCGGCAAGATTTGCAGGTTTTAGTGTAACAGAAGTAGCAGAGAAAAATAAACTGGACAAAATTACAATGTTCATGATTATATTAGTTTATGTAGTTTGAATAAAAAGAACGTTAATTAGAGTATAGATATGAGAGGCATAAAGTAAAGGCATGGACAGCTCTCGATAGGCTATCGATCATATAGGTGTCAGACCAGACCGATAAAATGAAACGCAGTTTCTACCAAGCAGCGTTTGTGTCAATACTGCTATATGGATGCACTACATGGACACTAAGTAAACGGATGAAGAAAACGCTTGACGACAACTACAAAAGGATGCTGTGAGCAATTTTGAACAAGTCCTGGACGCAACACCCCACCAAGCAGCAGCTCTACGGCCACTTACCTCCCATCACGAAAACTATAAAAGTTAGACGAACCAGACACGCAGGACACTGCTGGAGAAGCAGGGATGAGCTCACAAGTGATGTACTCCAATGGACCCCCGCCACATGGCCGAGCAAAGGAAGGGCGACCAGCTTGAACCTACATACAGCAGCGCTGTGAGTATACGGGATGTAGACCTGAGGATCTGCCAGATGCGATGAACGATAGGGAGGAGTGGAAAGAGAGGGTCAGTGATATCCATGCTGGTGGCACGACAAAAGGATGATGATAATGAATGTTATTCAAAAAGTTCTAAGCCAAAACTTGAACGAGGCAGAAGTGCGATGAGTATATCAACACGTTTTAGTTTATATATTGGAGTCTGCAGCAGCATATTGGATGAATATGTTTTCTCTCTGACATAGTGAAATACTCGCATAAAATATTTTACACTCTCAAAATTAATCCCTTTGAATAAGACTAAAAAAACAGCTATACTTCAGGGATGAATCTAAGGAACTACCTTTCTGACAGCATGGTCATCCTCAAGATCTCTGTTAGATATGTTGAGCTATGTGGAGGTGCCTGTGGTGTAATGGTTATTGTCATAAGAAAATGGACTCGGTGACACGAGTTCAAATCCTGGACCAGGCTAATTGCATTTCACATAGCACTAATACTCTTGGGAAAGGTATGAATTCAATTATTCTCCCTCCAGTTATAGGTAAATAGTAGGACAGACTAGGTTCTTCAGCCTTGGTGAGGCAACTAGTCTTGGAGAAGGAAAACTCTGAATTCAAACCTGTTAAACTCCGCTAAAAAATTGACCTTGTGTCATATCCTTACCGAGCGGAGGAGTTGGTAAATATGGATATGTTAAACAATTTCTTTTTCTTTGTAAGGCATAGAACTTTACCAACGGTCCCCTTATGTAGATTTATAAATTTAGATTATCGAATATTTGAAAAATTTACGAAGGCCCTGCATAATACAGATTATGAGGACTGTATTTAATACTAGTAAAATCAGGAAAATATATTGAGAATGTTCTATATTATCATCATCATGCCTTGCCGTTAGCACAGACGTTTTTTTTTTAAATGTCAGAAGTGTTCTATTTCAAACAGTAAAGTTTAGCATACAAAAACATTTCCATTTCTAGCAACTCAGCTTAGTATAAGTACCTATAGAGAGGACCCTGTCAGGTGCTACCTGTCCGGGCCAGAGTGGACCAGGAAGCGATGTTATTGAAGGCGTACTCTGCATTCCCCAAAGCTTGAGCAATACTGGAACCTCACCATCAGATTGATTAGTGTCATTACCCCACTGCAGAAATACAGTTGGTGTGTTCTACAGCCCCAGCCGACTGGGCAAGGAACGAATGTTGTTTGTTTGGATGTGTTTTATAAAATATAAACCATTGTAGATTATCTAATGTCATATACTGTTTATACATACGTACACACGCCCGTTGGCACGCACGCGCGCACACACACACACACACACACTTATCTATATATGCTTTGTTATACAAGAGTTATAAGTAATTTAACTTTTAAATAAACCAGAGGTAATTTTTGCAAGCGGTCTATTGGTTCTAAGTATGGCTATTTAACGCTTAAATTAAATTTAACAACCTTCATTTGTTTGCGCCGAATTAAATGGCCTTTAGTTTAGTAAATGATTAAATATTTCTAAATGAGCCATTAATGAAACGGGACAGAGTTGAATGGAGAGTAATGGCAATGAAGGTGTAATCTACAATGCATAAAACTCCAAGATTCGAGGCTCTCCAGCAAATGGTTTAGTGTCATATCAAGGAAACTTATTGAGTGGAGGAGAGTTATCCCTCTAAATGTGTGCAGTCAGCGTTTTCTACACTTCCAGCCAACAGCGTGAGGAATTTTGGATGTCACGTTTCAATGTACAAAGGAGTAAACTGCATATGACGTAATTATAACAATGTTGCGAAATAAACAGACAAAAGTTTAAAGTTAAGAAAAGACAAAAAAAGATGAAAATGGCGGAAACGGTGATAAGTAAAAACGGACAGAGGTGCATTGTTAAAAGAATGTTTGGTATTAACCTTTATGACCGAATGAAATTACGAGTCAAACGCCGAAGAGGAGGGATGTGAATAATTTCGTTAGAAAATAAACTTAAGAGAGAGAGAGAGAGAGAGAGAGAGAGAGAGAGAGAGAGAATAACCGTTGCGGATAAGCAAAAAGATATGATAATGATATAACAAGACAGAGTAATGAGGCTGGATGTAATGTCAAGTTAATTAGAGCTAACAGAGAAGAAGAAGAAGAAGAAGAAGAAGAAGAAGAAGAAGAAGAAGAAGAAGACAGACAAAGAAGCTGATTGAGTAAAAGAGAAATAGGGTGACAATGATGAGATGAAAGCAAAAAAAGATTGAAAAAAAAAAGAGAAATAAAAATAAATGAAAAGTATAAGTGTTTACTGTTACAAAAAAAAAAGAAAGAAAATACAAAGATGGGACATAGGCACAGTCTAAAAGATTGTTCCCAGGTTCAAAGAAAGAAGTGAACCATTTGAAATGTAGAAGAAGTTTTTTTTTTAAAAGTACTTTTAAAGTGATTAAAAGAATCGCTGAGTTGACGCTTGAACGGAAATAAAAAAATGGAAGCCCGAGTAAAGATCTAACTAAAGAGCGGCTGAAAACTTTGTAAAGAAAAGTTATTACATCAAACAAAGGAGTAAATACCGAACAAGAGATGAAACAAGAAGAAAAGCGAAATTAACGTGTCGAAGAGGAAGGATAAATTGAAGGATTCCAAAATTAATAAAAGACAGAGAATATGGAAACGGAGTATCGAAAGTAATAGGATCGGATTTAGGAAAGAAGGAAGGAAGTTATGTTAAGAACTTAGAACAAGTAGTGGAATAAGCAGTAAAACAAATACATAATAGAACTGAAGGCCAGAATAGAAACGATTCTTTTAAAAACTATCATTTCTCAATAGAATAAGTACCCATTGATAGGACCCTGTCAGGTGCTACCACTCCACGCCAGAGTGGACCTGGAAGCGATGTTATTGAAGGCGTACTCTGCATTCCCCAAAGCTCAAGCAATACTGGAACCTCACCATCAGATTGTTTAGTGTCATTACCCCACTGCAGAAATACATTCTTTAAAGCAAGTCAAAGAGGACACAATCAATGAAGAAAAAATTCACCATTTTCTTGGTAAAGTATTGTGTTAATTTTTATGCCTATCTGCTGTCTTTATCTTTTACCCTTCAGTCTCTGAAGATGATCAAATCAAATATTTGACACATTGTCTAGTCGTTGTTTATATTATCATCAGCCTAAAAGTGTACCAATAACATATTCTTTTGAGCTCCTCTCCTTATCAATGCCAATCGGTCATTTCTATTGGTATGTACTCATGACGGCACCCAGGTGTCCACTGAGTGCTGATCTACATAAGTTTTTTTTTCTATGTAGCCGACACTGCTGTTTCTACGTGTAAGAGTCCAGAGAAGAATTCGCTCATAACTTATTCCTTATTTCTTCCGGACTGACAAACCTCTATAATCTTTCTAACTTGAATGTTTTACAAGATGAGAGGTAGATGTCCGTACAAATGCTGTTCACAGCATCCTTGTTTAGTTGGCGTTTAGCATTTTCTCAACGTTTCTTCAGAGTCCAAGTTGTTCAAGTATACTTTAGAATTACTGTAACTCGGAAAGAATTCCCGTTTTATTTCATCCGAGAAAGCAGATTTCTATTTGGTAGTTAACTAGTCGAAGATCTCAGAATTTAAATCTTCTTGTAGTTTTGAAGTGTGTCTCCATCAGAGAATAGTTATAATATTGCTCATAATTTTAAACGTTGAAAATAATGGTGGAGTCGATCTATGTATGAATAATATACTCAGTAGTTTGAAATTAATATTATTATTATTATTCCTTGATAATTTTTTGCATCAGCGTTGGCAGATGGTCTTTCACTGGAGTCTGAATGACAGCAAGTCACCTCACGTCTCCTGGACTTTTCTCAGTATTCTGGCCTATCTAAGTAATGTAATAGTTTGGACGGTCTCCACTCATACTTTCATCTCCATGTCCTCCAGTCCCTTTATAAACGCTTTGGTGATTTTACCATGAGATAATTATTATTATTGTTATTATTATTTAGTCCTTGAGAGTTTTTCACAACAGTTTTAGCAGATGGTTTTTCACTTGAGTTTAAGTGACAGCAAGTGTCCTCAATTCTCTGGGATTCTTCTTAGTATCCTGGCCGTTCTCAATAATGTTGTAGTTTGGATGCTCTCCACTCGTCCTCCAGCATCCACCTCTTCCAGTCTCTTTAATGACCCTTTAGTAACTGTACCGAAAGCCTCAATCAAAATTGGTATAATTGTCACCTTCATGTTCCATAGTTTTTTTTTTCAATTACTTTGCAAGTTCGAGATGCTTATTCTTCTTTTCACATTATTTCAGTTTTGTTCTATGGTCAGCCCGAAAGCAAAGTGGACAATTTTGCAAACTCTCTTTTTGTTGATTATTATAGGGTCTGATCTTCTGGCCAAGGTTAGGTGATACGTTTTTATTTCAAAGTCCCATAGGAGTATATGTGTATCATTTTCTAGGACAGTTGGTGGGTTGTGCATATATCATTTGTTCGAATGGTCAAATTTGAATTTCGTGCACATCTCCCAGTGGATCACCTTGCCCACTCAGTTATGTCTTGTCTTATAATCCCTCTGTGCTAATTTGCTGCATTCGCTTATTATGAGACTGATGATTTTGTCTCTATCACCACATTGTCTATATTTGCTATTTTGTTGCATCTAATCTATTCTCGATTCTTGATATTATTGGTTCTCCTGGCATTGTTTTGTACTGCTTTTAGGATATATTTTATTTCTTTTTTAAAGTTTCTTTTTCTTAGCTACGTCCAGGTTTTCTCATATGAGATGCTGTTTATTAGTCATTTAAAACCCATATAGTGTTGTTTTTCTTCCCATTTTTTGTTTCCTAGTTATTGTCATCCTGATGGCAGTAAACAGTCCTCCCTCATGTTTTTCTATGTAGTTCTCGAGTCGTTGTATCGATGCGTCGACACTTTCTTCAATGATGGCAAGTCCTCCTCCACCTTCCTTTCTTGATACATATAGTCTGCCAAGGTCGTCTCTGGGATGTAATGGCTTGCGCATGGTCAATAATTTTCTTATTCTTTGGTCCTTTGGCTTAAGTCTTTTTTCCCTGGTCCACTTGAGAAAGGGTCCTGAATATCTATCGAGGGGTTCCAGCCTAGGTATTTATTCTTTTGATAAGGTTTCTACTAGTTAGTTTTGTCTCGAGTAGAATTCTACTTCTCCTGAGATATTCTTTCTTAATTTTTTCTTTCATCCCCACTAGTTTGATTGTGTCAGCCTCCAAGATGTCCAAGTATTTGTAGGTTTCGTTTTCTCCGAGCTTTGTAAACTTGTCTTGATTTGGTAGTTCCATTCCGTTAGTCATATGTTGTTTGTCACTTTTTATAACAAGCAGTGCAGATTTTTCTATTCCAAATTCCATTCTTATGTCCTAACGGCGTGTATTAGAGTTTCCAGTTCTTTTTCATTTTTTGCAAATAGTTTAATGTCATCCATGTACGTTAGGGGATTGATCTTTTCCACGCAATCTACTAATTTTATATCCGGCTGTGCATTTTCTGAGTATGTGGTTAAGTGACATCATGGCAATTATGAATCGTAACGGTTATAGTGCATATCCTTGAAAAATACCTCTTTGGGTCTTTGCTTCAGCTAAGCTTCTCCTCCTGCTGTCAATTCCACTCTGCAAGTTACCATGGTTTTCTCGATAAAGTTAATGACTTCATCTGATATTTTGAACATTTTAGACAGTTTATTATTCACCTTTGCGGAACCATATCATATGCCTCTTTGTAGTCAATCCAGGTCATAGCTAGATTTTCCTGTCTGGTCTTGCCCTCGTTTAGGATGTGCTGATCTATGTAAAGTAACTCTGCTGTGCCTCTGGATCCTTTACGGCATCCTTTCCGTTTCTTAGGGAACAATCCACGGCTTCTTAGTGAGTAATAAATATCTTCCTTTATTTGTGCTGTTAATATTTTCCACATCACCGGTAGGCAGGTCATGGCTCTGTAGTTGTTTGTAGCGGTTCCTTTGCTTGGGTCCTTTTGGATCAATGTGGTTCTTACTTTGGTCATCCATTCGCGTACGTGTGATCCTTGTGGGCATCTGTTCATTTCTAGTGCTAGTCTATTGGGAAGGGAGTTAAATTTCTTGAACCAGAAACCATTTATTCCATCATGGCCTGGCGTTTTCCAGCCCGATATTTTTCTGTGTCGTTTTGATTAAATCGATGTTTATTTCCGCTTTCGGGCCTTCTTCAAGCCTTTCTAATTATCTTGTCATATTTTTCATCCATTCAACCTTTTCCTTATGTTTTTTGGTTGCCATATTCCCGTCCAAAATCGTTCGGTTTCTTTTGTATCCGTTTGTTGGTATATTTTTGTGTCATCTTCTCCCAGTTGTTGATAGAATTTTCTTTTGATGTTTTGTAATGTCCTGTTTTGTCGGTGTTGTTTTAGCCTTTGTTGATATCCCGTTAAACTTCTTTCTTTCGTCAGTACTTTTTGGGTTTTTTTTCCTCAAGTTTTATTGTTATTTTTTTCTTGTGTTGCATTTTTTCTTTTTGTTCCTACATATTCCAGCGTCTTCCGTATGTTTTATCATTTTTGTCCGTTTTCGTAGATTTTCTATCTGCGTTTCCAGTCGAATTTCCCATCCTAGATTTGATTTTGTCTTCGAGCTTTTTGAAGGTATCCCAATATTCTCATAAACTAATTTCGTTGAGCATAGATTCGTTTATTTAATTCGGTTATGTTTTTCATTCATATATAAAGTAGTACTTGATTTATTTTATTCGTTTCCGTCTTAACTGTTCTCCATTCTATGTTTTGTGATGATGTTAAGTAAGTTTTTTTTTCACTGTTCATAATTTTGTTTATTTTCTCTTTTGAGAATTTTTCATATGAGCGTTTTCTGATGGGTTCTCACAGGATTCTTAGTGACAACAAGTCTCCTCAATTCTCCAGGGGTCATCTCACTATCCTGGCCAAGCTCATCAATGTTGTCCTTTGGATCGTCTCCACTTGTCTCCTATTTTCAAGTCCTCCAGTCCCTTTATCAATCCTTTGGTAACAGTACCGAGCACACCTATTGCAACTGGTATCACCGTCACTTTCATATTCCATATATTATTTCTGTTCTCTAGCAAGGTCTAGTTACTAATCTCTCTTTTTGCTTTCCCTCGGTTATACCATATAGTCAGAGCGATCAGCAGATTCTCTTTTTTGTTTATTACCTCTAGGTATTATTATTATTATTATTATTATTATTATTATTATCATTTACTCATTAAAGTTTTTCACATCAGCAAACGCTGATGGTTTCTCACAGGATTTTGAGTGACAGCAAGTCTCCTCAAGTCTCCAGGAATCTTCTCAGTATTCTAGCCATTCTCAATAATGTCATAGTTTAGATAGTTTCCATTCGTCCTCTAACTTCCAAGTCCTTCATCCCCTTTAATAATTCTTTAGGCACTGTTCCGAACGCACCAATTACAATTGGTATAATTGTAACCTGCATATTCCATAGTTTTTTCAATTCCCAAGGAGGTCGAGGTACTCATCCTTCTTTTCAAATGCTTTCAGTTTAATTCTGTGGTCAGCCGGGACACCAAAGTGAAAAATTTTGCAAGTTCTCTTTTTTTGTTGTTGATTATTATTAGGTCTGGTCTTCTGGCCGAGATTAGGAGATCCGTGTGTATGTTAATATCCTATCGGAGTAATTGCTGTTTGTTTTTTTTCCTCAGGTATCCTTCCTCTTTAATATCCTCTCTCTCTCTCTCTCTCTCTCTCTCTCTCTCTCTCTCTCTCTCTCTCTCTCTCTCTTGTTTCTTTAAAGAGAGAATCTTTACACAGAACAAATGCCATATTCACACACTCTCTTTATATATTCTGATAGTTTTCAAAAATTAATTTTTAAATTCTTCTTCTGAATATTATTTTTGAAATCTACCAGTTCATTTTTTTTTCATTATTGCTATTTTTAATTGGATTTGGCAGTTTGTTTCGAAAATATATTATTCTATTTGCAAAAATTCAATTGGTTAATCGACTTAGTATTTGAAACTTGCCGGGACAGTAAATTTCCAGTTTGAGAAGAAACATTACAAATATATCTACCATTCTATTACTTTGAAAGTTTCAATTATTTCATCTTGCATTATCATTTCTTGCAAAATAGTCTATCCTACTTTCTCCCATATCTTCCAGTAACAGTTAGTCTTAAGTATCTTTTTATTAGATTTATAAATTATATTTTTAAACATGGAAACAATTATAATATTTGCCTTCGATACAAGGGACAAACTGTGACTGTCAGCTTTAAAAGCCAAATGCCTAAATTACGTGGTGCATTCAATAAGTTTCCAGACTTATTTGTACAGGCATTTAAAATTTTTGTAGACTCTTGAAAATTCCGTATGTTGTTGATATACATCTTATGAGATGACTGACGAAGTTTTATGATTTCAGGTTCCAATGAACAGCTACAGCAGCAATTGGAATACATCCTACTAAAGCCTGATTGTCACAGCTGGTGAATTTCAAAAATACAAAGTAGACGTGAGGACACTTTAGAAGAACGATATGCAATAAAATTCTGTTACAAACTTGGAAAAAATGCTACAGAAACGTATGGAATGCTTCAGACTGCTTTTGGAGTATCTTGCATGAATCGAGCATCAGTTTAGTGGCTTAAGAGATTCAAGGAAGACAGGGAGTCTGTGGTGGATGATGAGAGTGTGGGGGGAGTAAGGAAGTCAATAAAACGGAGGTGATTGGCCAAAGGGTTAGGGCTAGGGTTACTATGTTGAGGTTTGAAGAGAGTTCAGGTAGATATTCCGCCGGAAGAGGCCAGCACTCTTCAAATCGGTCAGTGGCATTTCTACCAGGACAATTCACTAGTCCACAGCTCCATCCTTGTCACAGACTGTTTGTGCAAGATGGGGATCAAGACAGTTCCTCAGACTCACTATAGTCTAGACCTTGCTCCCTATGACTTTAGGTTATTCCCTAAGCTCAGAGGCTGTCGTTATGAGAAAATTGAGGAGATGAAAGAGGCTGTGACGAAGATCATTGACACGCTCACTCAAGAGGACTTCCATGGGGCCTTCCAGAAGATATTGGAACGGTATATTAACTGAATTGCTGCTGGAGGAGATTACTTCGAAGGGGACAAGAGTTTCATGTGTGTATTATCCCTAAAAGTCCCCATACGAGAAAAAAAAGTCTGGAAACTTATTTAATGATCTTCGTATATTCAAAAGTAACATTTTGATTTCCGTACTGTTTAAAAAAAGATAACTTAAATCTTTCTGGACCCAATATTTAATATTGGACATTTTTCTATGTTAATTCTTTTTAAACATTATTTCAGTATGACAATTTATCTAGTTTTATTTGTGTTACGTCATTCGATAATGGTCCAACAAGAAGTTTGTTATCATCAGATAATAGTTCTCTTTCTAATTTTATATAATCTGTGAATTTCAAAGACAACAAAAACCTCAGTACTGATCACTAAGAAACACAGTAGGTATATACTTTGTTCCAGAATAAATGTTACCGATTATTACTTTCATAGTTCAAGCTGTCAAAAATATCTTACAATATTTACGAATCTTTTAAAAATACATCAGTTTTTATTTTTATTTTCACTTGACAAAGATAATGAGATACAGTATCAACAATCTTGCTAAAATCCAAATACATAATATCCTCACAATCCACTTCCATAAAATATTCATTTATGTTATCACTACTTTCTTAAATGTTGACTAAAGTTGACTAACCACTGACGAGACATCGTTCATTCAAATTAGTTCTCTATAAAATTCAGTTTTTGATTTCTAATATTATTTCAACAACCATACCCAAAGTAAATGCTTCCGAAATTGATTGCTAATTACTTTTAAGAATGTATGGAACCTTTTTTTTATGTTGTAATATTAAATTTGCTGTTTTCCAGATATATACAATCAATTCATATTCAGTAAATTTTTTAAACAATTTAATTTTTGCATTGACCAAATCTTTTATTTGATAAATAGTTTAATCTTTTAGGATGTATTTAATAAAGTTTCATGTTTTTACGAACATCCAACCTGGGTTAGTTTGATGCCTTTAGTTCCTATTTCAAGTCAATCCATAATTTCTTTTGCACTTCATCCTAACAATTTTCCAGTAACTAACAAAACTCTTTCATAGAATATACCATTTTTTTAATTATCCATCCAGTACACCAGTTGCTTCAAATGGTGTCCCAGTTGATTCACTTGTCTTTTTTTTTTTTTACTGAACTAAAATTTTTGTGACTTTTAGTTTTAATCTAAAAATTGAACTAATGTTTCACAAAAGTATTTGATATTCTAACAATTTTATTTTTATCTCTCTCTCTCTTTTTCAATGATTCCAAGTTTTCATATTTATTTTGTTTAATAATGTATTTAGATATTTTTCCGTGCTTGGTTAGTTTTAAATAAGGAGACTGGGAATCTCTGAAAGTGAATCGCTGAATATACAGTAAGGGTTGCTCAAAATACTGTAACACCATCCTTAGTCTTTACTCTAGTTCTACCAGGTGGTTATTCAATTGTCTGAGTGACAGTAAGTCTCCTCAGGTATACACAACTCTTCAAAATGCTCTCGTAGATTTTAAAAGTAAGTGCAGTAGAGTAAAGTTGGCGACCGTAGTCGAGGGTGACCGGAAGGCTCCCTTTACAATAGCTACTAGACCAAAGTGTAGGGGAGAAAGCAACTCTTTTCCCTGAATTTCTCCACTTTACCCTTGATCCTTACCTTATAATGCTGAGTGTTAAGCAAGGTAGCATCAAGTACCATTTTTGAATCTTTTGTATGACTCGACCTGGGATTGAACACCGACCTCCCGGCTATTGGCGAACACTCTAATCATTAGGCCAATGCCCTGGTTAAGATTTTAAAAGTAATGTGCTTTCGACGGTTTTATTTTTTCTCCTGATAGCAGACTTTTGGCTGGGGATCGTTCCTTGGGCCCCAACTATAATTAGTAACGCTATCACCTTCAGGTTCCACAATTTTTTCAGATCCCTGACTAGATCGAGGTAATTGTGTATCCTTTAACGTTTTCGTTCCACTGTAACCACATACAATCACTAAATAACTAGTCATATCATTTTAATTTAGCCTAGGTCTGATTTTCTGTCAAGGATTGAGTGATCATTCGCTGAGAATTGTACGCGTCTTATTTTCTTGGATAACATTCTGTTTAGTCTATGTCAGCATGGCCAAACGTTGCTAAATTCCGAATGGATCACTTTCCTGCCGAATTTTGCCTGTTTGTTAGCTTTAAACTCATGTGCATCATAGAAGAATATAAAGAAAAAGTCGTTACTTGAACCATGAATAAAATTCAACAATTACTCACAGGAAACGGTGAACGTAAAATGTATAGGAATATTTCTTCTAGTTCTGAGTTATTCATTTCTAATTTACCAACACGAAACGTAAAGAAATAAATTATGACGTTCTTTACTTTCAGATGAAGATAACTATGTTACGGGAAATTAACACTCTTCTCACTTGTCTCACAATATTATTAAGAACATGCATTCTTCTAATGTCTTATCTGATATGGCAGAAAACATTGATCAAACTCATTTCTATTGGTTCCGAGTGATTATTATTTATATCTGCTTCAAATGAACACAGTTGAACGTATTTTCCTTTCAACGAGTTAAAAGACAATACAAGGCTTGTTTAATTTCCTTGAGTCACAATGGCGGTCGAAGACCCTCTCGTTTCGATGCAATGGAATGGGGCTCGTCCGGATTCGGAATTGCCACTTAATGTTCGGTTTCTTTTCGCCTCGTATAGGCCAAATAAAAAACATAGCTGATCCAAATTAAACACGAAGTAAGAACAGTTGTTGAGTGAGATAATTTTTTGCACTGATCACCATTTTGTTTCATCACAGCTGAGTTATTGTAACAGAATTCAAAATGTTTTCTTTCGATGTAAAATTGACAAATACGTGATGCATATGATGCATATGTGAGACGTATGATAAATACGTGAAAAATATGATGAACACATGAAGCATATGACAAATACGCAAAGCATATGATAAATATGTGAAGCACATGATAGATACGTGAAGCATGTAATAGATACGAGAAGCATATGACAAATATGTGAAGCATATGATAAATACGTGAAACATATGATAAATACGGGAAGCATATGACAAATACGGAAACGATATGGTAGATACGAGAAGCATATG
This sequence comes from Sepioteuthis lessoniana, assembly GCA_963585895.1. Taxonomy (NCBI): domain Eukaryota; kingdom Metazoa; phylum Mollusca; class Cephalopoda; order Myopsida; family Loliginidae; genus Sepioteuthis; species Sepioteuthis lessoniana. The sequence goes on along the minus strand of OY757905.1, from coordinate 129,342,183 downwards.
ATAGATACGTGAAGCATGTAACAGATACGAGAAGCATATGACAAATACGTGAAGCATATGATAAATACGCAAAAAATATGACAAATACGTGAAGCATATGATAAATACGTGAAAGATATTACAAATACGTGAAGCATATGATAGATACGTGAAGCATATGATAGATACGTGGATGTTGTAATAGATATGAGAAGCGTATGACATATACGTGGAAGATATTGTTGATACGTGAAGCATATGATAAATACGTGAAACATATGATAGATAATTGAAGCATATGATAAATACGTGAAGCATATGATGAATTTGGTTTTGTTGGTAACAAATCAAAAGTTGATTTATAGACACGATAGATGTGTGTGAAAATGTACCAGGTTATTCTTATCAGCCATTCACCTATAAATGCATATACACATACACACAGATTACAAAAACATCTGATAATCTTTAAATATTTCTTTTCTTCAGTGCTAATCATTGCGTCATATTTAGTTATAGAACTGTTCTAATCAGTGAATAAACGGAATCACATTCACTGCAATTTGATGAAAAAAGCAAATCGACTAATCTTGAAGACAATAAGGGAAAAAGGAAGTTAGACAATTTAAACACTGATTGAATAATTATTTTTACAGTATGTCAACCCGTCAAGGGTTATTTTACGCTTAAATATTAGGGAATCGTGTTCATAATTATTTCTTTAGGATTAATTTCATGCACTCGATATTATTGAATATGAATCCCTTGTAGAGACGAATCCCCATGGATCCGTGGCTACCGTGCTAGAATTAATTTCCCTTTCCAGTGGATCGAAGAGTAAAATCAATGGAAAGTGGAAAACTTCATTAGTACTCGAACCTTGACAGAAAGCAGGAAAATGAATCGAGCATGAATGTGGTACTAATTTCAATAATAATTTGAGCCTTAGGAGGTAGACTGTGTAGCTGCTTTATATATGTGCTACCGCTGAAAGCATTAAAGTAAAAAGCAATTCTTATAGCTTCATGGGATCGTCGAGTCCATTTCTAAAGGCAATAAGTGATACGTCGGATTGATGTACTATTCTGAAAAATAACAGGAAAAAACAGCTAAATAACAAATCAATGATTCCTCAAAAGTCTTCCTTAGAATTCATCTTTCGTTCTCTTCCAACAATCTGATTTACGAGAATAAAACTCTTGCAGGCAATTGCACGAGAATGCAACGATCTTATTCGGAATAAGTCCTGCAAGCAACGCCCCACAGAATAGAAGCTGTACGGCCATATACTTCCAATCTCTAAAGTCATACAAATCAGAATAACAAGACATGCAGGACACTGCAAGATAAGTAATAAAGGATTTTTAAGTAACGTACCCCTGTGAACCCCTTCACAGTTGTTGGATGATCCCCTAGTACCTATCTACAACTCTGTATGGACACAGGACGTAGTCTGGAGGACCTACCAGATCCGATGGTCGATTGACAATGGAGACGAATGACGAAGGAGAGAGAGAGAGTCAGGGAAATCCGTGCCTAGGGCATAACATGCTGATGAAGATGAGGTTCTTTCAAAACTGGCGCCATCAAACTGGACGCAAATAAGCAGGTGGGGACACAGTAAATCTTTATTCTTCCGGTCGATTAGGAAAAAATATTCTAGGAGATTAGCTTATGATTATTTTAGAAAAAAATCCTAATAATATTCCATTAAGTGAACCTCAATCTCGCAAAAAAGTATCAAACATTTTTTTCTCTCTGGCTAATTACAAGGCACACACTGGATATCTTAATAATTGCCTTTTAATCTAAGAAGTTTTGGCGATCATATTTTGACACCGGACATTTTGACATATTGAGCTTGGCAGTAAACTTATTTAAATCATAGCAATTGCCATAATCCTCAATCAGAACCTCTAATTCAAATCAAAAATTCTCTGGGGCCGTAGAATAAACCGACTGCGTCTCTGCAGAGGGTTAAGAACCCCCCTCCCAAATAAGTGTCCTGTATGTTACACTAAATAATCTGATGGACTAAACTCCACAAATGCTGGAGCTGATATGCCGTTAAACCATATAACCTAACCTACGTGACAGACTACGGACTTATTAATCTTACAGATAATCATTCCATTATGGAGTTTGTATATTTTACAAATACATGAATATACTATTTGATGGGCAGATGATCAATATTCAAAGCAATGTTCGCTTATTATATTCACATTCATTTCAAGGTCGTAGGCTTGATTTCTGGTCACGTCAAATATTCACTCTCTTAAGTTGCTCTTTACTGAACAGTCTTCCAAAAACTAAGATGTAGAAAAAATAAACCTTTAAGAAAGGTTTTCTACAAAGGAAAAAATATAAACACAATTCTCTAACTTCTAGGCATGAAATCACACTAGACATGTTGAAATGCCATTAAAAGCATTCAATCGATAATCATTACCGACAATGCGGAACGACAACGTAATCTATGACTTTAACCTTACCCATAACTCTGAAATGGTGTTTTTTGTTGGAAGAAGACGGAATAGCATTACGTTAAGTCGAGTTTAGCGATTTGGATTTTGTAAAGCAGCTGTCAATCCCTTCAGTAAATTCTTAGAGGCACCAGACATTGCTCCGACACCCACTTCCAACTCATCACCTCCTCATTTCCTCAACACCCAGCCCGCCCTGTGTCCTCCCCCACTTTCCTCCCCAGACATTTTCGGTGGAATATGGCCTTCGGATGGGGAGGAATGAGTGGCGGTGATAGTTAATGGAGGAGCGGCGATCATAATCCAATTAACGCACAATGTATCGCTTCGTCACGTAGTAATGCCGATGATGCGTTGTAATTGTTCTAATTGTTATTAATACGATCGCCATTCCAAACTGGGTTTGGAGTGGATGGCTGGTGGAACTCGGGAAGGGTAAAGGTATGAGTAAGGGTGGTAGCTGTGTACACAGCCGCTCTTTATCGATGCTAGCACTGATGAGTCGTAACTAGACCAGGTTGACGGCAAAAAGAACCAAACATCTCTCTCTCTCTCTCTCTCTCTCTCTCTCTCTCTCTCTCGATTCACCTGCAGACACAACCGCTTCGAACTGCCAATGCTCTGCATCTCCGCCCCTGCTAAGCACCGGCCGGCTCTCCAATCTGAGATCTGGTCTCTTGCAAGTATTTGAAACATTGTTTGTTATTGTTTACCAAGGAGTAATATGCCAACAAACGTGGGTTTTGTTAGAATGAGTAAGAACATTTGTTTTTACGGATTTTAATCTAAAAACAGAAACTATATGAAAAGTGACGTTGAGTTTGGTTTTTATGGCATATCAATCATTGTTGGTTATTTTATGCCAAATCATCTTTATACATACATATAAAATATATATGGTTCGGTTTAGGTTCGGTTATGTTTGGTTTTTTGGTATATCAACCATTGTAGATTATTTAATGCCAAATCAATTTTTACATACATAAACATTTTTATTTCAATTAATTCAGTTTAATATAAGTACACATTTTAAATGTCAAAACAGTTCTATCTAAATAATTCAGTTTAGCAGAAGTACACCGTTTAGTTATATTTGACCCATAGATAGGTCCATTTCAGGTGCTACTCCTCCGGCTAGAGTGGACCTGGAAGCGATGGCAATAAAGCGGTACTCCTCATTTCCCAAAGCTCCAGTATTACATGAGCCCCACCCTCAGATTTTTTAATATAATATCCACGACACTCGTTGGGGGAGTCTTACCCCTCTGTAGAGAATCAGTTGGTGTATTCTACAGCCCCAGTCAACTGGACCCTAGTTTGATTTAATTGTCATATCAACCATTGTTGGTTATTTAATGACAAGTCGTGTTTATAGATTATATATGATATATATGGATACGTTTGGTTGGGTTTATGACATATCAATCTTTGTGGGGCATTTAATGCCAAATTCTCTTTATACATACATACATACATACATACATACATACATACATATATCATTTGCTTATTTTGGATTTTAAGGCATTTCAACCATTGCAGTTTATCTAATGCCGGATCCTCTGTATACTTATACGTTAATATATAAATGATTTTAGTTTATTTAGACTTAATGGCATATAAACCATTGTAGGTTATGTAATACCAAATCTTCTTTTTACATGTATATTAATTATAAATGCTTTGTAAATACATTTTCTTGATAACATTTTATCATATTTACCAACCCCTCCGCTCGGTAAGGATATGACACAAGGTCAATTTTTAAGCGGTTTTAGCAGGTTTGAATTCAGAGTTTACCTTCTCCTAGACTAGTTGCCTCACCAAGGCTGAAGAATCTAGTCTGCTCTACTATTAACCTATAGCTGAAGGGAGAATAATTGGATTTATACCTTTCCCAAGGGTATTAGTGCTATGTGAAATGCAATCAGTCTCGTCCAGGATTTGAACTCGTGTCGCCGCGTCCATTTCCTACAGTGATAACCATTACACCACGGGCACCTCCACCATGATAACATTTTATACGAGTTTAAACTAAATCTTCCTCGCAGTTAAATGGTATCAAGCATTTCAATCAAACACTTATAATTCTTTGCGCTATTAATCATTTGCTCGCACATATTTAGATAAACAATTATGATTTTTAAGTGAATGATTTGTCTGTCATTTCATTTTTGAATGAGTTATAACTAATTTCCTTCCACACTAAAATTGCTATCTTAATCCTATGCAGTTGGTGTGTTCTACAGTCCCAGACCACTGGGCCACCCGTTGGTGGCGGGGGGTCTTACCCCTGTGCAGATATGCAGTCTGTCCGTAAAATACCCATGATACGGATGTGTGAAATAGACATAGGGAATCTAAAAACACGAAATTGGTTCAGGTACGAAACTTTTATTCACCTTTTTGAGTTTAAAGGTTTTTCAACATGAGGAGAGACAGACACACTATTTCTATGCTGACTGCTTTTACATCGTCAGCTCTCAATCTAACCAACGCGTGGCGCCTGTAGCGCACAAAGTCGTCTGGCCTCGCTCAGCTCTGAAAGTCAACCTTCTTCTTCTTCTAGGCGGGAACTCGACTCACTGCTTTTTCTTAAATCTCAGCTCACATTTCCGGTGCGTGACGTCACCCAAATACCCTAGTCCCAATTCCTATCTGGGATTTTTATTTTGACATCTCTGAATGATACATCCTCTACGCACGCGCGTGAACACCTGCGTTAATGTTGCACCGAACTAACCAATGCACTAAGTGAAAGGTTCTCAGCCTAATTTAACCGAAAGGCAAGATATATAAAACGAAATCCCTCGGCAATTATATTACAGGTCTATTCTACATACAGACGAATGGGTTGAAAAAGTACAGATAGCAAAAATATGTACATGCGACCTTTTAAAAACAACCTATTTAATATTATTTTTTGGTTGATTCTATTATTTTTTTTTCTTTGTTAAATTTTTTAGTAGGTTATGTTCAGAGGTGTTTAATCAAAAAGTAAAATGGTTGCTAATATTGAGCCACTTAAATCTGCTTACATGCCGGAAGAAACATTTCTATCCATTAGGTTTTTCAGTCTTCGACAGGCGTTTGAATGTTTCTAAACCCAGGCAGCAGATTATAAGTAATAATAATTTAAAAAATCCATATAAATACCAAATTTAACATCATTTGCAAATTTATTCATCTTGAAATATTTGCTTTTTTTCTCTTTGGACAAACAGAATTCTTTTGATATAAACAATACAACGAAATAATATCCCAAAAATACTCGAAAAATTAACAAAATCCAACATTAAACAGTTATCACTCAAAAAACAAATAAAAAAAAATAACAGAAGAAAATTCATCACGGACCACCAAACATCCACGCAACAATAGGAAAACCTTAGCCAACTGTTTTGTAACTCGCAATGGATGAATATATAAGGTTCGACAAAATAATGGAAACATAAAATCTTAGTATCATAATTTTTTAAACCCCAATAAATCCATCAAACGGTTCTGATTTTAATGTCTTTTGATTTATTCCTAATTTTTCTCATCTTAGTTTACTAAATTCATGTTTTTTTTACAGATATCATTGGAAGAAATTAATCAAAATTCATTAAAATGGCAGATCTATTAGACATAAAAGAGGTCAAATTGTTGGGACTCACGTTGGCAGACGCTAGCGTGCCACAAACTACGGAATTATTTGGTGTATCAAGGAGAATTGTCTCGAAAGTAATGCTAACATCTGAGAAAAAAGGAAATACCTCCTCACTGACGGAAAAATCTGGAAGAAGTAAAAAGCAGTCTAATGAGGACCGTCGGACTCTTACGCAGGTTTTTTGGTTGGATCATAAGAAGACAACTACAAAAATTATAGCAGCGCTTGGTCCGGTAACATTAAAAACATTTCCAAATCCTTAAAGCAATAAGAATTTAAAATTAAACCCTACTATAAACATAAGCATTCAACACAGCTATTAACATATTAAATATAGTAAATAACTATCCCTACCACCTTTCCTAACAGAATGAGCCAAATACATACTAATAATAAACACTCCAAATATATATTAAGTCTCACAGAAACTCACAGCAACAAACAATCAAACGCAATCCCTGGTGACGACCAACGAAAGAGCGTGTGAAACGATTGGGTAATTTCTTCACTACATCGACCCAGACACTAGGAAAATAATGCTTAATATATATATATATATATATATATATATATATATATATATATATATATTAAGCATTTGGTTTGAACACTATAAAAAGGAAATTGAGGATAAAAACAGACAAGAATTATATCATGTTTAATAATTCTAAAAGCTAAACTGTTGAAAATGGTTTTAGAGCGAATGCAACCTAGGATGATGGCAGCTACTTTTAATGGCAATCCCAGAGCAACAATCATCTCCTGCTACAGCCCTACCAATGGCAGTGAAGAAACTAAACTCGTCGCCTTCTACGATGAGCTATCCTCTCTAGTGCGTAGCATTCCGAAGCACAACGTGCAAGTCATTGGCGGGTACATGAATGCCCAAATTGGTAAAAACGGACACAACAAATACAGCCTACACGACACGTCAGATAGGAATGGACAACATCTAACAGATTTCATGATAGAAAATAGATTAACATGCCTCAACACAAACTTTCAAAACCGGGAGGGAAAATTATGGACCTACACATACGCGAAAAATAATAAAGCACAGATAGACAACGTCTTTATAAACAAGAAATGGTGTGTCCTCCGATCATCCAATAGTCATGGCAAAGATACGACTAAGCCTACGAAAAAACGCCACAGAAGCAGCGACCAGTAAAGACTATGACTGGGCCCTTTTTAACAATTGAGATATTACAGATAAATGTGTATTAGATTTGAGAAACAGATTCGAGGCTCTACAGGAGAAATCAGAAAAAGGTACCTCAAATGACGAATATGAGAATTTTATCAACACACACCTCGAGGCAGCAGCAAGTTTTATTCCAACAAAACCTAGAACTAAATATAGAGTTCCATGGGAAACCTTGGCGGTTAGAGAAAAACGTGCAGACGTTAAAATAGCCTCCAAATAGAATAGGAAGAACCCAAAAAACACAATTGCCCTAAAACTAAAAAAAAAGGCACAAAATGAATTACCAAGCATATGTCTAAAAGAACAGACAGAATACATACAAAATCAGATAGATAAGATTAGAGACTCGGTGGAAGATAGGCAATCTAGGATAACTTGGCAAACAGTAAACGAAGTAAGTAGAAGGAAGAGCACAGCTAAAGCTAAATTGAAAGCTACAAACCAACAAGGAAAACTGAAACTGTGGAAAGAGCGTTTCGAAAATCTACAAGGAAAGTTACACCGAAAGTTACACATGAACCAATCACCAGAATTATTAGTAAGCAGTTGGATATTAAACTACGACTGTTCACACAAGAAGAACTCGACTCAGTTCTTAGAAAAATTAAAAACAGGAAAGCTGAAGGGCTTGACGAGATTACCCCAGAAGTATGGAAGACCAGACAATTCGATGACATACTGCTCCGACACTGTAACGCAGCCTATAATCAAAATCCGATAGACAGATGGATGAAGGGATGCATCATCCCCTTCCCTAAAAAGGGTGACCTCGGATTAGCCAAGAACTACCGAGGTATAACACTTACATCCATAGCAGCCGAAATTTACAATGCCCTACTACTAAACCGCATGGAACCCAAAATTGACAACATTCTTAGGAAAAACCAAAATGGCTTCCGAAGAAATAGATCCACGACCTCACAAATATTAACCATCCGTAGAATTCTTGAAGGAGTACGGGCAAAAAACCAACAGGTGACAATACTATTTGTCGACTTTACCAATGCCTTTGATTCCATTCACAGAGGGAAGATGGAACAAATCCTACTAGCATACGGCCTACCTAAAGAAACCGTAGCAGCAATTACGATCCTCTATAGAAACACCTAAGTGAAAATACGTTCACCAGATGGAGACACAGAATACTTCGACATTGTAGCAGGAGTACTGCAAGGGGACACGCCAGCCCCATACCTCTATATTATCTGTCTAGACTACGTGCTTAGAACATCGATTGATCAAATAAAAGGAAACGGCATCGAGCTGACATAGAAAAGAAGCAGAAGGTACCCCGCAAAAACAATTACCGACGCCGACTACGCCGATAACATAGCGATTCTGGCAAATAAAGCCAACCAAGCCGAAACCCTACTGCATAGTTTGGAACGAGCCGCCGCAGGCATTGGCCTCCATGTCAATGCACACAAAACAGAATACATGTGCTTTAATCAAACAGACGATATTTCCACACTAGACCGAAGCTCTCTGAAACTAGTTGACAAGTTCACCTACCTAGGAAGCAGTGTCTCATCAACCGGAAAAGACATCGACACGCGGCTAACGAAGGCATGTACAGCTAACGATAGGCTATTGATCATATGGAAGTCAGACCTGACCGATAAATTGAAACGCAATTTCTTCCAAGCAGCGGTCGTATCGATAATGCTATATGGATGCACTACTTGGACGCTAACTAAACGGCTGAAAAAAAAAAGATAGATTGCAATTACATAAGAATGCTGCGAGCAATATTGAACAACTCCTGGAGGCAACACCCCACAAAGCACCAACTATACGGTCAACTGCCTCCCATCACGAAAACTATCCAAGTTAGACGAATCAGACTTGCAGGACATTACTGGAGAAGCAGGGACGAGCTCATAAGTTATGTACTCGTATGGACGCCCGCATATGACCGAGGAAAAACAGGACGCCCAGCTCGAACATACATACAGCAGCTCCGTGTGGATACGGGATGTAGCCCTGAGGACCCGCCAGAGGCGATGAACGATTGGGAGAAGTGACGAGAGAGGTTTTGGGATCTCTGTGCTGGCGGCACGACATGATGATGATGATGATGATGATAATATAAAGTTTAATTGCCCGATCAAATTTATCATGGAATTGTATATCTCAAAAATTGTTTCCTCTGATTGTAAGTATATATATATATATATATGTGTGTGTGTGTGTGTGTGTGTGTGTGTGTGTGTGTGTGTGTGTGTGTGTGAATCAATTTCATTCGTTTTCTATATGTTGACAATAAATCCTTACTAGCATACAACGTAGTGTACCTCGATAAAAATTCAGAAATTTCTGTCTCTTAGATTGGTTGCCATTCTGAATCTATTGAACCAAATATGGCCAATTAAATTCTTATAGTTCAAGGGGAGAAATATCACTTTGTGCTTTTCTTTAGAGCATTAGTGTGCTAAGAAATGCTTATAGGCTCATCCCGAAAAACCGTTATGGTGAACGTGCCTCCGTACAAATGCACACACAAACTCCCCCTATATATATACATATATATCATATTTACCAACCCCTCAACTCGGGCAGGATATGACACAAGGTAAATTCTAAAGCGGAGTTTGACAGGTTTGAATTCAGACATAGACTAGTTGCCTCACCAAGGCTGAAGAACCTAGTCTGTCCTACTACTTACCCATAGCTGGAGGGAGAATAATTGGATTGATACCTTTACCAAGTGTAGTAGTGCTATGTGAAATGCAATCAGTCTCGTCCAGGATCTGAACTCGTGTCTAACCGTGTCCATTTCCAACGACGATAACCATTACACCACGGGCACCTATATAGGGCTGGACGAGATTCCCCCAGAAGTATAAAAGACCAGACAATTCGACAACATACTGCTCCGACACTGCAACGCAGTATACAATCAAAATCCGATAGATAGATGGATGAAGGGATGCATACTCCCCTTCCCTAAAAAGGGGGACTTCGGATTTGCCAAAAACTACCAAGGTATAACACTTACATCCATAGCAGCCGAAATCGTAATGCCCTACTACGAAACCGCATAGAACCCAAAATCGACAACATACTTCGGAAAAACCAATATGGCTTTCGAAGAAATAGATCCACGACCTCACAAATATTAACCATCCGTAGAATCCTTGAAGGTGTACGGGCAAAAAGCCTACAACCGACATTAATATTTGTCGACTTTACCAAGGCCTTCGATTCCATTCACAGAGGAAAGATGGAACAAATCCTACTAGCATACGTCATACCTAAAGAAACCGTAGCAGCTATAACGATTCTCTATAGAAACACCAAAGTAAAAGTACGATCACCAGATGGAGACACAATACTTTGACATTGTAGCAGGAGTACTACAAGGGGACTCGCTGGCCCCGTACCTCTTTATCATTTGTCTAGACTACGTACTTAGAACATCGATTGACAAAATCAAAGAGAATGGCTTCGAACTGACGAAGAAAAGAAGCAGAAAGTACCCCGCAAAAACAATTACCGACGCCGACTACGCCGATGACATAGCGATACTGGCAAATACACCTAAGTGGCAAATACTGCTTAGTTTGGACCGTGCAGCCGCAGGCATAAGCCTCTATGTTAATGCACACAAAACGGAATATATGTGTTATAATCAAACGGGGGACATCTCCACTCTAGAAGGAACCCCTCTTAAACTAGTAGATAAATTCACTTACCTAGGAAGCAGCGTCGAATCAACCGAAAAGGACATCGAAACGAGGTTAACAAAAGCATGGACAGCTATCAATAGGCTATCGATTATATGGAAATCAGACCTAACCGATAAAATGCAACGCAGTTTCTTCCAGGCAGCGGTCATATCGATACTGCTAGATGGGTGCACTACATGGACGCTAACAAAACGGCTGGAGAAGAAGCTAGACGGCAATTACACAAGAATGCTACGTGAAATCTTGAACAAGTCCTGGCGGCAACACCTCACAAGACACCAACTGTACGGCCACCTGCCTCCTATCACGAAAAACTATTCAAGTTAGACGAACCAGACATGCAGGACACTGCTGGAGAAGCTGGGATGAACTCATAAGAGATGTACTCTTGTGGACCCCCACACATGGCCGTGCAAACGCAGGACGACCAGCACGAACATACATTCAGCAGCTATGTGAGGATACGGGATGATGTCCTGAAGACCTGCCTCGGGCGATGAACGATAAGAAGGAGTGGCGAGAGAGGTCCAGGGATATCCGTGCTACAAGCGCGACATGATGATATATATATATATATATATATATATATATATATGTATATATGAAAATCATCGCAAACTGCATATAGTTTGCTTATGTGTAATCCGAATGAACATCAAACAACATATCGAAATTATCAACGTGTTTTTATATAAAGTATCTAATAGAATATACAAAATATATCATTAGAAATTCATTTCTGACCAATTGGTAGTGATACTTGAGGCCTTAATCATGAAAAATTAAAAAAAAAACACAATAAATTAGACATTTAGTTGTTTGTAAAGAGTTCTTTTAAATATAATAAATGCAACAACCATGGAAAAGAAATAAAAATTGGTCGAGCCACGAAAGTACTTAAATCAATAGATATTTTTGATTTAAAGCTAACGAAGGCAGTTCTTCATTTCAATTTGTCCAAAGACAACAACACCTAATGCTCATTTTTGTTCTTGTCAATAACAAGGGAATAGTCGAAAGTGCATTGATATTAAGATATTTCCCATTTTTTACACAATGAAGGGAATGAGTAGCTCAATGAAACTTTTACAGTCTGTGACTAAGAAATCTCTGAACGTTTTAGCTTTGTTGCTTATGCTATCTTCTTTGTAATGGTTCTTTGTTTTTGTTTTGTCTTTTTGTTTTTGCTTTTGCTTTTTTCTTTTTTTTTAATCTTTCTTTCTTTATTTTTTGTTGTTGCTGTGTTGAACTATCGCAGACTGTAAATGCTACATACGAAACTTTGACTGAAGGTGTCAAATACCTTGGCTATCCTAATGATGTTCTTTTTATGTTATGCTTCAATACAATGTGGTCTAGACAATAATCGACCTGTACAAGCTCAACAATTTGAAGCGTGTTCTACAGTGACCTACTAACGCATCGCTAATAGACTGTAGTGAAGTTAACAACGAAAATTTGTTTGGATTCAACGTTTTAACAGTATATCAAACATTGTTGGTTATTTAAGGCCAAAACCACCCTTGCAGAAACACATTCGTAGTACTATTTAACCAATAAAATTAAGTTGGCGACCGTAATCGAGGGCGACCCGAAGGTTCCCTTTTCAATAGCTACTACACTGAGGTGTAGGGAAGGGTGCTACTCCATTTTACCCTTATAGTGCTGAGTGCTACGCAAGGCGGCATGAAGTACCATTTTTGCAGTCTTTGGTATGAATCGACCAGGGATTGAACTCAGGTCTCGCGGACCATTGGTGAACACTACCTAGGGGTAAATAGGCCGATACATACTCTATCAACGCTATATGCCCGAAAGTGAACGTAATACCGTGACTTGAGTTCGAACCTATATGCTTATATCGCTTTTCAGTACATTAGCACTGACGTCACAGCAATTCCCTTTCCAAAAAGCGAAGTGTATTGTCAAGATTCTTTCCAAATGCAAATAGCAGTAAGGATTGTACAAAAAATTTGATTAGTGTACAGTTGAAAGTCAACATTGCTTCGAAATGAAGATGTGTTGTAGTATTATTTGGGAAGGATGATTGGGAAATTTAGTCTCTATGCCAATAAAATAGACTAGGAGCATTCTTCATGTTCAGATTTACTTTTCCGTACAGGTTCTATCTAACCGTCTCAGTCTTTATAGTTCTCTGACTGTCTATTTGTCTTTGATAGAGTGAATCTCTCTCTCTCTGTCTCTCTCTCTTTATCTCTCTCTCTTTCTCTCTCTCTCTCTCTCTCTCTCTCTCTCTCTCTGATACATACACACGGACACAAAAACACTTGAGTGCTGCAATGATTTTTTCCGTTGAAAAGAGACACAGTGATGCGAGTTTGCCTATTACATTGCGTTAGTAAACGTGGGAAAAGATATAATAGGCTTTTTAACCTTGGTATTGCAAGCGTTCTTGGAGAAACAAACCGCGAATAAAATATTGCTCGTCTAGCATCGTTCTTTAATACACCTCTCTCTCTCTCTCTCACTATATATATAATATATATATATACAAGCGTTGAACAAAATAATGAAAACACCTGGAAATTAAAAAAAAAATTAACATGAAATCCGGCTTTTTTGCAGATCCATGAAAAACTAGAGTTATTGTGATGGTTTTTAAGCTCTTCTGTAATTTTCGAATCAGTATTTTAATGATCCATCCAAACAACATGCGTAAGTGTTCAACGGTCGCTATCAGACAGTTTTCACTTTCTTCCAGTGTTTTGCTTCAGTGAGGAGGTTTTCCCTTCTTTTTCAAATGTTGCTGGCATTACTTTCGAGAGAGTACTCCTTGCTACACCAAATAATTCAGTGGTTTTTGTTACAATTGTGCTGACGATAAGAGCACTGGCAATTTGATATCTCAGTCATTTTAATACATTTTGATAAATTTCTTCAGATGATATCTGTAAAAAAAACGTAATTCAAATAAAATAAGACTAGGAAAGTTAAGAATAAATCAAAAGACATAAAGATAACGATTGGTTTGGTTTGGTTTCTTTGTTTAATGGCATATCAACCTTTGTAGGTCATTTAATGCCGAAACCATTTTCCTAGAAGAACAGTAGTGGTACTATATAACCCATAGCTGGGAGGATAAGGGGGTTCATACCTTTCTCAAGGGTATTTGCCCGAAAGTGAACGTAATAGTGCGACTGAAGTACGAATCTCGCTTACTACGATTCCACAGTCCATCTCTTTAACCATTACACCACGAGGACATCCCCGGTTTTATCGGAGTTTCATAATTATGATACTAAAATTATGTGAACCCATTATTTTGTTCTCTCTCTCTCTCTCTCTCTCTCTATATATATATATATATATATATATATATATAGCTAGTTAGTTTGTTATAAAAATCTGTTTCCTGTGCATCTGACTAACTTCTCAATATACCCGGTCAGACCAACGTTTTTAAGGTACATTTTCGTCAAACATCTTTAACGTATCGTTCTTACACTGACAAATGTAAAAGGAGCATGCCATCAATCGTACTGGATTTGAACAGACATTGGAGTATTTTCCACTTCGACATTATACCGTCTTTAAATTTGTTCTATTTTATGTCGTAAAGTTTTAATTATTTAAAAACGATACTGTAAGCCATTTACAGAAAAAAATGTTTTATAATCACTATCTCCAGTATCCTTTAAGAAAAAACGACAAAGGTTGATATACCTTTAAACAAAGAAACCTCGAAAAAAACATTATTGTCTTCTCTAGAAAATACAAGTATTAAATATTGCATAAACATATGTCAACATATATTTTTGTACAACTTTCTATTGTATATATACTAAATATTTTAATGATACTTATAAGATCAACTTGATCCCTTCCCAAACATAAATTACAGATTGGTTGAACGTTCAATATTTCAACCGAATACCAAAAATGTGATTATTTTCAATACAAATAATGTTCTCATAATGTTTAAAGCGAAAAATTGTTTACTTAGAATTACAATCATTAGTTATTCGAAATCACAATTGTTGGCAAATCATAGCTGATAGAATGGAATATTTGAAAGCATATAATTTGTGTAAAAAAATAGTTAATCGAAGTTATATTTTTACTAAAGATTATTATTATTATTATTATTATTATTATTATTATTATTATTATTATTATTTACTCATTAGAGTTTTTCACATCAGCATTAGCTGATGGTCTTTCACTGGAGATTGAGTGAAAGCAAGTCTCCTCACGTCTACAGGACTCTTCTCAGTATTCTGGTCGTTTTCAATAATGCTGTTGGTTGGATGGTCTCCACTCGACCGCCATCTTCCAAATCCTTCAGGCCCTTTAATAGCAAGGTCGACGTGCTTATCTCTCTTTTCACGTTCTTTCAGTTTAATTCTGTGGTCAGCCGGGACAACAAAGTCGACAATTTTGCAGATTTTCTTTTTTTAAATTATTATTATAAGGTCTGCTCCTCCGGCCGAGATTAAGTGATCAGTTTGTATATCAAAGTCCCATAGGAGTTTGTGTGTGTCATTTTCTAGGACAGGTACTGGGTTGTGCATATTATTATCATTATTATTATTATTATTATTATTATTATTATTATTATTATTATTATTTACTCCTTAAGAGTTTTTCACATCAGCATTAGCTGATGGTCTTTCACTGGAGTTTGAGTGACAGCAAGTCTCCTGAAGTCTCCAAGACTCTTCTCCTCAGTATTCTGGTCGTTCTCAACAATGCTGTAGTTTGAATGGTCTACAGCTCCATTTACCAAGCCTTTTGGGATCGTTCCAAGTGTACACATTACAAGTAGCATCACCGTCACCTTCATGTTCCATAACGTTTTTAGTTATCTGGTAAGGTCTTGGTATTTATATCGCATTTCACTTTCTTTGATTTTTACTCGGTGGTCTACTGGGATGGCCAAGTCCACTGTTCGGCTAAGTGTTTGGTTTGTTTTTGTTTTTGTTTAATTTTTACTTTCACTAGGTTTGGTCTTCTGGCTTGGATTAGGTGATCAGTTTGTATTTCAATATCGCAGAGAATCTTATCCATCTCCTTTTCCCGAATGGATTCTGGTTCATGCATATATTATTTGTTTTTGCTTGCATATTAAAACTCTTAGAGTGAAACACTCTAAACCAAAGAATTGAAAGCAAACAAATAATCATTATCAAATAGAATTAATAATGTTACATAGGAATGCATGAAACCTTTTAATTGCACAAATAATTTGTTTTTGATCGGAATGGTTGATATCATATCACAAAAATATTATTCTTAACAAATATAAGAGATTTTTGGGTTTTTTTTGCCACTGAACATTGATCTAGTAGTTTTGTATAGTTACAATCATATATTTCAAAATGAATTAAATCTCTGCATTAAATACCTAAAAAGTATAGATATGCCGTTAAACAAACAAAGGAAACCCTAAAATTAAATGTACGACCATGGTCTAAACAAAGAAATAAAATATTTTTCAATAAAAAGTTTATTATATTTTCATAAATTTGTGTGATTATACTTCAGATAATTACTTTCCGTACAATGACCAAAATATATGAAAGTTATTATAAGTAAAGTTGGCGACCATAGTCGAGGGTAACCCGAAGGCTCCCTTTTCGAGAGCTACTACACCAATGTGTAGGGGAGGGCGCTACTCCTTCCCTGGATTGCTCTACTTTACCCTTGATCTGTACCTTATAATGCTGAGTGTTAAGCAAGGAGGTATCAAGTACTATTTTTTTAGTCTTTGGTATGACGCGACCTGGGATTGAACCCAGGTCTCCCGGGACATTGGCGAACACTCTAACCCGTAGGCCAATGTCCGGTATAAAATTATTATATGAACACCCTAATATGTTGATATTTGCTACTGATGTCTAGCTCACACACACACACACACACACACACACACACACACACACACATATATATATATATATATATATATATATATATATATATATATATATATATATATATATATATATATATATATATATACGTATCCAGACCCATTCTCCCGCTCAAATATCTCACATCAACAACATTAAGATGTTTCGCAGATGCATAGACCTACTCAAAAACAGGAAGACTTCTATAACCAACTTAATACAAGAAAAATCACAACTACCTGAATGTCCAACGTTCGTCGCTCATCCCAACATTTTCTTGGATTACATAAGTCTGTGCCTTGAAGCTTATATTCATATTTTAGGATTTTCCTAGGCATATACATTAATATATTAAAAAAAAACAAAAAACAACAGATTAATATGATTTGAACATCGTCGAAACCGAGGAATGATTCGAAATCTCTCGATGAACTAACGGAATGTAGATTCTGCACAATGTCTCGAATGTCAGGTGACGTATTTTAAAGAAACGAACGTTGATTCATTGACCAAACGGCCAATTTTTCTTGTCATAAACAGCCAACTTTTCTGGTTATACAAATTGTTATATATTTTTACTCTTTTTATACCTCCATCGTTATCTTAACATCACTAATATAACTCCTCATAGTCTTGATGATGGTTCAGTAGAACCGAAACGCTATAGTGTCGACTTTGTTTCTCAATAAATCTCCCTTTCTATTTGGATGACTTGTTGTCATTTTTTCTTCACAAACTGTCGGATTATTGTCCATTATGTTCTAGATATCTACTACAGAATAGCATACAGTCGAGTATCTACATGAAAGCTATTAGATTGATTGGCTAGTCTATTCCATGCTTTCTCATCATATATATTATTGTGAGGTAAACAGTATAACACTCACAACAACATATGAATGTGCGTATATACACGCTCACAAATATACGTGTACTCCATACAATCACAGTGGGTATTCGGTCTTATACCCTCCGGTCATCTTCGTGTATATGCGTGCATGAGTACATCAACTGGCTCTTAGGAAGTACTCTTTTCTCCATCGTCTAATTAAAACGCCATGAAAACTAGCGATGAAACAATTTTATATCAGTTTGAAGCATGTTTTTGTTATTCTGGCAAAAGGCCAATGACTTGAGTACTTAAGAATGATCGAATTCACTACATATTAATAGGCTAAGAGACTACTTTTTTTCCATCCAGCAAAATCGATATGAATCTACTTTAGTTTCCTTGATATATATATATATATATATATATATATATATATATATATATCAATGATACTAAAGTATATATATATATAATATATATATATGTGTGGTGTGATTTCTTTCATGCGCGTATATATAAATGTCATTTAAGATAAGCATGTAAGCTATTATTGATTTGGTTTTCTGAATAACCGCAAATATTGAAATATTCAAAATACTATTATCTATCTATCTCTATCTATCTATCTATCTATCTAATTACGGATCTCTCAATATATATATATATATATATATGGGGGGATTACTTGCATGCACACATGCACACACACACACACACACACACACACACACATATAATATATTTATATATTTACGAAGGTCCTTCAAAAAGTTCATAGCCTAACTTAAATATTAGATTTGTTGTAAACCTCTCCTTTGTGTTGGACACACCGACACAGAAATTACTTCTCTTCCTTTAAAAAAAAGTACTACTGTGTTCCTCAATCGAATTCACCTATGGTTCTTTCTTCCTAGTTGAGGCTTAGTACTTTTGAACGAACCTCGTACGTTGATGTAATACAAATGGACAGAATCCCCCGTATATATATATATATATATATATATATATATATATATATATATAATGCAAATTTTTTAAAATTGTATAATAGGAACTGTGTAAACATGCAATCCATTAATTCTTGGGCAGAACAAAATTAAAGAGAAGTAAAAACAGAAGAAAAACACCAGTGAAGAATAATCAACGAATTCATCATAAATCTTCCTTAAGTGTGTGAACATTATTTCTATAAATTATCTCCCGTTGGACATTAAATACATTTACTTGTATAATTAAACTCTAAGACGGTGACAGAGAGTCTGGGTGTGAGCAACTCATGGACTCTCCGAGGCTGAAAGAAGATCTAGAAAAATAAGAAAGAAGCATGAAGAAAAATAGAGAGAGAGAGAGAGAAGAGAATGAGAGAGAGAGATGGAGAGGAGAGAGAGAGTAGAGAGATGGGAATGTTTAACTGAACAAAGAGAAAAGAGAGCGTAGTATTAAATTTGAAATGTGGAGAACAGTCTGAAGAGATATCAAAGGATGAAAATAGAAAGGTAATATACTTATGACATGACAGGTTTTGTATGCATTAGTTTTATGTAATTGAAGGAGATTGGTAAGCTTAAAGTGCAAAAAAGAAAAAAACTCAGAGAGTCTTTGAATTAGGAGAAGAAAAATTGATATATTTATCTATTGAGACTCAACCGAAGTTCACATGCGAAGAGGCTCCTCCTGCTGAGAAGGAAACATGATATCCATAGATAAAACAGGCTGAAGAGGCTGAAAAAGGAATACATGCATTTCAATGTGGTACAGAATCTTAGCAAAAGACAGTGTTGTGTAAAATGTGAATCAGGAAAGAAGAAAAAAAAGAGAATGAATGAATGAATAATAATTATAATTATAATTTCCATCCAGAGACGACGTTGACAGACTATATGTATCTAGAAAAGAGGGAGGAAGAGGACTTGCCAGTATTGAAGACAGCGTTGACACATCCATAACATCGACTCAAAACATATAACAAAAACACGAAGGAGGGTTCATTACAGCCACCAGACACGAAACTGAGAACACTAAGAACAAGAGAACGACAATAACTAGGAAACAAAAATGGGAAGGAAAACAACTCTATGCCGCTTTAAACGACTAATAAACAATATCTCACACGACAAAACTTGGACATGGCTAAAAAAAAGGAAACTTTAAGAGAGAAACAGAATCTCTCCTATTAGCAGCACGAGACAACGCCATAAGAACGAATCATATCAAAGCGAGAATAGATAAGACGCAACAAAATAGCAAATGCAGACTATGTGGTGACAGAGATAAAACCACCAATCATATAATAAGCGAATGCAGCAAATTAGCACACGGGAGTATAAGGCGAGACACGACTGGGTCGGTAAGGTGATTCACTGGAAATGTGTAAGAAATTTAAGTTCGACCATACTAACAAATGGTATATGCACAACCCAGCACCTGTCCTAGAAAATGACTCGCATAAACTCCAATGGCTTTTAATATACAAACGGATCACCTAATCCCGGCCGGAGACCAGACCTAATAATAATCAACGAAAAAAGAGAACTTGCCAAATAGTTGACTTTGCTCTCCCGGCTGACCACAGAATAAAACTGAAAGAATGTGAAAAGAACGATAAGTACCTCGACCTTGCTAGGGAACTGAAAAAACTGTGGAACATGCAGGTGACAATTATACCGATTGTAATTGGTACGTTTGGAACAGTAACTAAGGGATTACTAAAGGAACTAGAGGACTTGGAGGTTGGCGGACGAGTGGAGACTATCCAAACGACAGCATTGTTGAGAACTGCCAGAATACTCAGAAGAGTCCTGGAGACTTGAGGAGACTTGCTGTCACTCGGACTTCAGTGAAAGACCATCAGCTATCGCTGATATGAAAAGCTCTATAATCAACAAAAAGAATATAACTTGCAAAATTGTCGATTTTGCTGTCCTGGCTGACCACAGAATAAAACTGAAAGAATGTGAAAAGAAGGATAAATACCTGGACATTTGCTAGGGAATTGAAAAAACTATGGGACATGAAAGTGACAATTATACCAATTGTAATTGGTGCGTTTGGAATAGTACCTAAAGGATTTTTAAAGGGACTGGACGACTTGGAAGTTGGCGGACGAGTGGAGACCGTCTAAACTCCAGCATTATTGAGAACGGCCAAAATACTTAGAAGAGTCCTGGAGACTTGAGGAGACTTGCTGTCACTCAAACTCCAGTGAAAGACCATCAGCTAATGCTGATGTGAAAAACTCTAATGAGTAAATAATAATAATAATAATAATAATAATAATTCTCTGGGATTTGAGATGCAAACGGATTGCCAAATTTCGGCTAGAAGACTAGAACTCATCATCAGTATTATCATGTCATGCTGCTATCATGGGTTTCCCTGACTCTCTCTCGCCACCTGTCTCTGTCCCGGCAGGTCTTCAAGGTTACATCCTGTATCGGCTCAGAGCTGCGGTAAATATGATCTACCTGCTCGTCCTGCACGTGCTCTCCGTTTGAAGGGGATCCACAGGAGTACATCGTTTATGAGTTCGCACTTACTTCTCCAACAGAGTCCGGCATGTCTGGCTCATCTAATTTTTATGGTTTTCGTGATGGTTGGGAGGTTGCCGTACAGCTGTTGTTTCGTGGAATGTTGCCTCCTGGACTTCAGTATAGCTTGCAGCATTCTTATATAATTGGCGTCAAGCTATTTCTACATACATCAAGTTAGTGTCCACCTGGTGCATCCATATAGCAGTATTGATACTACCGCTTCTAGGAAAAAATGCGTTTTACTTCATTGGACAAGTCTCACTTCCATATGACCGATAGTATATCGGTAGCTGTCCAAGCCTTACGTAGATGTGTGTTGATGTCATTTTCGGTAGATGGGACGCTGCTTCCTAGGCAGTTAACCTCTCTACTACTTTCAGAGGATCGCCATTTAGCATGGGGATGTCGCCTCTTTGATATAAACACATAACTAGCTATAATTAACAACACCCGCCCCAAAAAATCAGGTGAATTGTAAACTTCGTGGTGTAGACGTGCTAAAATGTAAAAATCAAAGAAAAGTACTCATACCTTGCCGGAGAACTATAAAAAAAGCTATGGAACATGCAAGCGATAGTCATACCAATTATAATTTGAGCACTTGGAACAATTCCCGAAGGCAATTGGAAGAGGACGAAATCGGAGGACGTTTCCTGGAATCTGAAGAAGATTGTTACCACGCAGACTCCAATTAAAGACCATCAGCAAACGCTGTGTTGAAAAACTCTATAGTAATATGATAATATTTTTAAAAAAAAAAGAGCTATCTTTCCGTATGACTTATTTTTGGCACAACCATTTCTTATCATAATGATTACACTCAACTACATATTTAGGAAATGCAACGGGGGAGGGGGGTAAGCAATTTACATTTTTAGAGACCTACAAAGAACTGAGAGACGTGAAAGTGAGAGTTGTGCCAATTCTAATTGGTGAACGTGGAACGGTCCATAAAGGTTTTAAAAGCTTGGAGGTATTGAAAATCAGAGGAAGAATCGAGATTATACAAGCTCCAGCATTATAAGATCAACCTGATTATTATAAAGAGTCCTGTAGATCTTAGGAGATGGTGTCTCTCAGACTCCCGTGATAGTTCATCAGTTTCAAGACAAGACATAATTCACGTGAGTAAAGTGCGTTTTATATAAATGATCCAAACAAAAATTTAAAGGCTGTGAAAGTGTAAAAAAAACCCCTAATAAATGAAGAGGTAAGCGTAATACTGTCCCAAAGTATTGTAGAAATGAGACAAAATTGAAAAATGGTTAAGATCAGGGATAAATTGAAGAAAATTAATATATTCATTGAGTCAAAATGGAAACAGAGACTTCGCCAATGGTCCGGGAGACCTGGGTTCAATGCCTGGTCGTGTCATAGCAAAGACTTTAAAAATGGTACTTGATACCTCATTGCTTCACTCTCAGCAAAATGAGGTATGTATCAAGGGTAAAGTGGAGGAATCCAGGGAAAGGAGTAGCGTCCTCTATGACACGTCGGTGTAGTAGCTATTGAAAAGAGAGCCTTCTGATCGCCCTCAACTACGGTTGTCAACATTACTTACTTTTAGTTCATTCATTAGCATATCATTAGTATATCATTCCTTTTTTTTTTTTTTTTTTTTTTTTTTTGGGTGGTTGTGGATAAGTTGGTTAATAGTTTTCTTTGGAGAAGGGCTCTGGAAGACGAAAAATATTTTCCTGAAAACCAGGTGAAGAGGATTGTGGAATAATTCTTGAGCTCGAAACTAGGTGAATTTTATTTAAGAGGAATCAACAAAAATCT
Organism: Sepioteuthis lessoniana; assembly: GCA_963585895.1. Taxonomy (NCBI): domain Eukaryota; kingdom Metazoa; phylum Mollusca; class Cephalopoda; order Myopsida; family Loliginidae; genus Sepioteuthis; species Sepioteuthis lessoniana. Next base: position 129,319,153 of record OY757905.1, on the reverse strand, counting down.
TGATGAATGGTAAGAGGTGATTAAAAATAATGGCGAATATATCATTGATTAGAAAATGAATTTTATTGAATTATTCTTTAATAAATTATATATTACGAAAACGTAAATTATTTCTGACTGAACCCAATACATATATAGAGCAAGTCAACAGATTTTCATTGTAAAAAAAGTGTTAATTTTTGTGGAAAAACAGGCGCAAGAAGCTATATTTGTATCTGTATTTTTGTGTCTATTAATCAATTAGCGCTTGCGTGTTCGTTTTAAAATTTGTTTGTGATTTGCAAACAACAATATTTGACTTGCTGCACAAAATCTGATGGATCAAAACACAAAATAATTCAAGAAATTCAGGAAAGAATTGCTAAAAAAATATTTTTAAACAAGTTAGAATTATAGATAAATAATGAGTATTTTTTAAAATTTAATTTCGAGTCTAGTTATTCTCATGAATAACTGATAAAACCATTACATCTTCGGAAGATGTATGGGTTCATTCTGTAAATCTACTTAAAGCTTTTCTCTTTATGTATTTTTGTGAAAATATAACAGTCAGTTCATTCGAGAATTTATTTAAATTCAGAATCGTTTATTTCAAATTAAACGAAAACATTTTTTAAAATTGATATGCATTTTCTAATAAACTTTTATTTTTTAAATCGATATACATGTAACATACCCATATGATTGGTTGTGTAAAATATACGTTCATATGCGTAGGAACCGAAAACACTCCAAACACTGACGAATCTCGGTAGTTCAGGTACGAAACTTTTATTACCTTCTTTAAGTTTAAAACATAATTTTATTGCATATCATTCTTCTAAAGTGTCAGATTGCATTTTTGAAATTCACTAGCTGTGGCAATCAAGGGTGTATTCCAATTCCTGCAATAACTGTCCATTTGAACATGAAATCATACAAATTAGTCAGTCATCTCATTAGATGTATTGCGATAACATTCTGAATTTTCAAGAGTCTACGACAATTTTAAATGCCCATACGAAAAAAAGGCTGTTAACTTATCGTATGCACATCGTATATATATATATATATATATATATATATATATGCATGCGTGTGTGTGTGTGTGTGCGTGTGTGTGTGTGTGTATGATATAATGTATGTACGTTTAATTATGGTTTTGCATGTTAGGGAGGAAAGAAGACCCAGAAGAAGAGTAAGTAAGTGGAACAAGTGTTTTGAATAAACAGAACATGTATTCAAAAGAGTGTTAGTACAGCAGGTAGAATGTCAGTCTGAGCTGTCAGGTTTGACTGCTGGGAGGAAGTCGGTATTTGTCGTTCGTACCACCGACAGGACGAGTATGCCACAAGCCATTTTTTAATGTGGGTGCGGGTTCAGGACGGTAGCCCAGACACGCTCGGCGGCTCAAAAAATGCTTCGGGCCCCGTTGGCATTCGTCTAAAAAAGGGTGCTTCGGGCGCCAGATGATAAACCTAGCTCCTACAAGGAGGGTTAGAACCTGAGTGGACGGCCCACTGAGGTCCAAGGATGTCGGTCTTGGCGTGCCCAACATTAATGCCGCCCTTCCGGAATCCATGACAGGCGTCTTCGACCGACAGCCAGTGGAACTAGGACACAGCCGGCAAGATCCGTGTACCGACCAACATCGCCAACCATGGAGTGTCCTATTCCATCGCTGGGAGGAAGTTGGTATTTCTTGTACGTCCCACTAAACGGACGAGTATCGCAACAAGTGTTGTATATTTATATAATAAATATGCTTATATACCCATATACATGTTCATGCAGGATTTATACTGACGCAATGAATAACGATGAGCAAAGACTTCTTTAGAAAAATATGTACCTATCACTTTATTATAAGTGTTCGAAAAGGGCTACTCAAGGTTTTACTGTGAGAGGGAGTTGGAGACCGAACAGAACTGTAATATATTGACCCCCACTCTTGTGTATTTCTCGTTCTCCAGGGATGCTCAACCGGAGGTCCAGGGGCCCAGCTCTCTGCTGGATGATGGCTTTCTTTACTGCATCTTATCACCAACTGGTCTCCAAAACTCAATCGGGGGTCCCGAGAGCCCCTTTGGCCGGGTATGGCTATCCCTACCACATTTTGTCTCCGACATCTTTGATCCCCAGCTCATCAGGGGCTCCAAGGGCCCCCTCCACCGAGCTTTCCTGCCACATCTTATCAGCAACATATCTGGAACCCAACTGTGACTTCCTGTCTTGACCGAGTTATATGATAGTTCAACGCTCACTCAATCACCCACTCAATCTTTGGAATGGCATGTTTGATCGTCATCAAGCGGAAATAACTGTCATGCAGTTCACAGGTCACTCTCTTCCGGTGGATCAGTCTATGAGTGTACCATGGGAATTTTACCTTGTCCCATTTTGTTAGCCAAGTCCACCTACTCGATTTCTCCTCATAAGTGGCATCGGAATGTGCCACTTCCTTCCGGTGCATCACTTTGGAATGGCATGTTTGCCCGGGTCGAAGGTCAAAATACAACACAAGCCGTTTATTATGAGGGTCCAGGTGCAGCGCCGGAGACCAGAGGCGCTCGGCCGCACAAAAAATGCCTCGGCTCCGTTAGCATTCCACTACAAAAAAGGCACCTCAGGTGCCATGTAATAAACCTTGCCCCCACAAGGAGGGTTAGAGCCCGATGAGGCTCGAGGCAGATGGTCTTGGCACCCCCGACATGAATTGCGGCTTACCGGAATCTATGTCGGACGGTCTCAACTGACTGCCAATGAAGCCAGGATACACCGAACCAGATTTGTGTACAGACCAACTCAGCCGACCGATGTCATTTGTCTTTATCTCTTACCAGACAGGACTAGACACATAGTCAATAACCCAAAGGTCGATTATAGTGTGGATTAAAGGGAGGTAAAAGTTAGGCATGAGCCAAGGCTCCAGCTCTGCTGGACTATGCTGGTCCTTGGCCAACTTAGTGCAATATGAGCCTGATGTACCAAGCTGGACATAGACCCAAATCAGGGTCCAGGTTCGTATGCCTGACTCTAGCTTAAACTGAACGGCAAGGTCCACTGCAATACAAGGGTTACAAAAGTGTCAATGATGCAGCTCGCCAATCCGTTGTGAACATTGGCCGCCTGGCACGGATACCAGACAGTCCGCTGAAAAGTCTCCGCGAAGCACAGCGGCTGATCAAGTTCCCTCACTGGGAGAAAGTCCCCCCGAGAGCAAATAGGGTTAGCATCTATGAAGGGGAAGATTTCATTATCGTGTATGTAGGTTACCATAATTGTTAAATAACTTTTTGAACCAATGCTTTTACGTGCTTAAATTCTATCAACGTTTATACACATTTATAATACAGAGAAATACCTACAGGTGACATTACTATTTGTCGACTTTACCAAGGCCTTAGATTCCATTCAGAGGGAAGATGGAACAAATCATACTAGCATACGGCCTACCAAAAGAAACCGTAGCATCAATAACGATTCTCTACAAAAACACCCAAGTGAAAGTACGTTCACCGGATGGAGAAACACGATACTTCGACATTGTAGCAGGAGTACTACAAGGGGACACGCTAGCCCCATACCTCTTTATCATCTGCCTAGACTATGTGCTTAGAACATCGATTGATAAAATCAAAGAAAATGGCCTTGAGCTGACAAAAAAAAAAAAAAAAGAAGTAGAAGGTACCCTGCAAAAACAATTACCGACGCCGACTACGCCGATAACATAGCGATACTGGCGAATACACCGAACCAGTTTGCATAGTTTGGAATGAACCGCCGCAGGCAAGTGCCTCCATGTCAATGGACACAAAATTGAATATATGTGCTATAATCAAACAAGCGACATTTCCACACCAGATGGAAGCTCTCTGAAACTGGTAGACAAATCCACCTACCTAGGAAGCAGTGTCTCATCAACCGAAAAAGACATCGACATGCGGCTAACGAAGGCATGGACAGCTATCGATAGGCTATCGATCACATGGAAATCAGACCTGACCGATAAAATGAAACACAGTTTCTTCCAGGCAGCGGTCGTATCGATACTGCTGTATGGATGCACTACTTTGACGCAAACTAAACGGCAGGAGAAGAAGCTAGACGGCAATTACACAAGTAATATTGAACAAGTCCTGGCGGCAACACCCAACAAGGTACTAACTATATGGCCACATGTCTCCCATCACGAAAACTATCCAAGTTAGACGAATCAGACATGCAGAACACTGCTGGAGAAGCAAGGACGAGATCATAAGTGATGTACTCCTATGGACCCCCACATATGGCCGAGCAAAGGTAGGACGACCAGCTCGAACATACATACAGCAGCTATGTGAGGATATAGGATTGAGCCCAGAAGACCTGCCAGAAGCGATGAACAATAGGGAGAAGTGGCGAGTAAGGATCAGGGATATCCGTGCTAGTGGTACAACATAATGATATATATATATATATATATATATATATATATATATAAGTGTGTGACTCTATGTTTATCATCATAAATATAGCTCATGTATGTATGTATGTTTTGTTATGTAAAATAGTGTACTAATAGATTTATATGATGTAATGGCCTAATTCAAATCATAGCAAACTCGGAAAGAAGAAGCGAAGACACTTCAATAACTCAGTTTGTCTGTCTAATTCTTGTTGTTCAGAATAGACAGCAGATGTTCTAAAGCAGATGGATTCGGTGGGGAAAAAAACTAATAGAATTGATAAATGCTACATCCATTACATTTAAGAGAATTTGGAAAAAATATGTTAATTTATGACATAATATGATTTCTCTCTTTCTCTCTCTCTCTCTCTCTCTATATATATATATATATGAGGAGGAAAAATTGACAGAGTAGTCCAAAATTATCGGCCCACTGGCCTCGTGGTTAGAATGTTCGCCAATGGCCCGGGAGACCGATGTTCAATCTCAGGTCGAGTCATACCAAAAACAAAAAATGGTACTTGATTCTGCCTTGCTTAGCACCCAGCACTCAAAATAAGGATCTAGGGTAAAGTGGAGCAATCCAGGGAAAGAAGTTGTGCCCTTCCCTACACCTTGGTGTAGTAGCTATTGAAAATAGAGCCTTCGGGTCACCCTCGACTATGGTCGCCAACTTTATTTACTTACTTACCTTTTAGTACAAAAATGATGAATTTATTAAGCAGGAAAGTCGACGCTATAACGTTTCGGTATAAATCTACCATCATCAGGATTTTAAAAGGTGATGTTAAGTGTTGAATGAATACGATGGATATTTAGTAAAATGCAGAAAATAATGGAGGAAATATGTTAACAAAGAAAGATCATACAATCGTTCACATCTGATTTTACATTTCAAAAATATCACCTGATAGCGCAAGGCAATCATGGAAAATGGACTGGTCATGAGATATAACAGATTAGAAAGAGAGAAATGAAACTCTTCCATAAACGCATTATTTTTCCTAACAATACTTCTACTAACATTATAACAAACACTTTTTTTAATAAATTCGGTATTGAAATGTCATTATGGCTTCTAAAACTATTGATAATTTACTTCTCTCAAATTCTTGACGTCGGTGCAAAGTCTGTAAATTAAACTACATCGGCAAAACTGTGAGAAATGTTCATGAGCATAAATATGAACATAAAATACCTATTAGATTAGGGAATCTTACGAATTAACTTTTTCTACACGTACCTAAAACTGACCACAACATTCATTCTAATGCAGCCACTATGGTAGCTCATATCCATAACGAAAGATGGACACAAATATTTGGAGCCGATGCAATTTCAGTCTGTCCGTCTCTTTATAATTGTTCTGGATTTTGTAACATATCCACCTTTCTCTGGGAAAATGGTCTTAATTAGTAAGAATATATTCATTATTTAATTAATAATCTTTTCATTTGTAAACTTTTTTAAAAATCTCTTCTTTCCTACTTTTCTGACTTTCTTCTTTCTCTCTTTCTAATCTATAATCTCATCATTATTCTATTTACTTAACATCATTGCTATGCGCATTCATGTGATATTTTTGAAATGGAAACGCTGATTTAATGTTTTAAAGGTTGTATGATCTTTCTTTGCTTACATATTTCCTCCATTATTTACTGTATTTTATTAAAGAAACATTGTTATATCCATCATAACTAGATGTCACCTTTTGAAATCCTGATGTTAGTCCGAATTTAAGGGCTTCTGATTCATTCAATTCGGCATAAAATTTGAAACAGGACTATGCAAAAAACATTTACCACTTTACATCATTAACACAAACTATAGACACACTGACTCAGTTTTCAACAGAGGATTCAGACAAGGCTTAATCGCATCCACCAACAACCAGCACACATCCACACAAAATCTACCCAGAAGATACATGACAGCCCTTACAAAACTAGCCAAAAACAAAAAAACATCATTTTAGTATGCCCTGACAAAGCTGGATGTATTGACATCTTAGATATCGTAGATTACCATAAAAAGTTAATGAACATAATTAACGACCAAAACACTTACACGCCTACCTCTCTTAAAACATCAATAAAAACATAGAAATCTTCAACAAATCCTATAAAAAATAAGCTCAAACGAAGACAAACTATGGTCCACATTAATAAATTACCACCCAACTATCCCTACAATCTACGAACTCCCTAAAACGCATAAAAAACAACACACTTCTATGCCCAATAATCTCTGGTGTACCCCCATAAAATTGCAAAATAAAAAAGAAAAATACTAATACCTCTATTAGGCACAATTAACCCTTCACATTTAAAAATTATTGTGACCTCCACAACAAAATAAGAAACTAAGACATGGAAAATAAACTCATAGCTAGTCTTGACATTCAGTCTTTTTATATAAACATACCCGTCAAAAATTAAAAAAAAAAACCTTTCGTTATGAGTCACTAAACTCATTAAAATAATTGAATTATGTACCAACCAATGTTTCTTCAATAATACTTGATAATAATACTTACTACCAACAAAAGTTTGGCGTCCCCATGGGATCCCCTTTAAGTGTCGTTCTAGCTTGCCTGGGTCTAGAATTTTTGGAATACTAATCTTTCAAACATATCCTATCTTATGATACCCAACATTTAAGATACATCAATGACGGTTTAATCATTTACCCGAAACAACATAATACTCCTCAAATCGTATAAAAACCCAACCAACTTGTACCAAGCATTAATTTCACATACGAATTTGAGAAAAATAATTTCTTACCTTTCCTGAATATCTTAGTAATAAACAACAATGTTATGGTACCCAACCTGTGGACTTTAATGAACTCTTCCTGTTGCTATTAATACCGGGAGATTATTCATCTCGGTGGGGAGTTCTCCCCAGCCTAACACTTTGGCAGTCGGACTTATGTTTAACACCTTTTTATCTATTTTATATTATACTTTCGTTAATATACTTTGTTCAATGTAAACCCGAGTTCGTGTTTTTCTCCCTTTGCTGGTCCACAACAAACAATAAAATAGAATTCCAAGTTTATCAGAAGATAACAAAAATGACGACATATTTTTTATTCAAACCACAGGGATAGAACAAAAAAGTGGTATTCTCATATTTTTCCCCTGATAGTTCATAGAGTCTGCTCCCCCCAAATTTTAAACAAAGCATTTGAACACATTTATAATTTTTTTCCAAACTACGATATCCCGGATCTTTCATTCTCCGCGCCGCTTCAAAAGCCATAAATATCCACAAAAACACATCGCACAATATGAATAAAAAATAAACCTTACTCAAATACCAACTATATGAAGAGACATATAATTTTATCACTGTAACAATACCCCTTCGTCCCCCGTACTTATCAACTTCTTCGAAACAATTCTGTCTTGGCCGGTGATTCATCTAGTGGTTCCGACAGGGGTATCACACATTTCTTTACGGCACCAGAAATACAACCGAGGGGGCGGAGAGAAAAAGAACAAAGAACAAACGAATAATAAGGGCTTGGGTTAACTCAAGTGCCAGAAGGGTGGTTCCGTGATACTGCATTCCTTGTGCATCTGTAGATTAACGCTGACGTGCATCCTTTGCGAAATTTCCATAAAACCACGAGAATGTTGACTCATCTTGAATGGTCTTCTCTCACTGCTCCTGGACTCTATCTCATGCTGACTGGTCTCTTCTGCTGTCCGCTGTCGACTGCCCCTCTGCTCTCCCTTCGCCAACTGCCTTCTGTGGGTTCCTTCTTCCAACTCCCCTGAATGGCGTTCCCTTGCCCACTTCCGGTTGCGTCGAGATCTCGAGCTCAGCCTTTTTTTTGGTTTCGCGCCAAAACAAACAAAAAAGATCGTCTGCTTGGCGCATCCCCTTCATAGTGTCACATCCCACATCCCACAACCACCTTAATTGAAAAAACCTATATCACTTAGGCATAAAATCAACTACCTGCAAAACAAACCCAATAAAACAAACAGTAAAAACAACTCCAAAAATACATATTCCTTATCCAATGCAGGTATTTAGAAAATCTGCTGCCAAAATTGCAATAAATTTTACATAGGAGAAACAAGCGGAAATTTAAACAAAAGAATCTACGAACGTAAAAAAGACGTTAAAACTGGTAACACAACAAACTCTTTATTTTCTTATAACATTTTGACTAAACACAATTTTGACTTTTAAAATTCTACAATATTTGCCTACATTCATGAGAAAAATAAAAGTAGAATAATTGAACCATGTTCCATTACACAACAACAACACAATACCACAATGACAAGTTTTTTTTTCAAAATTCACCATCTGTCGGGAAAAATAATATTTAAAGAATTCAAAATTCTCTCTATAGATTAGTCCTCCTCTCTCTAAACGTCACGAAACGGCGTCTTGAACCGCCAATATGCCATTTATTTTCAAAAAAATTCCATCTCATGACATGACGCAATTTGAACATATCAAGGAGTATTACCCATTTTTTTTTTTCACATAGCAAGATCTACAAGCCCTGATGAAGATTTTTACTTGCATGAAAATGTATTTATCATAATTATTTCTCATACTAAAATGATTTCGATAAAACACTTTTGCATTTGAAAAAAAGATTGTCGTCGAAAAGCGTTGGCAAATAAACAGTCTAACATGCTTTTGTTCCGTTTTACCTTTTCTATGTACATTCTATCAGATGGAACTCATTTCTTCCTACATATAATAGTATTTGTGAAGAACCATAGGTGAAACGTTTTTTTTTAATACACAACCCCCTTCTTATAAACTTAGAAAGACTAATTCAAACTTCGGTCTTTATTTCTGTACAAGTGGGAACGACAAGCTGGTGTAATTTACGACATATCTAAAACCAGTGAAAGGCTTTGAATTTTTGAACGATTATCGTGGGTATATATATATATATATATATATATATATATATATATATATATATATATATATATATATATATATATATATATATGGGTGGTATGCAAATGGTAATGCCTATGGGGACAGAAAAGAAAAAAAAAAAGAAAAAATATGGACATGTAAATTTATGAAAAACGAAAACCGACGATAAAATCAGAACATAGAAAACACAGTCGTTCAAACGTACTCCTACATACACATCCACGCGCAAATACACACACACACACACACGCACGCACGCACGCACGCACACTGATGTCTGTGATCTAGTGAGTGTAAGCGTATGTATGTATGTGCATTTGAAAAAAGGTGTATATCAGAATTTAGAAAAAGTGTATGAGATAGAAACAAAATTACATGAGAAATGTGTATTAAAAGGCCCAAGAAAATTATACTAAGACCATTACAAAATATGCACTGCATTAATGTCCGTATGAGGTAAGATTGGCGACCGTGGTCGATGGTAACCCAAAGGCTCCATTTTCAATAGGTATTACGCTGAGATTTAGAGAAAGGCGTTACTTCTTTCTCTGGATTGATCTACCATAGATTTCATGTTGAATATTAAGCAAGGCGGTATCAAGTACCAGTTTTTATGGTTTTGGTGTGACTCGACTTGTGATTGAACCCTGATCTCCCGGACCACTTGACTGATACACAGACCCACGCACACCGACATACACACATACACACACACACACACACACACACACACACACACATATATATATATATATATATATATATATATATATTCCGATTTCTGAAATGAAATGTGAATTAATAATGATTTTAAAAAAGTCAAATCGAAAAGAGACGAGCATAAAAGAAGAAAAGAAGAAATAGATGAAAGATAAGTGTAGAACGTAGATAATAGGAAAGCCGAAAACTAAAAAAAAAGAAGGAAAAAAATGGAGAGAGAAAAATATAATAAAAGCTAGGAATAATAAAAAATCATTGTAATCAAGAGAAGATTATTTATTCATAACAAAGAAATAAATGCAAAAAAAAAGGTGTAGGAAGTGAAAAAAGTACACTTATAAGAAGAGTTGAGTTGACGGGGAAATAAAATATGGAAATGATAGTCTAAAGAAAAACTGGCAAATTTTGATTGTAAGTAAGAAAGCATTGGAAAAGAATATCTGAGATTTATTAATGACACCGTTCCAATCATTTTTCTGCGTTCGTTTAGAAAATGTTTTCACGTCGGTAGACTTTATTAATCGCAATTTCTTTTAACTTCATATTGCGATTTTTAAGGTCGTTTTCTTTATTTTGTATTGTATGTTTGTATTAAAAAAATAAATAGAAAAAAAGTTTTACGTTTTTTGTTTTTGTTTTATTTTCATTTTTTTTATTCAACTGCAGTTATTTATTACATTTTTTATGTCTTTATATTTTTTCTTTTGTTTTTCAATTTTCTACATTCTCATTTGTTCTTTTTTTCCTTAGGATTTCTTCGTTTTTCTATCTTTCTTTCTTTCTTTCTCGTCTCTGTGGATTGGATATATTTACAACCAACCAGCATTTTGTTTGACAAGACAACGGAAATCATTAATAACTCCTTTGGGATGACTGTTTTTAGTTCAGAAAGTGTAATGATAACTGTACATGCAATCCGATGACTGTTTGCCTCACAACACAACTAAAGCTTAGAAAATGACAATATCAATACTAATATTACTACTACTACTACTACTACAACTTCTACTACTACTACTACTACTACTGTAACAACCAAGAAATTAGGATAATGATAATCTGAACCGCCTTCTGTGTAAGAAACTCAGAACCATTCTTAAAATAAACAAAGGAAGGAGAAACTCTGACAAATGGATCAAAGAACAAGAAAATCGATGAACAGTCACAAAGCTTTTCACCGGAGAGATAACTGAGAGACCGTAGGTGTCAAGAAAGAAAGGAGGGAGAGGACTCGACAACATTGAAGATAACGTAAATTCATTAATACAATGACTCGAGGAGTACATAAAAAAGAACAAAGTGAAAATAATTTCAGCAGTTTGAAACAATGCAAGTAACATGAGAATAAACAGAAAAAAATAGACAACAGAAATGGGAAGAAAACAACTGTATGGATAGTTCAAGCAACAAAACGGGTTAGATTATTTAAGAAAAGACCTGAACTTGGCTAATAGTAATATAATGGCCGAGGGATTTCGTTTTACATATCTTGCCTTTGGGTTTAGTTAGGCTGAGAACCTTTCGGTCCAGTGCATGGGTTAGTTAGGTGCAAACTTGAGCGCAGGTGTTGACGCACGCACGGGGAGGAGGTGTCTTTCACAGATGTCAAAATAAAAATCCCAGGACCAGGGGATGTGAATGATGTCATTCACCGGAAGCGTGGGCTGAGATTTCAAAAGTCAGTAGAGAGTTGAGTTCTGCCTCGTGAGAAGACGGTTGACTTTCCCTTGCTCGCTGTGGCCTTGTGTTGGGTGCGCACGTGGTTTGGGGCAGATGGAAAAGCCAGCATAGAAAGGTGGTATCTCTCTCCTTCTGTCAAAAAACCTTTTAATTCAAAGGTAATAAAGAAAGTTTCGTACCTGAACTAAGAAGTCGTAAGTGTTTTTGTGTTTCGGGATTCCCTATGTTCTATGTATATATGTTATGAACATTCTGTGTACGTTTCACGTAGCCATATCATGGCTATGCTACATAAGAAAGGAAATCTCCACAAAAAAGCAAAAACAAAAACCAAAAAACTACTGAATCTCTTATTATAACAGCTCAAAGCGTCATTAGAACCATATAAAAAACAAAAAAAAAATGAACAAGTGAATCTCCTTTCATAACAGCTTAAAACGTCATTAAGACCATAAAGCAAAAACGCACACAAAACAAAAAAAACTCAATCTATTTTTATAGCAGCTCAAGAAATCATAGGCCCATTAGAACAAAAAAAAAATGAATCCCTTTTATAGCGACTCAAACCGTCATTGTGACCATTAAAGCAAAAATTAATGAATAGTGTAGGTTTATGTGGAGAACGAGACGAAACGGTTAACCACATAAATGAATGTAGCAAACTAACTCAAGAGAAGAACAACGCCTGGTACAAATGAGTGGGAAAGATGGTCTAGTGGGAATTATGCAAGAAACTACACTTTGACCACATTCATTACCACAAGTTATAATGTATCCGAGGGAATGAGATACATGAAATTATCTTGAGATCCAAACGGATCACCCAATCCTCTGCTAGTTTAAATTAACACGTAAAAAGAACTTGTTGTCCAATGGATTTTGCCCTTCCGGTGAACCACAAGTTAAAATAATAGAAAATAAAAAATGTTAATATCAACTTAAACCTTGCCGGAGAAAACAAAAAATGTTGAATATGAGAATTTCGGTGACAATAATTGTGATTTGTGAACTTGGAACGGTCCCCATAAGTTTAGAAAAAATCCAGGAAGAATTGTAAATCGGAAGAAGAATGTCTCGGTTGATGAGATGCTGCTACCTAGGTCGGTGAACTTGTCCAATAGTTTCAGAAAACTACCAATTAGTGTGTAGATGTCGCCTCTTTGATTAAAGCACATGTACCCCATCTTGTCTGCCTTGACCTGGAGGCCTATGCCAGCAGCTGCTGCTCGTTCCATACTATGTTGCAGAGTTTTGGCTTCGGTGGATGTATTTGCTTAAAGCGCAATGTAATCGGCGTAGTCCGCGTCCGTGATTATTTGTGCGGAGTATCTTCTGGATCTTTCCTTTGTCAGCTTGAAACTGTTATCTTTCATTATATCAATAGACGTTCTAAGCACGAAGTTTAGGCAGATGATAAACAGGTATGGGGCGAATGCATTTCCTTGCTGCACATCTGCTACAACGTCGAAGCAGTCTGTGTCTCCATCCGGGGAGCTGACTTTTACTTTGTGTTTTTATATAGCATCATTATGGCGGCGATAGTTTCTTTGGGTAGGCCGTAGGTAAGTAGTATTTGCTCTATCTTCTTTCTGTGTATGGCGTCAAAGCCCTGGAGAAGTCTACGAATAATGTTGTAACCTCGATATTTTTGGCACGTACACCTTCTAGAATTCAAAATATAATCAAAATTTGTGATGTCATGGATCAATTTCTTCGAAAGCCATTTTGGTTCTTTCTAAGTATCTTCTCGATTTTTTCGTGGAGGTGCACGTGGAGTAATGGTTATCGTCGTTGGAATTGGTCACGGCGACACGAGTTCAAATCCTGGACGAGACTGATTGCATTTCACATAGCACTAATACCCTTGGGAAAGGTATGAATCCAATTAATCTCCCTCCAGCTATGGGTAAATAGGAGGACGGACTAGGTTCTTCAGCCTTGGTGAGGCAACTAGTCTAGGAGAAGGAAAATTCTGAATTCAAACCTGTTAAACTCCGCTTAAAAATTGATCTTGTGTCATATCCTGCCCGAGCGGAGGGGTTGGTAAATAGGATCTTCTCGATTTTGGGTTCTATGCAGTTGCGTTGTAAAACAAACCTAAGAAACACAAAAACCGATAATATGCAGAAGTATAGCAAGTGTAGGCAATGTGCTTATAGAAAAAAAAAAGCCAAAACAAAAGCAATTGAAATCTGAACCGAGAAAATCTGCACAAAAGAAATGGATGAGTCGGCATGACTATGAATTCTGCAAGCGGTTAATATTTGTCCCCGCTGAAAAATGGTATCACCGGGAATATTTGCAAGAAAATTAGATGCAAAGAATACCCAGAGATCAACCTATACCGGTCAGAAGGCAAGACTTAATTTTAATAACAAAGAAAGAAATCTGTTGCTGTTTTAGAAGACGAGAAAATAACAATAGAAGAAAACGAAAAGATTTACAAATAGGTCTTGGCAGATAGCAGAGAAACCAATGTAAAAAGCAGATTACGGTAATACCAGTGATATTGTGTGTGCTAGGAGCAGTCCTCAGTTATTTGAATACGAGACAGAAATAATTGGTTATCAAAGGGAGAATCGAGATCGTTAGAAAACATTGTTAAGATCGGCTAGAATACTCAGAACAATCAAGTAGACCGGAGGAGACTTACTATCACCCAGACTCTGTGAAATAACAATAATAATAATAATGATAAAAATAATAATGATAATATGCAGGCTATGTAGTGACAGAGATGAAACCATCAATCTTATAATAAGGGAATGCAGCAAATTCGACCGAACTAACAAATGGTATATGCACAACCCAACACCTGTCCTACAAAATGACACGCATAAACTCCTATGGGACTTTAACATACAAACGGATCACCTAATCCCGGCCAGAAGTCCAGACTTAATAATCATAAAAAAAAGAGAACTTGCAAAATAGTCGACTTTGCTGTCCCGGCAGACCAGAGAATAAAACTGAAAGAATGTGAAAAGAAGGATAAGTACCCTGACCTTGCTAGGGAATTGAAAAAAACTGGGGAACATGCAGGTGACAATTATACCAATTGTTTGGAACAGTAACTTAAGGATTACTAATGGGACTAGAGGACTTGGAAGTGGGCGGACGATTGGAGACCATCCAAACGACAGCATTATTGAGAACGGCCAAAATACTAAGAAGAGTCCTGGAGACTTGAGGAGACTTGCTGTCACTCAGACTCCAGTGAAAAACCATCGGCTAACGCTGATGTGAAAAGCTCTAATAAGTGAATAATAATAATACCAGACCTAGTGTTAGTAAAAAAAAATAGAACCTACTGAATTGTGAACTTTGCAGTTCCGGCTGACCATATATTAAAACTGAAAGAAAGCGAAAAAAGAGATAATTAAATAGATATTGCTAGAGAAATGAAATATCCATGAAATATGAACGTGACAGTGATACCAGTTGTAATTGGTGCACTTGGCACTGTCACCAAAAGATTGGTATTTGAAGTGGAGGACTTGGAAATAAGAGTTGGAATGGAGACGATCCACGATACATCATAATTAAAATCGACCAGAATACTGAGAAGAGCCCAGGAGACTTGCTTTCACAAAAAAAAAAGCCACGCAATTACCAAAACTGAATCAAATGATAAAATGTTTTTGCCATTTTCTAACACATCTAAATGAAAAAACGAAACAAAACAAAAAAAAAAAAAACCCAAAAAAAACACACACACAGACAAACAAACAAATAAACGAATAATATATTCCGTTTTCTTTGTCGCTGTTGTTTTGTTAATCCATTTCGCCAATAATTGATTTCTCTTGTCTACTATCAGAATTTGAGTCAAAGGTGACATGATTTTGATTTCCTGAATATGATTTTTGGTGGATCCTGGGAGACAAAGAACGACAAAGTCTGCTTCATATTTTTTTCTCTGTTAAATGGTTTCTATAGGAGTCTTTTCACATTAACTCATTTGATTCTTTCCTGAATGTCTATCAGTCATAACAAGCCAAATGTTTTAACCAATGACTATGTTAGCTTCTGTTGTTTATTTGTTATATTAAGCAGTCATTAAGTTCGGTGTCGAGTCGTAGCCACTTTATACAATTCAGAAATAACTATTTATAATTAACTAAAAGGAAATACTTTATAATTAACAATTAATAGTTAAATTCCTTTAGGAAGTAAAACAATCGGGGTTACAGTAAATATTGACCAACAGTATGATCAAATTAATAAATGACTTAAAACTACGGCAAGTGGTTTAGAACATTTTGATGTTATTAAGGTAAAAAATGTCTCTTTTATGTGCTACATTTGTTGCGAGGCAGTGAACCTACGACATTTGTTAAAAATGTTCAGAGTCATCCAGAAAGATGATCTGTAGCTGAATATTTTTCTTGCGTCTACTCACGGTCTTGTTTTTCACAAAACGAGACAAATCGGAATTAGTTTTTCTAGACTTATAAGAACTGGTATTTTTTTCGCACCAAAAAACATGTTCAGCCCTTGCTCATCGTTCTGGGTAGGACTTACAACTTTTTAAACGATCCTCGTACAGATTGTCTCAATATTCATAGGACCCATGTAACAGCAAATAACCCTTCAAATTATATTGTTTGTTCTTTTTGTTTCAGATCTGAAAACATTATACTATAAAAACTATTAATCCTCGATGTCAATGCCTTGGACAAGAGAGGGAACATATTTTGCGTCACTATCCATTTGGATACAAAATCATTCAAAACCGTGCAAGAAAAATTTCGCGGGAAGTTTAACTTTAACACTTATCCCATTAAGAGCAAAATCTATCGTTGGGTACAGAAATTTCAATCCACAAGGTCAGTAAATAATCTCAACAAGAAGGCAAAAAATCCCAGATCTGGCAGGAAGTTGACTGCAATATGTCCTGACAATATGAAATCCTTGAGATATTCTGTCGGAAGGAGTCTGAAAAAAGTCTTTCCGAAGATGTCCCCAAGAACCTGTTTTTTCACGTGCGTCCTTGCAAATATTCTTAAAGAAGGATTTTCAGCTGTACCCATATAGAATCCAGATCAAGCATAAACTTACTCCAGCTTACATGGAAAAACATTTTATGATGTGTCAGTGGTTCCAGGACAAGACTGAAGATGATCTGGACTTCCTAGATAATGTTCAGAGACGAAGCTCACTTCTGGCTCTGTGGACATGTCAATGGCAATAACTGTGCGTACTACGGCGCGGATGCCCCAGACGAGGTGCTTCAGAAGCCATTGCACTATGTGAAATGCATAGCCTGTATAGTCATCTCAAAACATGAAATAATAGGACTTTTTGTTTGAAAACGCAGACAAAGAAGCAGTCACTGTTATAAAGGACAGTTTCATAGAAGTGGTGAACGAGTTCTAAAGGGCACTTTGAATACGTCGTAGTGTGTATTGAGATGTACAATGGTTCCAACAAGATGGGGCACTTCATATACAGCCAACATCACAATGGAATGGCTCGACCATCTATTATCACCGCGAAGCAAAGTGGTCTCCACATTCACCCCATATTTTTATATGTAGTGGTTCTTGAAGGATTTTGTGTATGAGAACAATCCACGATCCTTTACTGATTACAAAGTGACCATCAAGGAAACCTGAACTTGGACGAATAAAAAAGCAAAAATGAGAACTTGCTGACGTGTATTTTTCCGTTCCTCAGATCAGAGAGTGGAAATGAAAGTAAAAAATTGATGAATATTTTTACTTCACCAGAAAACTAAAAAATCGGTAGAGCATGTGGGTGACGGTGATACTAATTGTAGTCGGTGCACTTGGAATGGTCCTTAAATATTGGAACTGAGATCGGAACAGTCGAAAATCAGGGTAAAACTAAAAACCTTTCAGATTACAGAATTATTGAGATCGGCCAGAATAGTAAGAAGAATCGCGGAGACGTGAGGAATTTAGCTGTCACTCAGACTTTATTACAGGTCTACCATATAGCCCTACGTGAGGAGCTCACAAAGAGTAAAATTATAAGGATGAAAGAAATTCACGACAAATGATGCTATTACGTTGAGTTATAATCATGACTCGCTGTTATTCTTATTAGATGACTTTAAAAAATAAAAAGAAACAAGTTTTAATAAATGTTGCTCTATGTGTTCTGAGATTAAACCAAAGTTATTTTCCCATTGAAACAATAAAATCATAAATAAACTAATTGTTGTGGGAGCCTTACCCATCTCACCATAATGGACTCTTCTCACCGTTATTAGTACTGAGAGATTTTGCTGCCAGAGAGGCAGATCACTATCGGTCTGAACCTCTCCAGGTGTCGGGTAGCACTTCGGCCGGCCGTGTTATCTGCGGCACGGATCTGGCCTGGAGATTTCCTTCGGCCTCAGGGGGCCTTCCCCTCAGGCTTTTACCCACTTTCGAGGAGGGTTGGGTTCATTGCCCGGCGCCTGAGGCGCCCCTAACAAGGGGAATGCCGAAGGGGCCGAGGGTATTTTTGACAAACTCCGGGCGCGTGTGGGCTACGGCCCTGCGCCCGGTCCCACCCAAAAAAAGGCCTTGTGCCATACATGCCCGTAAGGTGGGGCGTGCATCAAATACCGCAGATCACTATTGGTCTGACACCTCTCCAGGTGTCGGGTAGCGCTTCGGCCGGCCGTGTTATCTGCAGCACAGATCTGGCCAAGTGTGTCTCGGTACCTGGAGATTTCCTTCGGGCTCAGGGGGTCTTCCCCCCAGGCTTTTACCCCATTTCGAGGGGGGTTGGGTTCATTGCCCGGCGCCTGAGGCGCCCCTAACAAGGGGAATGCCGACGGGGCTAAGGGCATTTTTGGCAAACTCCGGGCGCGTGTGGGCTATGGCCCTGCGCCCGGTCCCACCCAAAAAAAGCCTGGTGCCATACATGCCCGTAAGGTGGGGCGTGCATCAAATACCGCAGATCAATCTCGGTCTGACACCTCTCCAGGTGTCGGGTAGCACTTCGGCCGGCCCTGTTATGTGCAGCACGGATCTGGCCGAGTGTGTCTCGGTACCTGGAGATTTCCTTCGGCCTCAGGGGGCCTTCCCCCCAGGCTTTTACCTCCTTCGGGAGGGTTGGGTTAATCGCCCGGCGCCTGAGGCGCCCCTAATCAGGGGAATGCCAACAGGGCCGTTGGTATTTTTTGGGAAATGCCGGGCGCGTGTGGGCTACGGCCCTGCGCACGGACCCACAATAAAAAGGCCTTGTGCCACACTTGCCCGTTCGGTGGGGCGGTCAACAAATACCGCAGATCAATCTCGGTCTGAACCTCTCCAGGTGCCGGATATCACTTCGGGCGGCCGTGTTATCTGTGGCATTGATCTGGCCGAGTGTGTCTCGGTAGTTGGAGATTTCCTTCTGCCTCAAGGGACCTTCCCCCCAGGTTTTTACCCACTTCGGAGGTTTGGGTTCATCACCCAGCGCCTGAGGCACCCCTAATAAGGGGAATGCTGACGGGGCCGTAGGCATTTTTAGAAATGCCGGGCGTGTGCAGGCTCCCGGACCTGCCTAAAAAAGGCCTTGTGCCATACTTTCCCGTTAGGTGGGGTGAGCAACAAATACCGGAGATCAATATCGGTGTTATCCGAACAGTACGAGACTTCTTACCTTTTCTATGTAACTCTATCTTTCTTGTGTAATATAATCTGTTATCTAATATCCGTGTTTGTTTTCATAAGTGACCCTTTCCGAGGCCACAACATACTGGCGACGAGGAACTCGAACGAAGAAAGGGACTCTCCAGCAAGAAAAAGAGGTTAATCGCACAACATACTGGCGAAGATACATCACAACAACAAAGAGATACCCAACTACAAGTTGTTAAAGAATCTACAACAAAGTTCTAGCATACAACGAAGCGAATAAGATTTTTGTTAAACAACTACAAGATATCAAATTGTACAAACGGTGTTATCCGAATAGTACGAGACTTCTTACCTTTTCTATGTAACTCTATTTTTCTTGTGTAATATAACCTGTTATCTAATATCCGTGTTTTCATTTGTGACCCTTTCCGGGGCCACAACACTAATTTAATATCATGATCATGTGATACATCCGAAAAACTATGAGTAAATAAATATGAAGACAGGAATTTCGTGATGAATGAAACACAAGGAAATGTTTCATGTATTCTGAATCTGGAATAGTTGGAGATTTGGGAAATAAATGAAATGGTGCATGGGACATTTTAACATGTTAATTTAGTTGTTGTAATCGCTGTAGAAATTTTTATCAACAATTGTGGTCTTGCACTCTACTTACATCAAGAAACATTGTAATCAGGACTCCACACAACAAAAAATTGTACTGCCACCTGCTTTCAATCTCATAAACAATGAGGACTTGAATTTTGAAATCAAGGCAAAGAGGATAAGCAGGGCACGTCTAGAGAAGCAAGGACAAACTCATAAACCGCGTTCTTTTATGGACTCCAGCTAATGAACTGACCAAAATTAGCTGCATAGCAAAGATTTACTTACATTAGCTTTGTTTGGACACTGGAGGCAATCTAGAGGACGGGCTTGAAGTGATAGATGAATGGGCTGAATGGTGATAAAGAGTTAGGGAACTCCATGCTGTCAGTGTGACCTGATAATGATGATGACTTTATCAAATTTATATTTCTACGACTGTACTAAAGCAGTTTTGTTTAAAACGATACCTTTTTCTCAAGTCAGGGTTGAACTTATTTTACTAGAGTTACATAATAGATTAGCGGGATATATTATTGAATTTAAAGTAACCTTTAAATATAGCCCTGAGTCATTAAACTCGTGGAAAAACTTAGCGAGTCAGACATTATCACTGAGAGCTATTGAACCAGCGGTCAAATAGAGAACACGTCGATGGAACCAATCAGGCGACAAAAATAGCAGTAGAAGTTAGTAACAAGTTAATCAATTAGTAAGAAACGCTTGACTCGAGCAGTTGGATTCTCCATATCATCTCTCTTATTTTTTCTTGGCGTAAACGGGTGATGAGAGGTAGGTGTTGTCGAAGTAATAAATTAATCAGAATGAATCATATGCACATAAAAATGCGGTCATTTTCTTATTCGTCTTCCCTGAAGAGAATATTTTAGATAGCCGGCGTCATGAAATAGATAAGAAAAATACAATAAAACTGACACAAAGAGATCAACAAAAGGCGACAAACAGCACGATCGAAGAACTGAGTAAAGTTAGATGGGTGATAGGATATATAACAGCAGTAACAGCCTACAGGTAAGCGTTGAGAATGATTTAACTCTCAAGGACGAATCCTTAGGAGTTAAATCATTCACAATCATACGTTGTCAAAAAATCTATTAAACAAGAAATCAAGTATAAGTCATTTAATTCCCTTTCCGTCGGTCCTCCACAGATATTGAAGTTGTAATATCACGAGAAAAGCATTTAAATAACTCAAAATCATAGTACACAACAATAAATGAAAATAAAGTATATGAAATCATGTTAAAATATGTACATTTACAGTAAATGTTAATATAATCCTCAGGAATCCAAGAGAATGAAATATGAAAACATCTGTGACACTGTGTTGTCATCTTATATTGTGGCCTTTAACATAAATTAGCTTATTTTCTACTATTGCAAAATAATTTTAATAATTGTATTTGTTATTTAACCTTACAAAATCATTTAATTTTATTATGTCTTAGAGCAAACCACATTCACAATTATAGACTACGCAGTGTACTGTAAAGATCGTTACTGGCTCATTGGTCTTCTGGGTAGAGTGTTCGCCAATGGTCCGGGTGACCTGGGTTCAATCCCAGGTTACGTCATACCAAAGACATTAAAAATGGTTATTGATACCTCCTTTGTTAACACTCAGTAATATAAGGTACGTATCAAAGGTAAAGTGGAGCTATCCCGGGAAAGGAGTAGCGCCCTCGCCTCCACCTCGGTGTAGTAGCTATTGAAAAGGGAACCTTCTGGTCACCCTCGACTATGGTAGCCAACTTTATTTTACATTTACAAGTTTATATGTACGTGTATTCGTCAATTTTGATTACTTTTTTCTGTACTATATTAAAAGTAAAATGTATTTATTTGTAAGCTACAAATAGATTCTTATTGAGTAAATATTATTAAAAATGCATTTATAAATAAAATACAGAACTGGGAATGGTTATTTGTGGTTTAACCTTGTGACAAGTAAAAAAGTGGTGAGTTATGTCGAAAAACGACATAAGTCGCCACTCCTGGAACGGATTACCGACGTGATGGGAGTTATAACTGTATCTGTAATTTACCATGCTTTGCAAACAGGCATCATGTTGCTCATAGTAGGTGTTGTTACATAGAGATTATCCATCTGGGGATTGATCAGGTTCTTAACTACATATTTTTTAAGAACGGATGCTTGCAGCGTGACTTGACCGTCAGTCACATTGGCATAAATCTAGTTTGAAGTTTAAAATTAATGATCAAATCGTGAGGATAGTACTCACTCTTCAGTTTAACATAGCAGAATTGTCATCATCGTAATAAATGCAATCATCGAACTGAGTTCAAATCTGGGGGTGGGGAGCCCACATGGAGTTGCAGTTAACATGCTGGGCTGTGACAATGTAGTTGGTGAGTTCAAACTCCAGTGGTGGTTTTACAATCCCTTTCGCACAAATACCCTTGGGAAAGATATGAACCTCCGTATTCCTCTAGATATTAGTAAAAATCAGTTCACTACTGTTCTTATACCAGAATGGCTCTGGCATTAAATAACCCTCTAAGGGTGATATGCCATTATAAAAAGATACCCAAATAAACCAATTCCTTTTTCATTTCATGCTAATACCTTAGAAAAAGAATGGATACTCCTCTTACTCCTCCAGCTTTGTTTAAATAGTAGAATAGAAATGGTTCGCTAACATTGGTTGGGCCACATAGGTAGAAGGAAAACTGTGAATTCAAACCACTTTTAATATTCTTAAAAACTGCCATTGTATGCCATTTTTTCCATAGCATTTAAAGACCGTTCCATGTGGGCCAACTACAATTGATATCATTGCCACTTTCGTATTCAATTGATTGTTTAGCTCGTTGACAAGTTCTAAGTATTAATCCATTCATTTCAGATCTCCAGAAATTGCATAATCTACAAGGAAACAAATTTTATCTATCTATCAATCCATCTGTCTTCTTCTCCTTATGAGTTTTTCACATCAGTGTTAACTGATTGTTTTACACTGGAGTTTTGGCAATGCTGTCGTTTGGATAGTCTCTACCCGTCCGCCACTTTCCAAGTCTTCCAAGCCTTTTAATAATCCTTTAGTTATTGTGCCTAACGCACCAATCACAATTGGCAAAATCGTTACTTTCATGTTCCACAGCTTTTTCAATTCTCTAGCAAGGTCGAGGTATTTATCTTCTCCTTAGTATTATTATTATTATTATTAGACTACGTGCTTAGAACTTCGATCGACAAAATCAGAGAAAATGGCTTCGAGCTGACAAAGAAAAGAAGTAGAAGGTACCCCGCAAAAACAATTACCAACGCCGACTATGCTGATGACATAGCGTTACTGGCGAATGCACTTAATCAAGCCGAAACACTACAGCATAGTTTGGAACGAGCCAACGCAGGCATTGGTCTCCATGTCAATGCACACAAAACTGAATATATGTGTTATAACCAAACAGGCGACATTTCCACACTAGACGGAACCTCTCTGAAACTTGTAGAAAAATTCACCTACTTAGGAAGCAGCATCTCATCAACCGAAAAAGACATCGACACACGACTAACGAAAGCATGGACGGCTATCGATAGCCTCTCGATCATATGGAAATCATACCTGACCGATAAAATGAAACGCAGTTTCTTACAGGCAGCGATCGTATCGATATTATATGGATGCACAACTTGGACGCTAACTAAACGGCTGAAGAAGCTAGACGGCAATTACACAAGAATGCTGCGAGCAATATTGAACAAGTCCTGGCGGCAAAAACCCACAAGGTACCAACTCTACGGCCACCTGCCTCCCATGACAAAAACTATCCAAGTTAGACGAACCAGTCACGCAGGACACTGCTGGAGAAGCAAGGACGAACTCATCAGTTATGTACTCCTAAGGACCCCCGAATATCGCCAAGCAAAGGCAGGACGACCAGCTCAAACATACATACAGCAACTATGTGAGGATACGGGATGTAGCCCTGAAGACCTGCCAGAAGCGATGAATGATAGGGAGAAGTGGCGAGAGAGGGCCGGGGATATCTGTGCTAGAGGCACGACAGGATGATGATGATGATGATTGTCATTTTTTCAGTATAGATGACGATGTGGTTGTCAGAAAAAAGCTTTTCTCCATGGTGCATCTTTCAACGGTTCAATTCCCCTGGATGAGACAATCAAAGCAGGTAGCAGCGTATGTTCGCAGTTTGGCCTCTCTTAACGCAAGGATGAATTTAATGAAATACTTTTGCTTTGATGCTAGCTGCTTTATGCAGTATGGGTTATTAGTTCTTTTTTATTAATCAATTGTTAACAGATACCTATGTGGCAGCCAAGCTAACTGTTGTAGAGCCATCATCCACATCTGACCTCATGAGATATAAAAAATGGAGGCGCTATTTTTAGAGTGATTTACTTGCGAATACGACATATAGATACTTGATCATCACGAGTAAGAATACATACCCAGATGATCTAAATGTGTAGAAACCCGATATTTTGTTGGTTAAATCTAGCTCTGTCCAACAGTGTCATTGGGATTCCTTCACGTGTGGAAGCTTTTTTTTTATGGATATGAAAAGAAAGCTTTACTTTTGGAACGATGTTCGTATTTATTTCATAGAAATTAACTAAAAAAATCTAATATGTGAACATGGATTAAAAGATTATTCTCCGCGAATTTTTCTCTAGTCAGCTTAAAAGGTCAGCCTTGAAACACTAAACCCTTCATTTCAGTTTGATTACCGACTGCTATCTTTATCTGAAATTTTTTTAAAAATTATTTCAATTACTGGAAAATATTCATCTGACTCCGGTTGATTAGAACACAGCAATAACAAAATTCAATGATATTGTTACTTTGTCAGTTTATTCAAAACAACATAAAAACTAGTGTAAGATACGGAGAAAAGCCTGAAACATCTTTACAAAACTAGTAGTTGACTTATATGCCTTGGCTACAATCCAACATTTTATCACAGTGTAGTCAACCTATGGAATAGTACTTCTAACAATCGATATATACCAATTATCATAACTCCCGCAGACAGCCACAAACATTTCCTACTTAAAATTGTGCTTGGTGATGCACTGATTGTAAATACTTACCTGAACGTCAGAGCATCAAGGCAGCCAGTCAGACAACTAAAGTATGATATTAATAAAGGGAATTTCATGATTGCAGAATGGATTACTAATTTATATGAATATTAGCTTTAATGTGGGCGATTTGCATGTTTCTTTTAAAGCTGAGTAATTTTGATTTCTTTGGAAAATTACATATACCATAAACTACTTGATTAACGACAATTTCATGATACTTTATGTGGTTTAATGAATATACACATATTGTTATTATTGTTGTAGTTATATAGCACAATATTTTATTTTATTAAAAAATGATTTCATTGGTAATTATAACCTTGATTCTAAGATAACGTTCTGTAATGTTAAAAAAACATTGACATTTGTAATGATAAACACTTAATAACTTTTGCTTCATAGAATATCCTCATTTAGGCTTACTGGGTAAGATTTAGACTCTCAGTAGCGTACTGAACGTTTGGTGGTCGACTTATACAACAGGTATTAGTTTTACCCAGAATTTTGAACTAAAAAAATAACTTGGTTTGGTTTTTATGCCATATCAACGATTGTTTGATTTTCAATGCCAAATCTATTCTAAATATAGAAACGGTTCTATTTCAAATAATTAGTTTAACATAAATACACAGTGAAATACTATTATGTGTCTTCATGAAAGAACAATTTACTATTAGGCCGACTATAAATCTTAAAAGAAAAGATTCACTGTTGGAACGTGAGATTCTATTTTGGTAAAAATGTAGAACTATAACACGTGTTAGAGCCAATTTTTGGAAGACAGGAGGAAACAAACAAACAAACAAAAATAGGAACTAAGATAGAACTGGAAGAGAAGGAGAAAAAAAGAAAGAGAAGAAAAAAATATTTTATCAATATATTAGTCTTGGACTTTAACTAAGTTAAAACTTAACGGAAAAGAAGAGGACATTTTTTGTACGTACCCATGGGAAGCAGAATGGTGGACGAAAAGGGAAGCGGATAAAACCTTTGACGGCCTAACGCTTTGCCTAACCTGGTCCCGGGCGTATGAATCTCACGGTACAACGCTCATGGTAATTAGTTCGATCGGGGAACTACTGCTACTCATCAATAAGTTTGGCTTCTCTGGATGAGAATGAAAAACAGCCATTGAAAGATAACCATGAACCACACTCAAACCACAGGTAAAAACCGCATCTTTCTTCGCGCGGGTAAAATGGGGCGCGTTCTGCTGAGGTTGGAGCTCTGGCTACAGAACACAAACAACAAAAATTACTAAAATTCAAACAAACAATACAAATAGCGACATTCAACGTTAGAACATTAAATAGAATAGGACAACTACCGGAGTTGACTGCATCGGCCGTAGAACAAAATATAGACATAATATGCATTCAAGAGCAAAGATACACACATAGCGAGGAAATTAAATATCAAAATACTGGCAATGGATGGAAGCTAGCCACTGTATCAGCATGGACAAAATTCTGTCAATGTCGCGGTAGGAGGTGTAGGAATACTTATAGGACCGAAAGCATTAAAATCACTTAATAGCATAGAGAGAATACAACCAAGGATGATGGTAGCTACTTTTAATGGCAACCCCAGAGTAACAATCATCTCCGGCAACAGCCCTACCAATATTAGTGAAGAAACTGAACTCATCGCCATCTACGATGAACTATCCTCTCTAGTGCGTAACATTCC
Source organism: Sepioteuthis lessoniana (assembly GCA_963585895.1). NCBI lineage: Eukaryota > Metazoa > Mollusca > Cephalopoda > Myopsida > Loliginidae > Sepioteuthis > Sepioteuthis lessoniana. The sequence goes on along the minus strand of OY757905.1, from coordinate 129,292,429 downwards.
GAAATACAACGTGCTAGTCATTGGCGGCGACATGAATGCCCAAATCAGGAAAAACGGAAACCATAAACACAGCCTACCCAACTCGTCAAACAGGAATGGACAACATCAAACAGATTTCACGAAAGAAAATAGATTAAGATGTCTCAATAAAAACTTTCAAAAAGTGGAGGGGAAATTATGGACCTACGCGGATGCAAACAACACTAAAGCACAGACAGACTACGTCTTTATAAATATGAAATGGAAAAATAGCGCAATAAATTGCGAGGCTTACTCACCTTTCGAGAGTGTGTCCTCTGACCACAGAATGTTCACGGCAAAATAAGACTGAGCCTACGAAGAAACGCCACACGAACAGCGACTACCAAACAATATGACTGGGCCCTTCTGAACAACAGGGATATTAAATATAAATATGTGTGAGCATAGAGAAACAAATTCTATGCACGACAGGAGAAGATACAGGTGACATCTCCACACTAGGTAGTAGCTCTCAGAATCTTGTAGCCAAGTTCACCTACTTAGGAAAAAGTGTCTCATCAACCGAAAAAGACATCGACATGCGACTAACGAAGGCATGGGCAGCTATAGATAAATTATCGGTCATATGGAAATCATACCTAACAGATGAAATAAAATGCAGTTTCTTCCAAGCAGCGGTCGTGTCGATACTTCTATATGGATGCACTACTTGGACGCTACCTAAACGGATGGAGAAAAAGCTCGACGACAACTGCACTAGAATGCTATGGGCAATTTTGAAGAAGTCCTGGAGGCAGCACCCCACAAAGCCCCAACTGTACGGCCACTTACCTCCCATATCGAAAACTATCCAAGTTAGACGAACTAGACATGCAAGACATTGCTGGAGAAACAGGACGAGCTCATAAAAGATGTTCCCCTATGGACCCCGTCATATGGCCGAAAAAAAGCTGGGTGACCAGCTCGAAACTACATACAGCAGCTCAGTGAGGATACGGGAGGTAGCCTTGAGGACTTGACAGAAACAATGAACGATAGGGAGGAATGGCGAGATAGGGTCAGGGATATCCATGCTGGCGGCAGGACATGATGATGATGATGATGATGACACAGTAAAATGTCAAAAATTGTTCTATTTCCAGTAATCCAGTTTCGCATAAGTACACGGTTTAAATGACAAACAGCTTTATTTGACCTATACATAAGACCCATTCTGATGCTACGTGGGAACGATAGCAATAAAGAGATACTCAGCATTCCGCAAAGCTCCAACATTAATGGAGCTGCAAAATCAGATTATTTAGTGTCATATCCAAACACTCATTAGCAGGGGATCTTACCTCTCTGCAGAGATGTATTCTGCAGCCCGAGCCGAGTGTACAAAAACATTTGACGTCAACTTCTAAGCCTGATTGACTTGTATGCTGTAATGTACAGTAATGGAGTCTGTTCTTCAATTTTAATAATTAAAAAGCACTCCTAAAACGTATTTCATATCGCTTCTGAGATAGATGCTGATGATTATAAGCAGTAAAATATGTTCTGGGATGAACAAAACCAGGCGAAGACAAAAATTTAAACATAAAATCTCTCAGCGGTTCACCCCCCCATATATATATATATATATATATACGAGGTGCATACGATAAGTTTCCAGACTTTTTTTTCATATGGGCACTTTTATTGATACTACACACATGAAACTCAAGCCCCCTTGAAAGTAATCTCCCCCGTGTGCAATGCACTTGTTGTACCGTTCCAACAACTTCTGGAAGGCCCCATGGAAGTCCTCTTGTGTGAATGTGTCAATGACCTTCGTCACAGCCTCTTTCATCTCCTCAATTGTCTCATAACGATAGCCTCTGAGCTTAGGGAATAACCACAAGTTACAGGGAACAGGGTTTGGACTTTAGGGAGGCTGAGGAACTGTCTTGATGCCCATCTTGGTCAAATAGTCTGTGACAAGGATGGAGTTGTGGACTGGTGTATTGTCCTGGTGGAAATGTCATTGACCCGATTTGAAGAGTACTGACCTCTTCCGATGAAATCTCTTCCTGGACTCCCTTAGTAACCCTAACCCTAACTCTTTGGCCAATCAACACTGGTGTATGATTTCCTTACTCCTTTCGCACGTCTCATCGTCCCTCACAGACTCCCTGCCTTCCTTGAATCTCTTATGCCACTCAAAAACTGATGCTCGCTTCATGCAAGATTGTCGAAAAGCAGTCTGAAGCACTCCATACGTTTTTGTGGCATTTTTTTCGAAGTCTAAAACAGAATTTTATGGCATATCCTTCTTCTAAAGTGTCAGATTGCATTTTTGAAATTCAGCAATTGTGACAATCAGGCTTTAGTAGGGTGTATTCCAATTCCTGCTGTAGCTGTTGATTTGAACCTGAAATCATTAAAATTGCTCAGTCGTCTCATAGGATGTATAGCAATAACATACTGAATTTTCAAGAGTCTACGACGATATTAAATGCCCATACGGAAAAAAGCCTCTAAAACTTATCGTATGCACCTCGTGTATATATATATATATATATATATATCTGCCCAACTCTTCAGAAAATTTTCACAAAAGAATATGTCTTTCATAGGTTATTTATTATATTAAAGATATAATTGTTACATCGTTAAAAAATAAGTATATATATCTTTTTAGCAAAATTAGTGTTTGTAATAATAGGTAAGGTTTAAAGTTTAATAGAAAAAATCCAATGAAAAATTGAATGGATGATTTTTTTTTTCAAATGCCATTCACTTTCTTTGAATGTCAAGCAACTTATTGTGTTGTCTCCCTTGGAAATGTTGACGCATTTGGGTTTAAGTAGCAATTTTTATTTGGGGAGTTAAATCAAATTATTAGAATTTTGTAACGAGAACAATAAAAATTATTATGATTTGAATAAGAAGACTCATGATAATAAAAAAAATTAGAATCTGTTCAGGCATTTTAAAGGTAATTCCTGAAAGAAAAAAAATGTAAAGTTATTTGATGCAGTAAGACGTATGAAGAATAAGATTGACTGGTTTGGTTTGATTTCTTCGTTTGATAACATATCAATCTTATCGGGTTATTTAATGCCAAATCTGTCCTGGCAGAAATTCAGCAATGCAACTATTTAACTCTTAACTGTTGACATAAAGGGTGTTTAATCTTTTCGCAAGGGTTTGAAAAAGAACGTTACAGCGCATTTGGAGTTTGAACTCACTGGGAAACATTGATTTTGCCACTACAGTATGAGCATAAAAATATATTTTCTGTTATTTTACTTCTAAATCTGATCTCAAATTTTGTATAGCCAGTCTGGATTTGGGATTTTCATTTATTAAGCTTTATTTCGTCTAGCGCTTAGGTCTCAAGTTGCTAACAGTCCATGCTGCTACCACTCAGCTTAACGTTAAAAATGAGTATATATATCTTTTTAGCAAAATTAGTGCTTGTGATAATAGGTAAGGTTTAAAGTTTAATAGAAAAAATCCAATGAAAAATTGAATAAATAACTTTTTTTTCCAAATGCCATTCACTTTTTTTTAATGTCAAGCAACTTATTGTGTTGTCTCCCTTGGAAATGTTGACGCATTTGGGTTTAAGTAGCAATTTTTATTTGGGGAGTTAAATCATGAAATGAAGAAATTAAAGATGATTCTGCTTTGCTACGTTAATGGGACAAGAACGAAATTATAAAAACTCGTCTTAGCTTAGATTTAGCACTCTATGAGACACCTTGTGAGGAGCAAGCTCAGTATTCACAAGTAATTGATTTTGGAAAGTGTCTTGATAGTACCCACATGAGGTACTCCAGTAGGGATTACATTATACATTCGCAAATATTTTGGTACTTCTTGTCACTAGTTAGGAACTTGATATTTCACTACGATTGATGGAATTAAACGGCATGCCAAATAATCTGGGTTATCTTATTTAGATAAGTTAGAGAATTGCCTTCAGTATATGTTTATATTTATATTTTTTGTGTTCTTGTTTCTAAGGAGACTTTTAATTTTTTAATTAGTTTTCTTTTCTTTATGGTACACGATCTTATCGAATATAGATAGCTTTTTTTTTCTATTAGACGCTCGGAGGGGACATTAACTTGTACTGCCACTTCGAAACAGAGATAAGAAATAACAAAGAATGCCTTTTACGCAATTTCCAAATTTCCTGATGCATTTTGGGGGAAAGGGGTGAACCCTCTGCATAGAATATATTCAGGATATTCTATTCGATTGAGTATATCACTTGACGCCATAGACGCCCTAAAATGTGGAATGCCGACGCGACAAAGTATTTTTTGGGCCACGTTTCTATTTCAATCCGTTTGTAGCTGTCCAACATAAAATTATATCCTATAAAATCCGACTTGACTGGAAATTGAGTAAATAAATACATCCTATTAATTTTAGAACCCGGCGACGGTTTTTAGTTTTGTTTAAAGTCGATTTTTTTTCCAAAAATATTAATAGATTTTATGAATTATGTTCATACGAAGACACTGAAATAATTGTTTATATAATCGCATAATGTATAAAATTGTAACGTAATGATAATTACTGCGCCATCTTGCGGCCATGCTTTGATTAATTCGTACTTCATAAATCTCATTGTTGTTGCATTACCGTCACGTGTGGTCTGTGTAGTTCTCTCTCTGCGTGATTACTGTATTAACTATGTTCATTGTGTTAGATCAGGACAGAGGAGGCTGTGTGAATGACCTAGACAATTTTTGTTGTGTCTGTGGGAAATTTACACCGTGTGACCAGCTGAAGAACATTGGTATCAAATTAAAAACAGCCTACAAATATTATTCCCGGTGGAAATTTGGAGATCAAGAGAAAAAGTTAGACACTTCATATACACAACACAGTATGTTAAACACAGTATCTGAATGGGAGACGGAGGGAAAGGCATTTTGATATATAAATGGTATAAGGTGAGTCAACCAATTATATCTCTGATTGTTACTCTTGTATGAGCAATATTTGTGATTTCTCAAAGAAAAATCTAGATTTTAAAAAAAATGTATGCGCTGTTTAAGCCAACTCTAAAAGTGGTCATGATCGACTTCTGGAAAGGAATTTCACTTCCCACATTTTGTTTAAAAGAATAAATAAAAGAAACATTGACACATTATATGATTAACTTCATGACTTTAATTGAAATGAAGTAATTAAAGATGATTATTCAAGTGAATTCCGCTCGACAAATAAGTCAGAACTCTTGGGAACCAAGTCATATAATTCGAATCGCCTTTAGATTTGTTTTATTTATTTAATGGTAGAGCAACCTTATCAAGTTATTTAATGCCAAATCCATATAATTAAGGACACTAGTGGTACTATTTAACTCATATATCGGAGAATAAGCGGGCTGATACTTTTCTCAAGGGTATTTCTCCGAAAGTCAACGTAATAGGGCGACTGGAGTTCAAACTCGCGTGTTCTACGATTCTGCAATTCAGCGTTTTAACCATTACACCATGGGGAACATGATAGTTCGACTGAATTCGAACTTACTTTCTATGACGCTGTCGATCTGCAGGTTAGCCGCAATACCTCGAAAAATCTGGTTAATCCTCTTCATGAATTTACGAAAACTTTTTTTCTTTCTTTCCTGTAAGCTTAAAGTATTCTCTCTGCCATCAAGCCGGGGCGACAGATTGGATTCCTTTAATTCTCTCTCAGCGTCAATTCCTATCGATCTTGCATATGTTCAGTCCTCTTGATGGCACCCAGTGTCTGCAGAAAGTTGCCGAATGTAACTTTTTGCTGGTCGGTCAACATTGGTCTTTCCATAGAAGAACGTCACTAATGAGTTTGTCCTTTTATCTCCAGCTGTGTATAACATAACTCCTCGTATTTCTTATAAGATTAGTGAGATGGGAGGTAAATGGTTTTACACTTTCAGCTCTGTAGGATGCTGCTTCCAGGATTTCTTCAAAATAGCAAACAATGTACTTGTTTGGCTATCCTGTTGCATTTATCTCCAAATCAATTTAAAATGTTACCAATAAATATCTATTTACAACACACACACACACACACACACACACATATATATATATATATATATATATATATATATATATATATATATATATATATAAACAGGATTTGGAATTAAATAATCAACAAAGGTTGATATGCCATATATGGAAAGTTAATAAGCCCTCAAATCCGCCCATCTATGGGTTAAATGTTACTACTTCTACACTAAGAGGGATTTTGGCATTAAAAAACTACGAATATTGTTATGTCACGAAACAAAGAAAATCAATTAGCTAAGCTTGTCTACTTCTATCTCAGTCTGCTCATATCTTTCTACCTATCTCAGTCTATTCCTATCTATCTATCTATCTATCTATCTCAGTCTGTTCATATGAATCAACCTCAGTCTGCTCATATCTATCTATCAATAGATGAAATATTACCACTACTGTACAACTATTAGGATGACTTTGGTATTGAATAATCCACTAAGTTTGATGTGGCATTAAACAGAGAAACCAAACGAAACCATACTTGTATGTAGCGTGTGTAGACTTATTCGCGTATATCTGCTAAATGGATTTGTATGAACAGCATTAACCGCTGTACGAAGGGAAGAAAAGCGAGTTATTTGAAAACCTTAAAAAATGAATGGAATAACATACCAATCCATATTTTATTTCTTTCTGCTTCTTCACCAATGGATAATTTTGTGTTTCATTATTTTATTCTATCTGGAGAAATGGGTGATTTTGTAATCCAGCGAGATAAAGAAAAATAAACGGAAAAGTGAATAAACTTAACACTGACAACAGATTCCAATAGATATTTCGACTTTATAACACAATTATTTCTTCAGAATGATTTAGGTTTTTCTAAAGTTTAGCATTGGAGGAATTAGATTTATAAAAATAAAACAAAATAACAAAATAAACGGAAGGAGGGATTATAAGAAGGAGAGATGGAAAAAAAGGAAGGAAGAAAGGAATTAGAGATAGAAAAGAAGGTGCCCGTGGTGTAATAGTTATCGTCGTAGGAAATGGACACGGCCACACGAGTTCAAACCCAGGACGAGACTGATTGCATTTCACATAGCACTAATACCCTTGGAAAAAGTATGAATCCAATTATGCTCCCTCCAGCTATGGGTAAATAGTAGGTTCTTCAGCCTCGTTGGGTAAATAGTAGGTTCTTCAGCCTAGGTTCTTCAGCCTAGGTTCTATGGGTAAATAGTAGGTTCTTCAGCCTAGGTTCTTCAGCCTCGTTGAAGCAGTTAGTCTCGGAGAAGGAAAACTCTTAATTCAAACCTGTTAAAGTCCCCTTAAAAATTGACCTTATGTCATATCCTGCACGTGCGGGGAGGGGTAAATATAGATAGAAAAGAAGGAGAAACAGATATATATATATATCAGTGGTGAAGACAAAAAAACTTTAGCTGGGAATGTAATTTGCGAGTAACAATGCATAAAATGAATAAAATCAAGCTTCGTCTCAGAAATTGAGACAACTAATTTCTCTTCTCTTTGTTGTTGATTATTACAAGGTCTGGTCGACTGGCCGTTATTAAATGATCCGTTTGTATTTCAAAATGCCAGAAGAGTTTGTGCGTTTCCTTCTCCAGGATTGATTCTGGGTTGTGCATACATTGCGAACTACTATGCGCATCTTGCTTTCAACAGTTTAAGACATGTGGTAAGAAAAATAATGTCACTAGCCTTCATGGAATGATCTCAGAATAATCGGCAGGGGAAAATAATTGGAAAATAAGGAAACATAAGGAATCAGTACATATGCAAGGCCATTACAACTTCTTAAGTTGGCCCAGTTTTTCTAACAATAAAATCTGCGAGCTAGCCATTAGAAAGGAGAGAGGAGATAACCCCAGAAATAGCAATAACAATTAAGATCAAACACATAAAAACACATTAGGCAGACAACTTAAACATTCGGTTTATAAATCTTAAGAATCTAATCTGAATTGCATGGTTGAAAGTATTTGTATATCCACACAAATTTTCAAGTTGAATAGAAAGCAGATATTGTGGGTTCATTCCTTGCTCTCGTTTCCAAAAGCAATGAAAAGGCAAAAAGTGTTTGATTCAAGATACGAGTGTCCATCCAAAGATTTATCGTTGTTATGAGAACACTCTATACCTGTTATCGAAATAAATGTTCACATTCGAAAATCCCGGAAGTTTAACGAACATGACAAAAAGGCATGAGAATAAAGGACAGCATCCGAAATGTTCTTCTTTATTTGACAGTTGGCTGTTATTGATGCATGAATAGTTTTTTAACTCATAGTACATATAAAATGCTTTCATTCTTACTGATGCAGATTCAGGCTTCGCAGTGTTAAAATCATAGACTCACAGCATAGTGGTGTCTCTTTTTCTTCTTCTTCTTCCTCCTCTGCTTCTTCTTCTTTGCGGAATTGTATTTTTCTATTACAAAAATATTATCTTATATGGAACTCAGCTAATCTTTTTGTGTCACCGAAAATCCTTGTATAATGAATTCAATATATTTTTTCTTTTTTTTTTGTGATCTAATGAAAGAAAAGAGGAGATAATTTAAAATGAATCAGTCCACAAAAAAAAAAAAAAAAAATTATGTTATTTATTTTTACTCCTAAACGTGTTTCTAGCGTCATATTACTGTCGTCAGGGAGTGTTTAATGATTTCTGGTGGTGTCGCTTTTGATTCATATAACGTCGACCGGGGCGTCTCGGGTGGTGTAATTGTCTATCAAGCTAGACTAGCAAACCTACACAAGTGTATTCGAGTCTCACTGGGTGCCCAATTTATACGGCCTTGTTCCACATCCTAGCGAAAGATATTAGTTAATTACAACATGGCGGTCACCGTTTTGATAGGGTTATTACTCTTTTTTAATGCTGTGGTAGGTTTTCGTTGCTGTAGGTTTTGGTTCTCGTTTTTTTTTTCTTTTTATAATGTTTCATATATAAACATTATATTTCTGCTTGTACTTTCGTTCGTTTTAAATGATTGTACTCTATTCTAGTCTATGGTGCACTACGCGTGGCGTTATTTCAAGTGTGCTGGACTGCGGTATTGTAGAAAACGAGTTCACTCATACACATATCCATCCTCAAACCAAGCGCTATATTCTTCCACCCTCCTCCTGAAAAAAGAGATATATTTTTTTCTAAATCTCTTTCCCACAGCCAAGGGGAATAATCCACCATCTTAAATGAACTGGGTTATTCTGAATTATTGGAGCTTACTTTGTTTTAGTCCTATCCTTGCCGATTAAAAAATCCTTTCTGAGTCCAGAAATTAGTGTTTCTTCATCACACGATATCATTTACTACTCGAGAATATTGGATACTAACGACTCCTAGCAGGATCTATAGGGATTCCATGGAATGAAATTATCCCGAGAAGCTAGATAAGCAAGGAAGGGTTATATGTAATTTTATTACACATAAATCCTCTGGTTGACTTTACAATAAATAAAATAAAACTATACAGTAACATTCTCTAAAAACAAAAAGTTAATTTTAAAGTTCAGTACTATCCATTGGCCCAGCGGTTAGAGTGTTCGCCAATGGCCCGGGAGACCTGGGTTCAATCCCAGGTCCAGTCATACCAAAGACTTTAAAAATGGAACTTGATACCACCTTGCTTAACACTCAGCATTATAAGGTACGGTTCAAGGGTAAAGTGGAGCAATCCAGGGAATGGAGTAGCGCCTTCCCCTACACCTTGGTGTAGTAGCTATCGAAAAGGGAGCCTTCGGGTCACCCTCGACTATGGTCGCTAACTTTACTTACTTACTATCCGAAAATTCAAATTGTCAAAACCAAAAGTTCCATGACAAGCATAGGAATACAGAAGGAAGACTTTAATCAAACTTGCAGTTTTCCGTTTAAAAACTGACCTTGGGTCACATCATACACTCGGTGGACGTATTGGTAAATACATCCTATTTCATAAATCAAGTTTCAAATTTATTTCTATCTAATAAAAGTAAGTTAAGTAGGCGACAGTGGTCGAGGTCTACATGAAAGCTCCCTTTTCAATACCTACTACACCTAGGTGTAGGAAAGGGTCTACTTTCCGTAGACTGCTCTACTTTACCCTTGATACGTACCTTATAATGCCGAGTGTTAAGGAAAGAGTTATGGAGTACCATTTTTAAAGTCTTTGGTATGACCCGATATGGGACTGAACCCTGGTCTCCCGGACCATTGGCAAACACTCTACGCACTTATATGTTGGCATTTCGTAGACTGCAGATGGTTTGTATTAGTCATCTTTCACAACATAATTACTATGGTGCATATAAGTCAAGCATTTTCCTAGAGATAAAATATTTAAACTGAACAGACGATAGATGAGTTCATAACTTGTTATAGCTACTTTCTAAAGCTATTTTAGACTCGTACATGGCAGAAGGACTTGTCTACCTAGGGAAAATCTGAATTCAAACCAGCTGTGCTCCGCTTAAAACTGATCTTGTGTAACAACATTCCTGTAGTCGAGGAGATAGATGAATGTATATTTAACAAGTTGCTGTTGTAGGACTTCAGCCTCATAAGATATTAAGCAACGTTTCTGATGTAGTGGGTTGCCTCTTCGTTGACTTTTTATTTGAACCAAGTCGAGAAATACGCAAAGACCCGTATCGTGTGGCGGTTATCATCGGACAAATTGGTGCCCGTGGTGTAATTGTTATCGGCGTAGGAAACAAACACGGCGGCACGAGTTCAAATCCTGGACGAAACTCATTGCATTTCACATAGCACTAATACCCTTGGGAAAGGTATGAATCCAATTATGATCCCTCCAGCTATGGGTAAATAGTAGGGCAGACTAGGTTTTTCAGCCATGGTTAGGCAACTAGTCTAGAAGGAAAACTCTGAATTCAAACCTGTTAAACTCCGCTTAAATATTGACCTTGTGCCATATCCTGCCCGAGCGGAGGGGTTGGTAAATAGGATCATCGGACAAATTGGGACCGGTGATACGAATTCAAAGCCTGGACTGTCACATACACTTGGAAACGTAAAAAAAATCTGTCAATTCTTCTTTCAGCTATGGGTAACTTACAGAGAAGACTATTTTCTTTTGGTTTGGTAAACTTGTCTCCTTTGAATTCTACACGCTCCAACCAATGTTTCGTCGTCTCATGAGAATTTGCTGCCTTGAGGCAAATCAAGGAGCAAAGGTGGTTTTATCTTACAGATTGTTCTTTGATACCGGTGACATATGCATTTACAAACCTCTCTCCCTAGACGGGATGTGACACAAGGTTAATTTTAAGCAAAGTTTAATAGGTTTAAATTTAGACTTGTCCTTCTCTTAAACAAGGCTAAAGAACCTAGTCTGCGCTTATATATTCTCCCATTACTGGAGGGAAATATTTGGATTCATACCTTTTCCAAGGGTATTAGAGTATGTGAAATGCAATCTGCATCGTCAAAGATTTGAACTCGTTACGCTGTGTTCATTTTCAATGAAGATAAACGTTACACCACTGGCCTCTCCATGATACTGGTGACATACACAGTGTCTCAAAATAGATGCAACCTATTAGAATGATAATGATTTATTACTGAGACAAGCGCAATGGCGGTCATTTTGAACATATCCTGTAAAAAATGGATCCTTTGAGCTGGAGACATCATATCGATGGTTTTTTTATTGTTATTAAATCAGCTTTCAGGATATGCAATCTTTTCTTGAATTTCTTTTCTCAGTAATAAATCATTATCATATGAATAGGTTGCATCGATTTTTAGACAGTGTTGAATGATTTTGTCTCCAAATATGTAGTGACGCCAAATATTTTCCCTCTCTTATCCCAAGCTTTGTGATCGAGGATTAATAGTTGTTATACTTTTTTTCAAATCTGAAACAAAAAAGAACACAACATTATTATTAGTTGAGTAATTAGCTGTCACATCGGTTCCATGTATTTTGAGATACTCTATACAACCCAATTCACGATGGAAACACCCAAACTGCAGAGGAAATAGGTGGCAGCGAGTTATTCTTTAATTTGTTTGATTGACTCCATGAAAAGGAGGGGTGTCTTCGTGGTGTAATGGTTAAAGCGATGGACTGCGGAATCGTAGAACGCGAGTTCCTACTCCAGTCGTGCTATTACGTTCACTTTCGGGTAAATACCCTTGGGAAACGTACGAACCTCTTATCCTCCCAGCTATGGGTTACATAGTACCACTATCCTACCAGATTTGAAAATGGTACCTTCTAGGAGAATAGCTTTGGCATTAAATAACCTGCAAAAGGTTGATATGCCATTAAAAGCAAAGAAACCAAACCAATCCATAAAAAGGAACTTCTCGGCATGGTGACCGAATTAATTGATTAACTGGTTGATTTTAACGTCATATCAACACACCTACGGTTATTTTATACTGAGAGGTATAAAAAATCGAATTCATTTTACGATTATGTATATATTTTTTCTTTAGATGTTTATGAATAGAATATTCCTTTTTTTATTCACTCGGAATAATTTTTAAACAGATCAAACTGATTTATACATGCGTTTTGTTTTGCTGTGTTTATGGCATATCAAACATTGTTAGTTATTTTATGCCAAATCCTTTTTATACATCTATATTAAGTAGATGATTTTTAACGTATTTTCTAGATGTACACAGTTAAATGATCAATTAGTTCTAATTCTAACAATTCAATTTAGCATGCGTCAACCAAGTTTCATTGTTTCAAGTATTGCTGTGAATCAAAAAGAATTCAATTAATCAGTCATTTGTTGACACACAGCTAAATAATCAAACAGGCTTATTTCAAACCATTCAATTTAGCATTATTCAATTGTTTGCACTCTGTTTAAATGTCAAAAAGTTCTTTTTGACCCATACGTAGGACCCTATCAGGTGCTGCAATTCGGGGATCAGTGGACCTGGGAGAAGTGGCCATGAAAGGGCACTCCGTATTCCCCACATCTCCAGCATTACAGATTGTTTAATGTCATATCTAGAACAGTGTTTGATAGAGGAAGGTCTTACTCTTCTGTAGAGATGCAGTCGGTGTATACTATAGCCCTAACGGTCTTGACTGTCATACATGAGATCTAAAGAGGTAATATCACTCTGTGTAAAAATGGACCAGGAAATAATGATACAAAGCGGGTACTCTATATTCCCCAAATCTTCAGAATTGCAGTCTCACCATCTGATGCAGTTTTCTGTCATCATAATGACCCATCTTTTTAGTGGTGTGGCATAACCTCTCGTTAAGGAATGGATTTAGCTTATTCTGAACCCAACCGACTCGGAGGATGGTACCTGAAGGCATGAAAAAGATAAGGTGTAAGAATGAAACTTATTAACCTTATGCATCAAAATATCAAGCGGCTTTTCAATGGTCGCAGTATTTCGGGGATACTAAACGTGAACTTTTTAAAAGATGAACACATCATAGGCGTTGAAATTGCATCTTGGATTACATCACTTGCCTTCGAAATAGTACGTCTAATAGCCCCCAAGTTACGTGACCAAAGTAGCATATAAAACGGTGGGGCAAAGCCTAACACTCTCCATTTTCCTTCCTCGGCAAAAAAGTTGCTAACATGTATTTTTCCCGACAGGGTGTTTGTCACCCAAATAATATTCGTGTCGTTCTACATTCGGCGTCATGCTGAGACGTAAGTTTTCACGTAACAACTCTCATTCTATTATGAGCTATCAACATATACCAATGGACTCTTCACCTGCATGATAGGACTTTTCTATATAAAGTATTCTTTTAGTATTACAAGTTATTTCTGTATCCATTCCATTAATTTTGCTAAGGTGTAAATATGTTGTTTATTCATCATGAATTAATTTATGAAGATTAACAGAAGGAAATATGAAAACATAATACCTTTCCTCCCTAACGATGGTCCAAATTCTTCCTCACACTCATATGATTGTAGCGAGGACTTATGGTACACAGATACGACAAATATACGAAGACAAACCTTCAAGTCGTCAATACCAAAGTCTAATCGATTTAATTTCTACACAGGCATATAAAGCAAACGATAATATTACAAAATATCTCACTTTTTCGCACTTAAAACTACACCAACGTTGAATCTGGTAAGGATTGAATTTTCCACCATAGAAAATTAACAGTGACATTACATTGGAATAAATTTAAATATTTCTCTTAAATTTATTTCAGCGTGTTCAGCAAAGATAATGAAAGTTGACTTTAAAAGAAAATAACCAATTGGCAAAAGACCTACCTCTTCTTTTCACATTCCAAATAGAATAACTTTGATCATGCTGTACAAAAGAAAAACATATGTCATGTTAACTGAAGCTTAAAATTTATAGTTTGATATAATTGACAGACAAAGTGAAGAGTCAAAAGCAAACAATTTTGTCCCGCAACGCTTAATTACTTCTGACTTACTAAGATCTTTATATTTCTTAAAGTCGTAGTTTGTATTACTATATAAGTATATTTTCTCTTCATCTCTCTCCATCCCCCCTCTCTCTCTAATTCACTATCTGTCTTTCTCTCTCTCTCTACGGTGGTCTATCTATGACCATACTCATTCACAGACACTAACACACACAGACGCGTATGTATATACATATATATATATATATATATATATATATATTAAGAAAAAACAAAACCGGTAACATTAGGATTATAAATTTATTTCCATCCTGTTATGTGTTCTTGATATAAACCAAAAACACGAAGAAAAATTAACAAGACTTCTTCAGATCTTATGGATAAAATAAATCAGAATAGACACGGGATTTACCCGGAAAATTTAAATGTTCATTTTTGAATGGTTTTCTTGTCCTGAAGGAAATACTCCTAAGTCTGGTTTAACAGGACTAAATAATACTATATATATATATAATAAAACAAATATTTTAACGCTAAAAAAGACAGGAAACTGAAACTCTATAATGTTGAGTACGCAAATGTTCTATTGATTGTCGCAAATACACCTGCCCGAGGTAGATCCTTGCTACATAGCCTGCAGCAAACGACAAGGGGTATTAGTCTATGTGAGAATGCAGCGTACACATTTTTTAAAATAAGATAGAGCTATCTTTATTATAAGTGAGAAACCTCTGAAATTAGTCGACCATTTCATATACCTCGGTAGCAATATCTCTTCAACTGAAAGTGATGTCAACAGTTGCATAGGGAAATAGTGGACTTCCAGGGACACGTTGTCGATAATATTGAACTTTGAGGTTTCTGAGAAGTATAAACTTATATATATGGACATACCAGTGCTGGCCGACAAGCAAACAGTTACATACATCATCTCTCAGCGAACACTGGATGCAGTCTAGAGGATCTGCCTGGAGTGATGAACAATAGGGGTGCATGGCAAGAAAGAGAGATAGAGAGAGAGAAAGAGAGAGAGAAAAAGAAAATTAGGAGACTATGCTAATTGCTCGACTTGATAAAGATTAATATATATATATATATATATATATATATATAAAGTAATTTGCTGAGATTTTTGCTTAGATGTTACACAAGGCCGACTGAATTGAGCACCCATTGACATTCGAACTTAGTCTTGCAGGTTTGCAAGTCAAGTTTCCAAACCGTTACACAACACAAGGTGACAATATGTCATCATAATCACCATCATGTCACGATTCCAGCACAGATTCCCTGTACCTCCATCCGAACCCATCTCTATCGTCCATCGTTCCCGGGAGGTCTTCAAGGCTATATCCTGTATCGGCTTAGATTGTTGTATATAGGTTTTTAGCTGGTCCTCCTGCATTTGCTCGTCCATGTCAAGTGGTCTACTGGAGTATATCGCTTAAGTGTTCGTCCTTACTTCTCCAACTTCTCGTCTAATTTTGATAGTTTCCGTGATGAGTTGTTTGTGACCGTACAGCTGTTGTTTTGTGGGTTTTTATCTCCAGGATTTGTTCAATATTGCTTGCAGCATTCTTGTGTGATTGGTGTCAAGCTTTTTCTCCATACGTTCAGTTAGCGTCCATGCAGTTCATCCACATAGCAGTATATTTAATTCTTTTATAAATCCATGATTTTGGTAAAAATACGAAAGTTAGTTAAGAAGATGCAAAAAAATTAACGCATGTGATAGGAGTCATCAGAAAATTGTATGAGTGTAAGATAATACAAATTTATATTGTTGAATTACAAACTTGCCAGAATTATGAATTTACATTGGCCTCGTGGGTAGAGAGTTTGCCAATGGTCCGGGAGACCGGGGTTCAGTCCCAGGTCGAGTCATACCAAAGACTTAAAAATTGGTACTTGATACCTCCTTGTTTAACACTCAGCATTATAAGGTACTATCAAGGGTAAAGTGGAGCAATCCAGGGAAAAGAGTAGCGCCCTCTCTTACACCTCGGTGTAGTAGCTACTGAAAAGGAGCCTTCGGGTCGCCCTCGACTACAGTCGCTTACTTTTTTTTCATGATTCCTTTTCTATCAATCTATTAATCTCTCTCTCTATCTCTATCTCTCTCTCTCTCTTTCTGGATATGTATATATATATTGGGTGCAGAAGCAAAATATGCAATACATTTTAAAACGTTTTTTGGTCTAATTAGTCTGATTTTTGCCAAAAAATATGAAAAATGCAAATATTTATAATAAGCTCTATTATTTGAGCACTTTTTAAAAATTATATTCAGCCCAATATGAGTGAGCAAGAAAATATACAACAAAGAATCCATGACTTGCTTAATGCCGAAACCAAGCCAAAGTTTCTTTGTCTACCATATACAAAGCAAAGAAAAGTTTGTTGTTTTTCGTGTTTTTTGTTTTTTTTTTTGCAGAAAAGGAACTTTTAATGTAAAGTGGAAGAAGAGGATGGAACAAAAAACAAAAAGAAGCTTTATTAACTGCTCTCCCTACGGTGTTTAAGAAGGACCCAACAACGTTGATAAGAAAGCATAATATTGAATTGACAGTCCACGAGAAAACAGTGAAAACAGCAGTTAATAAAGATTTAAACTCAGACCTTTAACCCCTTGATTACGCTATATGGGGCATTTTAGAAAACAAAACATGCAACTTCCCAACCAAATATCGATTCACTTAAGACTGCTATTAAGGTGGAGTGGAATAACATTTCTGAATTGGTTTAAAGGCAGGCAAATCGTTTCGATGGAGTGTTGACACAATTAATGAAGAAAAAAATATGTCTATATTGAGTAAATTTACTGGTTTATGTCTATATTCTATTTTTTTTTTTTATTTCTAAAATCAAAATTAATCTTTTTTTTTTTATAACAAATCCGTTTATTATTATACTAGAATATTCTTAATTTTGCTTCCACACCTTGTTTGCATATATATAAATACCTGGTATATATATATATATATATATATATATATATATATATACCATAAATTTAGGCGTGCAAATACATCTTAAATATGAAACAAACTTATCTCTTCGTGAACATTCTTGATAGTTCCTTAATATTAATATATTCATGATAGAGAATTGCCCTAAGTTATGTTCTCAAACATGTCCGATTCTAATGATTGATCGTTTTTAGTATATATATATATGTGTGTGTGTGTGTGTGTGTTTGTGTGTGTTTATATATATATATATATATATATATATATATATATATATATATATATATATATATATATGTATGTATTAGCTCTATCAATTGATATCTAACACTTTTTTCGCCTTGGAAATCTATCTAACAAGTATGTAAAATAAAATATCTATTTTAGGTTTTGAAGGTAATATTTTGACTGAGTAAATTAGCTTAATAAGTAGAGACTTCGCCAATGGTCCGGATGACCTTGGTTCAATCCCAGGTTGGGTCATACCAAAGACTCAAAAAATGGTACTTGATGCCATCTTGTTTAACACTCAACATTATAAGGTAATCGTCAAGGGTAAAATGGAGCAATCCAGGGAATGGAATATCACCCTCCCGTACACCTCGACGTAGTAGCTATCAAAAAGGGAGCCTTTGAGTCATCCTCGAAGAAGGTCCTCAACTTTACTCTACTTACATGTGCTCAGCTACGCTACTTATGAGATTAGTTGATGAAATCTATAAAAATCAATGCCAATTCTCATTACATTTGGTCAAAATCACTCGAGTATTTCTGAAGTTTTATTTTTCCTTTCTGAGATATATATATATATATATATATATATATATATATATATATATATATATATATATATGCGCTCGTTGTGTTATGGTTATTATTGTACGAAATGAGTACGGCAACTAAAATACAGATCTTGAACGACGCTGCTTACATTTCCTAGAGGGTTAATATATTTGGCAAAAGTATGAATCAAACTAGCCATGTGTAAGAAGTAGAAGTGGACTATTTAACATCCGTTCGGCAAATGGTCTAAGATCAGGTGACCCCTGAATTCAAACCTGTTAAACTCCACTTAAAAATGACCTTGTATTGAGCAGGACGCTCATGTGGATAGGTTGAATAAAGCACACACACACACACACACACACACACACACACACACATATATATATATATATATATATATAGTGACAGCGATACAGAGAAAAAGAGAAATCGTTATTCCGGTATGACACAAAACCGCTGGAGATTCTTAAGTTCCTGAGATTGTAGGGCGTGGAATCACCTCTTCGTAATAATTCATTTGACCGACAATAATATTCTTTGCTTGACTCCTCCATTGACCCCATACCAGTTTACTCGAATTTTCAGTCATAATTGAACATAACTAAATGCAATCTGATATGGTCATTTGTTAAATAATAAAAAAAAAGTAAATTAAATTCTGTAATTATTTAACATACTCTTTGCGAGTTTTTTTCACACCGTCGTTAGTTGATGGTTTCTTACTCGAGTCTGAGTGACAGCAAATCTCCACAGGTCTCTTTGATCTTAGTTTTGCTTCAATTTGGATGGTCACTACACGTCTTCGAATTTTCAAATCCATACCAAGACTTTGATGTAGCTTTTACTCTAATATTCTATTAAGTTTTTTTTTATTTTCTGCCAGATCCAAATGTTTGTCTCACTTTTCATTTTCTTCAATTTTCCCCTCTGTGGTCGGCGGGAACGGCAAATTCCTTTATTCAGCACATTCTCTCTTTTTTTGTAAATTATTCTTATTATAGTCCGTGTGAGTTCGTAACATAAGCATTAGCTGGTGGTTTTTCACTGGAGCCTGAGTTACAACAATGTCCACAGGTCTCCTGGAATCTTTTCAGTATTCTATAAGATCAATCACCCTTTGATTGCTAATTTTGTAAAAATAATTTCAAGCGCATAAAAGAGTGAGAAAAGGGACAGGCAGACTCACAGAGAGAGATAGAAAACAGGTTGAAGAATTACTCTCTTTATTACTTGTCTTTTGAGAGTTTTTTTTTTTACACCAGCGTTAGCCGATGGTCTTTTACAGGGCTTTGAGGGACAGCAAGTCTCGTCAAGACTTCAGGGCTCTTCTCAGTATTCTGGCAGGACTAAATGCTGTCGTTTGGATGGTTTCCACTCGTCCTCTTCTTTTCAAGTACTCTAGTCTCATTATCAAACCTATGGTGACTGTACGAAACTGATCAATTGGTATTGTGGTCATTTTCATGTTCCATAGTTTTTTTTTTCATTTATCTAGCAAAATGTCCAGGTATTTATCTTTCTTTTCATTTTCTTTCATTTTTACCCTGTGATCAGCCGGAATGGCAAAATCTATTATTCGACTGGTTCTCTTTTTTTTGTTGTTGACTATCACTAAGTCTGGTTGTCTGGCCGAGATTGGATGGTCCGTTTGTATCTCAAAATCCCATAGAATTTTGTGTGCCTCAGGACAAATTGATGGTTGTGCAAGCACAATTTGATCGTACGGTCAAATTCAAATTTCTTGTACAATTCCCAGTGGATATTATTATTATTATTATTATTATTATTATTATTATTATTATTATTATTATTATTATTATTATTGTTGTTGTTGTTGTTGTTTTTGTTGTTGTTGTGGTTATTGTTGTTATCTAATCAGAATGCATATTTCTAGCAATATGATTCCTTGCAAATTATTAGTATTAAGGAAATATAATTGAAAGCATCTAATCGTGAGGACATTATGTATAAAGAATAACTATTTAAGCAATAATTGTTTACAAAATGTTATTACCTAATTGGTCTGACATGAAACCAATTCTAGAAGAAATGCTTTGGCAATAAATAACCTACAAAGGTTGATATGCCTCTAAACAAAGAAATTTAAAAAAAACTTGAAACCAAATAACCGGTTGAAAAAAGTTTGATTTAGCATTAAACTACTTAGGATAAAAACCAACGTCCTTACTGAGATACAGAAAGGCTAAGAGAGTTGATTAAGATCAGAGTGAGAGAAAGAGAGAAAGAAAGAGAAAGAGTGGGGGAGGGAGAAAGAGTGAAGGGGTATACAAAACATCAACTCCTGATACACTTTTGAAGCCACTCTCTTTAGTCACGTTCAAATCACAGCAAGCGAATATCGGCCATATTCAGCCGAGGCGGGACAAGGCCGATGTTAAGCGATGTCTGACTAATACGGATCATGATAACCAATAAAGAAATGTTTTTTGACAGTTGGCTGCTAATGAGTTATAGGTCAACGAAATATTCCAATGATTAGAATTTACGGCTTTACGACTCACCCCCAAATACCCCCAAATGATCCATAAGAAACTGAAACCTGACTGAACAAATTTCCGAGCACTACTCACTCGTATATACGTGTTTTTATATTTGTTTTCATGCAAAGTTATTGGCTTGCGTAGGTCAAAGTATCTGCAAAAGAAGTATGGTTCCCAAGCGGCATATATCGAATGGTGTTAAACGTATCTCGTTCGAGTCGTGAGGAGTTTAAAATTACAAGATAAAGTCAGTTTCAGACTTTTGGCATGGGAATTGCTGGCATCAGCTGTTCTGTCTCTTTGGCGCAGAGAATAGAATGTCCCATTTGAAAATTATTGACGTCAAAACATCTCCGTTCAAACACTCACGTCTCGTGCTCAAAATATCTGTTGTTTCTATAATTAGTAATTTTAATAATAATCATTATAAAGTTACTTTGAAGCTCCTCAAGTTTTCTAGTTGTGAAATAGTCTCCCAGATCTTTTTTCACTCGCCGTTCCATATTTCTGACCTTGTACCAAACTTAGCAGTGCTTTGTAAATGTTTGTTGGTTTCATTGCATATCAGTCTTCTTGGGTTATTTAATGCCAAATCCATCCTTTCAGAAGATCAATAGTGGTTCTATCTAACCAATAGGTGGAAGGATAAGGGAGCTCATTATTTTCCCAAGGGTTTTTCCGAAAGTGAACGCAATACCGAAACTGGATTTCGAACTCGCTTACTACGATTCTGCAGTCAAGTGCTTTAATCATTACACCATGAAGACATCCACTTAGTAAATGATCACACACACAAGTCATATGTAAATATTCACTTCTATTTAGATAAATTGCTTTGACTGTAAAATATACTGACAGCATATCTGCAGACGGGTAATATCTCTAAGTTTTCCAGATATTACATAATAAACTGCATCTGATGGTGAGGCTTCACTTCTGGGACTTTGAGGAATGTCAAGTACCTTTTTCTTGTCATTACTCTCTGGTAATTTTTGTATCAAAGCGATATTACCTGTTAGGGATCCCTCTTAACGTCAAATAAAATGATTTAATCATTTTGCATATTTGAAACCATTCAACTGTGAGCAAACAAATGGTTAACGTTTCATTGATTATTAGTATTTGACTGAAATACTTGAAACCATTTCGTGTCCCATGTATCGCATTAAACTGATGGTGAGGGTCTTGGGTGTTACTACATTCTTGGGGTCCAATCCAATGATCAGATAGAACTGTTCTATCTTCTACAATTATAACAGGCCCATTGACGTAATTGTTTGAGAGTTCTTCAATGCTCTGAAAGACCTGAGTTCAGTCCTAGGTCAAGTCATACCAAAGACTTAGTCGTTGTTGTCTCCTTGCTTAACACTCAGGATTATAAGGAACGAGTAAAGGGAGCAATCCAGGAAAAGTTGTAGATCTCTCCTTGGTTATGTAGCTATTGAAAAAGGAACTTTCGGGTCACCTAACTTATTTATCATCAATATTAGATATAATTCTGTGGTTGATAGCACTACTTGAAACCATTTATCTCTCCGCTAGCAACTGATTGAAATTCCTTTTGACTCTCTCTTTAATATCATATCAATGGGTAATTTGATGTCTGCGAAATTCTTGTAGAAGAAGAGCAGTGATACGATTTAATCCATAGCAGGTGAGATAAATAGGGTTCTGACATTTCCCAAGGTTATTTGTCCGAAAGAGGACATAATGTGTCACTGGAGTTCGAACTCACTATTTCGAGACTGAAGTCGGCTACTTTAGCAATATATATATATATATATATATATATATATATATATATATATATATATATATAAACGGTTTATAGTATTGCTATGTAACTCTAACAATTCAATTTAACATCATACATTACTTTGCACACAGTTATATCGTTAGACTGTTCTATTTGACCCATGGATTGAACGCAAACAAATACGGCCACTCCGATTTACAGTTGACCAAGAAGTAATGACTATGAAGACCTAATCCATATTCCTCAAAGATCTAGGACTATAGCCTACCATCTGTTAGAGTTTAGTATTATACCCAAGATACTAGTTCATTTGACCACTATTCTCATCTATATGTGGACCTGGGAGTAATGGCAAGTAAGGAGCATTCTACATTCCCCAAAGCTCCAGAACTGGTGCCTAACCATCGGATGTTTTAGCGTCAAATCTAAGACACTCGTTGGTGGGTTCTTGTCTAAATGAAGATAAGCAGTCGGGGATTTCTACAGTTACATCCGAGTGGGCAGCTTTTGATGGTAAGTACGGGAAACAATCTTTGGTCTGTATCCCTGACTCAGTAAATTTAATAAATAACAAGAACAATCTAATTGCATTAATTCAAACTAGCTATGATTGATTGATTGATTGATTTTAATGACATATCCATGCGTTGTAGAATTATTTTGTACCAAGGGGTTAAAGAATTAAGTGCATTGTACGTTTATATCTCTTTTTTTGAGTAATTGTTCTTAAGTTATTTTTGTTTTCCTTTTCATGAAGTCATATCGAATATGAATAATTTTTAAATAGATCTATTTACTTCATAGTTGGGACACGGAGGGGTACTGGCAATTCTGGCTAGATTAAGACTGAAATCAATTGCAATGAAATGGTGCTACCCATTATCTAGGACTTCAGAACTGAAAATACACCAACATATAGATTATTAGCTTAAAACCAATATATATGTATGAAAATGATTTGCATTAAATAACAATCAAGGATTGACAAGCCATTAAATTGAATAATCCATCATCTCCTTTCTTTGTTTTCTTTGACTATGGCATATCAATCTTCGCAGGATATTTGATGCCAAAGCCATACTTGAAGAAAAATAGTAGAAGTAATATTATACTCTATCTGGGGATATAAAGCAGTTGCCTGTCTTTCCCACGTCTGATAATTCGAAAGAAAAATTAATTGCGTGAGGGGGTGTACTCGTGGAGTAATGGTTAAAGCGATGGACTCCGGAATCGTAGTAAGCGATTTCGAGCTCCAGTTGCGCTATGACGTTCACTTTCCGTTCACAAATACCCTTCGGAAAGTTTATGAATCCCTTTAACCACCAAGCTATGTGTTAAATATTTTCACTAGTGCTCTTCTAAAACGTTTGCTTTGGCATTAGATAACCAACAAAGGTTGATATTCCATTAAAGAAAGAAACCGACACCTAATAGCGTGAGAGGTGATCCAACTTGATTTCTGCGATGTCTCATTCCAGCAGAGTATTCTCTCCGTTCTACTCTTTTTAAACTTCAAACGCAGCCAATCTATGTTTCACTTGAATCACAGGAACTTAACGTAGAAGACTGCCATGATCAGCAATCATTCATTCTTATTTGATGTTTTTCGCGATTTTAAATATCAGTAACATACATGGCGCACGAGGCGTAACGGTTATCGTCGTAAGAATCATCATCATCTTCTTGTGCCGCCAGTACGGATATCCCTGACCCTCTCTCGCTACTCCACCCTATTGTTCATCGCTTCTGGCAGGTCCTCTGGGCTACTTTCCGTATCCTCACAGAGCTGCTGTGTGTAGATTCGAGCCGTTCTCCCTGTCTTTGCTTGACCATGTGAGGAAGACCATTGGAGAATATCACTTATGAGCTCGTCCCCGCTTCTCCAGGAGTGTCCTGCATGTCTGGTTGGTCTAACTTTGATAATTTTTGTGATGGGTGGTAGGTGACCGTACAGCTGTTGTTTTGTGGGGTGTTGCCTCCAGGACTTGAAGTGGTGTAACATAATGGTATCAAATAGACGTTGTAATGTTACTGCACCAAATATGACGCTTTACCGTTACACAGCAAATGTATGGTTGCAATTTTACCGTGGGTAAAGTTGAAATACACGTGAAACTCTGCCTTACTTCACTAGCACGAATGTTTATTTGTTATAACACTTTTTAAGTAGTCGCTAGGAGAAGGAAACAGTGTACGAAAAATGCGTCTGCTGAACAAAAATAAACATGCCATGAGAAAAAAGAGAGACTATACACTAACCTTGAAATTTCTTCCTGGTTTTCTAATGTAGTTCTTACATGTTTGTTCACTAGTTTCGGGTTCACAGGTTTGCGTCTGGCGAGAGACCCTATTCTGAGCCAACCTCAAAATAGGGTCCAAAATTTTCGTCTGTCTTTACATTTTCGTGGCTGGCGGGCAACTGTTAACTTTACTTCTTCGCGTCCAGCTGCACTATAAATTTCATACTCGAGTTGTCCCCTTACTTCAGCCTGGTATCTGACGAAGGAATTAACCTGTTCCGGTGGTTCCACAACTGCGCAGAAGATTTGGGCCCTCGGGTTTTTTCTGGTTATTATTTAAATTTTCGAAATGATTCCTCGTCTCCACTTTATAATGTTCAAAACGATGCCTCATCGTCTCATTTGTAATGTTTCGTTTGAGGAGGGTATTTTTGGCCGACACTTTATAATCTCTTCTCTCTCCTACGATGCTGAATACTGAGTTTAGAATGCTAACACAATATATACTGACTCGCAATGATACATTTCAATGCTACTCTAAATATCTCAGACTTCTATTCGACCGATTTATATATCCATAACTTTTAGTCACGTGAACCCAGTAGAGCAATACATTTCAACAACCGAATTTGTTGGCTGCAGATCCGTGATCAAAGCACATTGGTCAGTATCGGCACATTCTTGTATATAACACATTTTTAATTACTGTAGTCATTCACCCACGACTGGCTGAACTACAACGAGTGCTTTGGCCCTACCCATCGTAGACTCTCTGTTTACTTTTTATTTTTATTTTTTGCTTCTTTCTCTCCTTCCCCGAAATTTACTTTATAACTTGGACCTTCTACAATATGTCACAGTGAACTTGACTAAACATGTTTTAATTCTGAACGAAGAGTTCTGTATTTCACATAACTCTAATACTACAGGAAAATTTATGAATCATGCTATTTTCCCTCCAGCCATGGGTAAATGGGTAACACTGACTGGGATCTTTTGTCTTAACATGGCAACCAGAGTATAAGAAGGACAACTATGGTAATTCAAAGCGGTTGTATACCTGGATGGGCACTTTATTACGTCCCAACCAGGTTATGGATAAATAAGGTTGGTTGGGTTTTATGCATATCAACCTTTGTAGATTATTTAAAGCCAAATCCATTTTCACGTTAAAAATCAGTTCTATTTTAAACAATTCAGTTTAGAATGTGTACGCAGTTTAAGTGTCAAAAACATTTCTATTTTAAACTATTCAGTTTATTCAAACAGTTCTAATTCAGCTTATTCAGTTTAGTGTAAGTACAGATTTTGTTCACACAGTAAAATGTCGAAACAGTTTAAAATATAACAATTCAGTTTTGTGTAAGTACCGTTTCAATATCAAAAACAGTTCAATTTTAAACAATGCGGTTTAGCATAAGCACCTAGTTTAAATGTGAGTACAGTTTTTATAGTGAAAAACATTTCTATATCAAGCTATTCAGTTTAATCAAACAGTTCTAATTCAGCTAATTCAGTTTAGTATTAGTACAGATTTTGTTCACACACAGTTAAATGTCAAAATAGTTTTATATTAAACAAATCAATTTGGTATAAATACAGTTTCAATGTCAAAAAATTGTTCCATTTAAATAATTCAGTGTAGCATAAGCACGCGGTTTAAATATAAGTACAGTTTAATTGTCAAAAATGTCTCTATTTCAAGCCATTCAGTTTAGTCAAACAATTCACCTTAGCACAAGTATGCCGTTACAAACAGTTCTATTCAAAGAATTCAGCTTAGCACAAGTACGCGGTTAGTTGTATTAAACCAATAGAGAGGACCTTTATTTGGTGCTATCAATCCGAGACAGAGTGAACCCGGGAGCGATGGTAATAAAGGGGTACTCAGCATTCCCCCAAAGATCCAGCATTACTGGAACCTCACCATCAGATTGTTTAGTGTCATATCCAGGACACCAGTTGGGGGTGGTCTTACTCCTCAGCAGAGGTGCAGCCGGTGTATTCTACAGCCCCAGCTGGATGGGCAACTCTTATCAGGTGCAACCACTCTTGGCCAGAGTGGACCTGGGAGCGATGGCAATTAAGGGGTACTCCGCGTTCCCCAAAGATCCAGCATTACTTGAACCTCATCATCAGATTGTTTAGTGTCATATTCAGGACACTTGTAGGGGTTGTCTTATTCTACAGCAGCAGCCGACTTGGCAAAGACAAATCAGGCAGTGAAAGACCCTTTATAAAAATGTATATAGTTAATGAAAACCTTCCTATTAATCACTTGTAGCGTTAGAATTATGATTCTGATTCGGATTATTACTTTTCTGATTATTTTTCTTTTGTCGACATAAAATTATGACATCTATTTCATTTATAATAATATGATCAATTTGAAATAACAGTTAAAACAGTCATTTGTAAATAAGTAATTGATGAAAAAGTTGGGGTATAATAAATATTTAGGGAATCCTAATCAAAAATTATTTAAACTAATGCATGTTGATTGACTTGTTCAAGAGAAATTGATTTTGGTACAACGCTAAAATTATGAATATTAGAAACAAGACTAAGAACCTACCTACATGACCAGCTTGGCAGAAATTACCCTATGATGAAGACCCTAATTTAGGCTGTTGTCCTGAAGACCTGCCTAGGGCGATGAACGATAGGGAGGAGTGGCGAGAGAGGGTCAGGGATATCCGTGCTGCCAGCACGATATGATGATGATGATAACGGTACACATGTTCGTGATCAAAAATACAGAAGAAGGAATTT
The DNA here is from genome assembly GCA_963585895.1 of Sepioteuthis lessoniana. Taxonomy (NCBI): domain Eukaryota; kingdom Metazoa; phylum Mollusca; class Cephalopoda; order Myopsida; family Loliginidae; genus Sepioteuthis; species Sepioteuthis lessoniana. Next base: position 129,265,059 of record OY757905.1, on the reverse strand, counting down.
CGATGTTTTCAAAGGCATAAAGAAATTAAGATGCATCTCTGTTTGTCTCTACCAAAGTATATATATATATATATATATATAGAGAGAGAGAGAGAGAGATAGAAGAAGAAGAAGAAGAAGAAGAAGAAGAAGAAGAAGAAGAAGAAGAAGAAGAAACACGGAAAGTAGACGTATCAGTAGAAAAGCAGTACTATTCCTGCCTAATGTATTTTTCTATACAACAAACAATCAAATTCAAATAATTTTCGAACATTTATTTGATCCATAAAGAGGACCCAAACAGGTACTACCTCTCTCGGTTAGACTTTGGAGTAATGGCAATGAATGGGAACTCCACAAACCCTACAATTCCAGAAATAAAGTTTCACCACTGGTCAGCCCTAGGACTACAATTTTGGTGTTGACTATGACTTCTCTGCAATAAATGATCCAATCTATTTTAAACTATCCAACAGGACACCGATTATAAAACTGCTTTTTGTTTGTTTATACAACTGTTATCATATATATTTTCACTTATATATGTATACAATTAAGTAGTATGGTTTGAAATTTTGTAGTTTATACCCATGAAAATACATCTTCAGCATGTTCCCTGGAAACTCCTTGAAGTTGTAAAATGTTCCGAAAGATCTGGTTACAATACCATGTTGTGATTGTATATTTTTCACACATTAAACTTCCAGTGATAGCGATATAAATGGAAGGACTTGTCGTATCAGAGCACTGCGGTCACCGTTAGCGTAAATGTAAAGAAAAGGAAAAATTAATGCATATACGTTAAATTCCCTCGCTTACGTTGAGATTGCTGATGGCTGTGGGGTTATGTTATCAGGCTGCTGTGAAGTTAGTTGGGTTTTTGATCCGAGCTTGAAGCATTTCACGCGTCTAGCCACACCGATGAGTTGTGTTACAACTAAATTGTCTGTCTGTGGATACGAATATAAATATATATATACGCAGAGAATGGGAGACAGAGAGACAGAGAGAGGGAGACAGAGAAAGAGAGAGAGAGTAAACTGAAAGGATTGTTTTGGCTTTGGTTTTATGGCATATCAACTATTGTTGGTTATATAATACCAAATCTAGTATGTACATATGTATTAAATATGCATTATTTGTAAACAAATTTTGGTGATTACAGTTAAAGGGTTTCAAGTATTCCTATTCAGCATTAATAATTCTATTAAATATTCGTTTGCACACAGTTAAGTGTTTCAAGTATTGCCATGTATTTTTAACAATTCTGTTAAACTGTAGTCATTTCATCATCATCAACATCATGTCATGCCGCCAGCACGGACATCCCTGATCCTCTCTCGCCACTTCTCCCTATCATTCATCGCTTCTGGCAGGTCTTCAGGGCTACATCCCGTGTCCTCACAGAGCTGCTGTTTGTATATTCGAGCAGACCGTCCGGATTTTGTTCGGCCATATGATGGGTCCATTGGAGTACATCACTTATGAGTTCGTCACGGCTTCTCCAGCAGTGTCCAGCATGTCTGGTCCGTCTAAAGTGGATAGTTTTTGTAATGGAAGGTAAGTGGCCGTATAATTGGTGCTTTGTAAGGTGTCGCCTCCAGGACTTGTTGAATATTGGTTGCAGCATTTTTGTGTAATTGCCGTCTATCTTTTTCTCCAGCTGTTTAGTTAACGTCCAAGTAGTGCATCCATATAGCCATGTCGATAAGACCGCGGCCTGGAAAAAACTCTGTTTCATTTTATCGGTCAGGTCTGACTTCCATATGATCGATAGCTTATCGATAGCTGTCCATGCCTTCGTAAGCCGCGTGTCGATGTCTTTTTCGGTTGATGAGACACTGCTTCCTAGGTAGGAGAACTTGTCTACTAGTTTCAGAGAGTTTCCGTCTAGTGTGGAAATGTCACCTGTTTGATTATAGTCACACAGTTAAATGATTAAACATTCTTATTTCAAAGAATTCAATTTGACTTAAGTCATTTCTTTGCTCTCGGTTTAAACGCCGAACAGTTCTGTTGGACTCATAGATAGGACCCTGTCTGGTGGTACCACTGCTGGCCAAAGTAGACCGAGAAGTAATGGCAATGAAGTGCAACTCCGCATCCCTCAAATCCACAGCATTACTGGAGTCTTATCATCAGATTATTCAATATCGTATCCAGGAATCTCGTTGATGAGGGAATCTTAGATTGTAAGAAAAATATTGGTAGGATAGGATAATTTTAAGAATAATAAAACCGCGAAGAAGTACGATGGTTTATGAAAACAATAGATAGAGACAAATAATATACCAGATATAGAGTCAAAGAGAAAGAAATGAAAGAAAACATACATACTGCAGGCAGTTAAACAGTCACACTCTTGAGAAATTTGGGCAACCTGTGGATACAGGGGTTACTTAATTCCCCCCCACTCTATCTGGCCATTCTACTTATATATCATAGATATATACCCCCGTTTTTATTTAAATCTTCCGGTGTCCTCAACTTAAAAAGTACCGGACGAAAAGGGTCCTTCGTTATTTTATAGTTTTAATTAGTTCCCCGACTATAATCACCAATGGTGTCTCTACTTATTGTATTGTATGAATATATATATATATATATACAAAGATATATAAAGGGAGAGGAGATGGTAAGACTGAGGAATTGAGATAAAGAAGGAAAAGTAAGAGACATGAAGATATAAGAGTGATTTTTTTTAAATATATATATATATATATATATATATATATATATATATATTATAACAGTGTTGGTTGTCACTTATTCATTCTCCCTGACAAGCAGTGATGATGTTTTTTTCCATAGCTATAGTCACCTAAAGAAATAATGTTACGAATTATTAATATACACTTGAATTCATTTCCGCTAAACTCAACGCGCTACGTTCCTAGCCTGACTTAACTTCATAAAAAAAAAAAACATTCACACGTAACTATAAATTTCGATTTTCGATTTTCAGTTCATTCCATTTCTTAACTGCCTGATGATTGTTGTTTTGCAAAAAAACTTGATGAAATCCAGGGTTGAAGAATATTTTCCATGGAGTATATATATATATATATATATATATATATATATATATATATATATATATATATATATATATATATATATATACGCTCCCTCATGGGTGTTGAGCACTCAGGCGAAGGAATTGTCGACCGCTGCGCGCATAATGCAAAGCTCTTCGAAAGAATTGAGCACTCTGGTAGCCAATAGGGTATAAAAATGTAAACAAACGGCTGCTGCTGCTGTTGCAAAATAAATACCTTAAAAAATCCCTTAGTCAACGTGGTCTGCTTGGTGGCCGATAGGTCTGAGACTTAATCTAACGTAAAGTTGGACGGGTTTCGATCCCGGCTTCGAGCGTCCTGCGTGTCTAACCACACTGAAGAGCTCTGATGGAACGAAACAGTCTGTCTGTGAATGACAATATATATATATCGAGAGAGAGAGAGAGAGAGAGAGAAAACGGAAAAAAAAGAATTAAAGAAAGAAAAGATTATAAAATATGAAACCTGGAGAATAAAGCTTGGAAGAAAGTGTTTGGTTTGTGAGTTTTTATTACATATCAGAAATTGTGTGTTATTTGATGCGACACCCTAATTGGACTTTTGATATTTTAATTTTCGATAATTCTTTTGCTTAAAGTTGAATGTTTTAAAGTATTTTCATTGTTTGGATACAGTTAAAAGTTTAGGTTTCTTTGTTATTTTCTTAATAGCCTATCAACCTTTTTGGGTTATTTAATGCCAAATGCATCCTTCTAAATGAACAGAAGTGGTACTATCTAACCTATAGCTAGAGGGATAATGAGGTTCATATCTTTCCAAAGGGTATTAGATTGAAAGTGAACGCAATACCAAGACTGGGGTTAGAACTTGTTTTCTCCAATTTTCTAGTTCAGCACTTTAACAATTACACCAGGAGAACACCTCCTTAAATGGTTAGTTTTGGTTATTTGTTTTAATTGAAGGTTTTTTAATGCCAAATCCTGTTTATATAAGATTTTTAGTTTAATACTTTGTGTGTAATTATTTTACTTGGGTCCAATCTCATTTGTTTTTACATCGTTAATTGATTTCAAGTATTGCTATCATATATTAATAATTCAATCTAATGTTAATAATCAGCTTTATTTGCCCCACAGATGGGACTCTAACTTTTACAACCTTCATGGTCTGAGTGAACCTGGAAATTATTGCAAAGAAGGTCTACACTACATTACTCTATACTCTCCGACGGGAACCTTGCCATCGGATACATTTTAGTGTTATATCTAGGAGACACTTTGAGCGCTGAGTCTTGCCCCTATGCAGGGTTTAAATGCCCCAGCCGACTGAATGTAAATAGAGAAAAAATCAAAGAAATGTTGATGCTTTTGACAAACTGAAACTTAAATGATAAAAGCAGAAATTTGCAAACAAATAAATGAAATAGACCAAAGAAATCAACAATAAGTGTATTTGAGAGAGAGAGAGAGAGAGAGAGAGAGAGAGAGAGAGTATGTGTGTGTGTGTGTGTGTGTGTGTGGGAGAGAGAGAGAGAGAGTAGGTGTGTGTGTGTGAGACAGACAGACAGACAGAGATTTAATCTTATGAGGAATGAAAAAAAACTGTCTGAACAAAAAGAAAGAAAGAAAGAAAGAAAGACAGAAAGCTGAAAGATTCATAAAAAAAAAAGAAAGAAGTCTGAGAAAGTAGAAAATAATTACTAACGAAAAAAAGAAAAACCAGTAAATGTGAGGGGAGAGAGAGAGAGAGAGTCTGAAAGAGAAAGAAAGAGTAAGGGGATAGTGAGAGATATGTTAAGGGGATGAAAGAGAGATATAAACCAGATAAGAGAAAATAATAAATAAAAAAAGAAAGAATCAAATAATGAAAGTAAGAAAGAATTAAGAGAGAAGGAAAGTGACATTATAAGCGAGAAAAAAAAAAGAAACATAACAAGGATAAGGCGTGTGTGAGAGAGAAACTGAAAGAAAGGGTAGTAAAAATGAAATTAAAGGGCTTAATAATGGCACGTGGGAAAAGAAAGAAAGAAAGAAAGAAAGAAAGAAAGAAAAGAAAATGAGAGATATGGGAAATATTTTGGCACAGATGTGAACTTTTTTTTTATCGTGAGTGAAGGCAAGTGTGATGTTAGGTTCGTGATTTGCAGTGATTTATACAACGAGCTGGAGTTTCTGATCGGGGATGGCGAATTTCTGTTGACGCGTGTGCTAGATGCGGAAGTTGCGCACTTAACGTGATTATGCAGCTAAATTGTAACATTTTGGCCAAATCAGTGCAAGACACTTAAGAAGAGAAACTAAGCGTGAGGATAATAAAAGAAGAACTAACACTGAGTGCACGATTTCATGCTTCAAAACATCAGACTATGTATACATATATATATATATATATATATTCCCATGTAAACTGTCTAGCAATTCTTCTTGTTACAACGGTAACGCCCTAATATATATATATATATATATATATATGGAAGAAAATAATAGATATTAATCAGACAATTCGTACAGAAAAATTGACAAATTTTCCTTTGTTTCTCTATAAATTCCCCCCTTTCTATTTGGATTACTTGTTGTCAATTTTGCTTTACACACACACACACACACACACACACAGACAGACAGACAGACAGACACACACAGATATATATATATATATATATATATATATATATATATATATATATATATATATATATATATAAATATATATTTTCCACACGATAGAACAATATGAATATTTTACGTTCGTACAGACATGCAAATAAATGAAATTAAGGGCAACTAACGATAACTCTTACATATTAACATCACCCTGCCTGCAGGGCTTAGAATAAACCAATTACATCCTTTGTTGGAGCGTAAAGTATTTTTTAGTCGGTAGGAAGGAAAACAACATCCAACGGTGAGGCACCAGTCTTGAAACTCAGGGTTACCTCTTGATTCTATGACATGTAGATCTAATTTGATTCGGTTAAATACTGACTATTTTACCCCAATCAATAGGTTAAATAAATCTTTTTCAATAATATTAGTATTTGATAGAACTACTTTAAACCATATAAGGGGGAAAGTATTTGCATTTCATATAGACAGTTGGTTTCTTTGTTTTTATGTCATATCAACCATTCAACGTTATTTAGTTTTATAACACGAATAATTCTATTTGCTATTAATCATTTGTTTACACATTTAAATGTATATCGTATATGATTTGTAAGTGAATAGTTTGTAAGTTATTACATTTTCAAATAATCTAGAATTAATCTTTTTGCAGTCTAGCTGTTGTTGATACACAGTTAAATAGTTTCAATTGTTGCAATGTAAAACTGATAATTCTGTTCCAAATTAATCATGTGCTTGTACACAATGAAAAGGTTAGAAAAATTGCACTTCGACACTAATTATTCAACGGAACACTATCCATTCCTTTGCAAATTGTAAATTGTTCCAAATGTTGCCCGGTAATACCAATTATTCAATTATTGTCTGAATTTTTTAGATGAAGCTTGATGGGTTTTTTTATCATTAAGGGTTTTCGGACTATTGTCTTCATCTTTATTGTTATTTCCACAATGTTTCGGCCGATGTATGTATTCTGGCCTTCTTCGGGTATTTGTCGAACACGGGAACCTAACTGGAACTTCTAACTACGTCCTTTATTGAATCCACGGGCGTAGCCTATTCTGATTCCGTTAGCCATAACCGGGTACAAGCGTTACGTATTCCTGTATTGTTACTCGCCTGCAGTCAGGATTGAACCTGTAACCACCAGATGATTGTCTCCTTAGAAGCTTAGGGAACAAACGACTATAACCGTTACGTTATATGTCCTGCTGGACTCATGATAATTAAAGAAATGTAGGAGTGGTAATATTCAGTTATGTACACAGTTAAATGACACACGGCACAGTGGATAAAAAAAGTTGGTTAGATCCAATGATTTACCCAAAAACGAGTGTGAGTTCAATACCCGGTGAAGGCAGTGGAGAACTTTCAGAGGGGAAATTAACAGGAGATAACTGATAACTGACACCCATTAAACACGACTCGTGGAACTAGAACAGTCTACCCTGATGAGCGAAATAATGGGCTGAGTTCGACATTCCAAGCACCTGAAAAAGGCCGGAGCGTACAACGGCCGAAACGTTGTGATAAACATGGCGACAAAGATGAGGACAATAGTCAGATAAATGTAAATACTGTACAGTTAAAGAGTTTCACGTATTGCAATTTATTTAACACTAATAATTCAATTCAACATTACATATTCATTTGCACATAGTTAAATGCTTCAAAGTATTTCTATTCATCTCTTAAAATTCAATTTTGCGTCAGTCATTTGTTTGCATTCAGTTTAAATGTCAAACTATTCTATTTGACCCATAAAAAGATCCTATCAGGTGCGACTTCTCTGGGACAGAGTAGAACTAAAAGCAATGGCAATGAAGTGCTACTCTATATTACCCAAAGCTCCAAGATGGAAAGCTCACCAAATGGTTTTTGTCATATCCAGGACACTCGTTTTGGTAATATATATATTACCACTGTAATACCTTCTTTCTTTTGACTATCTTTTCGATTTTTTAAAATCCAAAAACTTTCTTTTTCTCCCTTTTCATCGCCGTATAAAGTAAAAGTTGTTGATCGTAGTCGAGGGTGACCAGAAGGCTCCCTTTTCAATAGCTACTACACCAAGTTGTAGGGGAGAGCACAACTCCTTTCTCTGGATTTTTGTCATATCCAGGACACTCGTTTTGGCGAGGAGTCTTTCTCCAGTAAATAGATGATGTCTTTGTATTCGACAACTTTAACAGATTGAGCTGACTGGTTAAATGGAGCTGTAATTGTTTACCAAGGAATGTTATTAACCACTTGAAAGCAAATAATGGCTTAAAAACACAGTAAGTCGTTGTGTGCAAATCATTAATGAGGAATAGATATATTTTAAACATATAAATGTGTGCAAATTATTTTAAATAAATCAAGTGCAATTTCATATGAACATTGATTTATGGACAAAAAAAGATTTAAAAATGTACAATTAGAATTAATTGCTCTAAAATATTTTAGAAATGAATAGTTTTGAATATTAGCAAACCTTTAGAAATTAACTTAGCCCAAACAGCTGTGACTGCATGATACACCGACTACATCTCTACAGGGGGTAAGACTCCCCACAACGAGTGTCCTAAATAATCTTATGATGAGGCTCCACTAATGTTGGAGCTTTGGAGAATGCTGAGTACCCCTTTATTACCATCGCCCCCAGATCCACTCTGGCCTGGAGTGGTAGAAACTGATAGGTTCCTATCTACGTGTCAAATAGAACGAAACTGTGCACTTATACTAAACTGAATTGTTTGAAATAGAAGTTTTGACATTTAATTATATTCTTATAATAAACTGGATAGTTTGAAACTTATCAAAGTGACAATTCGGGGTTAATTATGCCGATAAGGGTTGATGAGCCGTAAAACAAAACATACAACAAACCCAACAACAACAACTTCATTAAAATCCGCCGTTAAATAAACCATTAAGTGTTTTCTATGCCGTTTAATATAATACAAATGAACACTCCATATATTGATTTAAAATTAGATCCCTGTATAATAAAAAACAGAAACAATTATATATATATATATATATATATATATATATATATATATATATATTACCACTGTAATACATTCTTTCTTTTTACTGTATCTTTTCGATTTTTTAAAATCCAAAAACTTTCTTTTTCTGCCTTTTCATCGTCATATAAAGTAAAAGTTGTTGACCCTAGTCGAGGGTGACCAGAATGCTCCCTTTTCAATAGCTACTACACCGAGGTGTAGGGGAGAGCACGACTCCTTTCCCTGGATTGCTCCACTTTACCCTTGATATGTACCTTATATTGCTGAGTGTTGAGCAAAGAGGTATCAAGTACCATTTTAAAGTGTTTGGTATGACACGACCTGGGATTGAACTCAGGTCTCCCGGACCATTGGCAAACACTCTACCCACTGGACAAATTGTCGTATAAAGACGGCATGAAACAAATACAATTAAATATATATATGAAAACTAATATATATATATATATATATATATATATATATATATATATATATATATATATAAATATATATATATTTATATATATATATATATATATATATATATATATATATATATATATATATATATATAAGCTCCCATTTAGTGATGTGTTGATTGAGACAAAAACAGCACTTTACCACCCATATAAAAACCTACTAGCATCAGTTTCTGCACTCTCAATTATAAAAACAAATGCCCCTAACAATATCAAATAGCAATTATTAATAATCTAATATCTCGTGCCACACTCTAATCCTCCTCCAAAACAACCTTCTACTCCAAATTTAAAAACATTAAATAGACTCTCATTAACAATTACTTCCCCAACAACATTATTGACGAACAAATAAAACGCGCTACTCAAAATATCAACTCTAATTGCAATGGAAATAATACTACATCAAACGACCCTAAAGAAATTAAACTTTTTTTAGAAACCAATCACAAACGCTATTAACTGGCTTGTCGACTGTGTGTGCTTAATTTTTTCCGATTCTTTCAATGATGATAAACTTTGCATTTCTGTTAATATTGTGAACCATTTGAGCGGGAAAGTTGTGCTCCAAATAAATTGAAATCCATAGATTTGATCTTGTGTCTGTGATTAGTTACTCAAAAATAACTCAAAAATTGTCATTCTCACTTTTTAATTAGTTTTGGTGGGCTGTATAGTCAAGTAAATAAATCCCTTTTTTTGCTTTAGTAATTAGATTCGAGTTGATTTTAAAAGTTTATTTAGTTATAAAGTGAATGAGTTGATTTACTTCAGGCTTTTGTTAGGATTACATGGTGGGTAACATATAATGAATGTTACGGTTTTTTTTTAAGGATTATATTATTATTTACCACGTTGGGTCTCTCTCAAGATATAAGGTTGTCGATCGGTCAAGATGCTTAATTCTTTAAAAAATTAATTTTAAATATGGGTTTAATATCAAAATGTACTAATAGTTTTCATCTATTTGAGGTAGTTGTTGGAGAGAGTTGTTCAAAATTTTTACGCGGTGGATGCTATTCAGCTTCTCTTTTGGTTTTAATTTTAAGGTATCCTGCCAATATGTACATGTTTACATTCCTGCTGACAATAATTGCCGAACTTGATTTTTGCTTACATCATGTACGTTGGTTGGTTGGCTGGTCGGTTGGGTTTTTATGACGTATCAACGTTTATTGGTTATTTAACGCCAAATCCGTTTTTATACAAATAATCAGTTCTATTTAAAAGATTTCAGTTTAGCACGAGTGCACAGTTTAATTGTCAAAAACATTTCTATTTCAAGGTATTCAGGTAATTCAAGCTGTTCTACTCCAACTAATTCAGTTTATTATAAGTACATATTTTTTACACACAGTTAAATGTCAACAGTTCTATATTAAACAATTCAGTTTACTTTAAGTACAGTTTCAATGTCAGAAACAGTTCAATTTCAAACAATTCAGTTTAGCATAAGCGCACAGTTCAAATGTAAGTACAGTTTAATTTTTAAAAAAATCTATTTCAAGCTATTCAGTTTAGTCAAACAGTTCTAATTCAAAAAATTCAGTTTGGTATGAATATGCAGTTAGTTCTATTTAACCAATAAATAGGGCCCTGTCATGTGCTACCACTCCGGGCCTGAGTGGACCTGGGAGCAATGACAATGAAGCGGGGCTCCGCATTCCCCAAAGCTCCATCATCACTGGAACCTCACCATCAGATTGTTTAGTGTCATATACTGGATTGTCATTGCAGGGTCTTACCCCTCTACAGCGAGGCAGCCGGTGTATTCTACGGCCCCAGCCGACACGGCAAATCATATACGAAAAGATCTGAGCGGGACAAACCTTTTAGGTTGATAGACACTAATATTTAATAAAATAATTATTCTAAGTAAAACAATAGAATGAAAATCTACTAGAATTAAGTGTTTACAACAATTTTCCAACTTTTAAACAGTTTGAAAAGATAAACAGAATTTTAAAAAAATATGTGATGAATATGAAATAGGATCAGCGTGTAAGAAATAAAAAGTTTATTTCACAAGACGCAGTGTAATAAGGTCAAAATGACCTGTAACTGTCTAAAACTCTCTTACTTTATTTGTGCGCTATACTATAATCCAAGGAGGACTTTATGAGCGAAAATAATATTGGAATAAATGTAACATACTCATGATACGATATGTGAAACGTACATAGAATGTTCATAACATATATACATAGAACATAGGAATCCCGAAACACGAAAACACTTACGACTTCTTAGTTCAGGTACAAAACTTTTTATTACCTTTGAGTTTAAAGGTTTTTCGACATAAGGATAGACTGGCACAATCTTTCTATCTTCTCCATCTGCCCCCGCAACACGTGTGGCACCCGCCACAGGGCCCCTGCGAGCTAGCGAAAGTCACCCTTCTTCTTCGGACGGCAAGACTCAACTCAACTAACTGACTTTTTCAAATCTTCCAAATTCCTCCGCGCACGCTTCCGGTGCATGACGTCATTCACATCCCGCCGTCACATTTCTATCTGGGGTTTTTATTTTGACATCTGTGTATGACACATCCTCCACGCGCGCGCGTTAACACCTGCGCTCAAGTTTGCACCTAACTAACCCATGTGCTGAGCCGAAAGGTTCTCAGCCTAACTAAACCCAAAGGCAAGATATATAAAACGAAATCCCTCGGCCATTATATTACATAAATTGCTGAAAAATTTGAGGAAAACGAGTGCTAATATTTCTCAAAGCATATCTGGGGGAAAGACAAACCTGCTGTAAATAATTTTTGAGCACACGAAACAAAGAGAAACCTTTTTTGTCAATGGAAACACTTAATTATGTTTACTTGACAGGTTGATTGATTTTAACGGCATTTCATCCCCGCAGGGGTTATTTGACGCTTAGAGGTTAAACAGTTGTGTATTTAGTGCGTTTATTTATATTCTACTTTTACTGAGTTGTTTATTTTTTCTTTTTTGGCCCGTGGTTATTTTTTTTAATTATTTCATTCTAAAAAAAGAATTTGCCGATATATCTATTTGACCAATAGATGGAAACCTAACAGGTGCGACCATTCCGTGTCAGAGTGGACATGCGCGTAATGTCCTTAAAATAGTGCTACACACCTTCCATAGGTACGGAACTGGAGCTTCATCACCAGATTCAATTTAGCATCGTACACAGGAAACGCCCTTTTAGTTGGGTTTCTTACGCCTCTGCAAAATATATTGCAACCCCCATCGCCACCGTATTCTAAGCTATATATATATATATATATATATATGTGTGTGTGTGTGTGTTTATATATATATATATATATATATATATATATCATGTTCTAAACATTTTATTCCAACCACAAGGGTTAGACCATTCTATTTCTATTAACCATGATCGGTTACAAGAGTTAAGTTATATTAAGTATGGCTCGTTATTCTTATCTGTTGTTGGATTGAATAAGTGATCCCCAGATGATTTCACTCAGATGCACTTCCAACTAAAGGACTCATACATTGTGCCATCTGGTTTAAATAAAGTGTATATATATAAAACGAAGTAAAGATCATATGCAAACGACGCCCAACCTACATAGAGAAATGATAGATTCAATCATATCTATGTGTACGTTGGGTGTTTGTCTGCGGGAGCCTCTAAAAAACTATAAAATTAAACACTTGCACTCTAATCGAGACTAATTTCTTTCAATTTAAACGATGTGACCCTTTGATAATCCATTAACCAGTGATGCAGCCCTCCCAAGAAAAAGTTTGCCATCCCTGTGACAGAGGATTCATAATGATGCATTGTCTTTTCAAATGGAAGTATTGACTATTTCGAAGAAATTTTTGTAATTAAACAGTCAAGGGGTTTGGGTACAAAATGTGTTAAGCAGTTTAAAATGAATATAGGAATAACATCTCTAGCACAATGAGGACCAAGATTACACAAGAATATTGGAAAATAGATATAAGATCTTTTTTGGAACTGATATTATGTTACGCCGATTTTCGTATTGCTGGAACTATTATTTAAGGACTCAGTAGCTGAAAGGGTGAGAGTGAAGATTTAAATTACTACGAGATGGGTGTCCTCGTGGTGTAATGGTTAAAGCGATGGACGGCAGAATCCTAGTAAGTAAGCTCGTACTCCAGCTGCGCTATTATTTTCACTTTTAGGCTAATACCCTTGGCAAATGTATGTATCCCCTTATACTCCCAGCTATGGGTTAAATTATACCACTACTGTTCTTCTAGGAGAATGGCATTGGCAATAAATAGACAATAAGGGTTGATATGCCATTAAACAAAGAAGCCAAACCAAACCCAAATTACTACAATGTCACTGACTAGCACGTGAATTACAATGCTATTGAGGCTCGTCGCCATTTACATTCTGATATTAAAATGAGTGCAACTTGACATTAAGTCTGCATTTCCTTCTTGCACCCATTGGCAGATGTTATCCGAATGAAATTCAAAAATTCATTGTTTACGAATAATTTGAAAGTCACTTTAAAGTAGTTCAATGATACAAGTCGTTAATGTTTCCAGATTTCTAATGATATTGTACAAATAGTATTTAATATATAAGTCTGAAATATTTCAATATTTCGGATGATGTTGTTCAAAATAATAGTTGAAAGGAAAATCGGGAATATTTCCAGAATTCTGATGAAATTATTCAAAATAATTGTAAAAGACAAGTAGGGAATATTTCCAGATTTTTTATTATAATATTATTTAAACAAAAAAGGGTCAGAAATATTTCCAAATTTAGGAAAAATTGTTCAAAATAATTTGTTAAAGACAAGTCAGGAATATTTCAAAATTTCCCATGATATCATCAAAATAAGATTTGAATGACAAGAACGCCAATAACAGCGACCAGAACGGTACATATAATTCTGTAAAGACGCATATATATATATATATATATATATATATATATATATATATATATGCATTGAATTATGCATGAATACATGTGTAAAATCAAACACACATACATAAACACATGCATACACATGCACGCGTGCACACACGCACACACAAACACACACACACATACACACACGCACACACAAACACACACACACACCCACACACACACACACACACCTGTTGAATATGGACTCACTTAGAAATCTACAGCCTGATATTCTAAATTGTATTTTTATCGTATTAAAAAAGTCTTATACTTAAATATATATTGTGTATGATTCTGTACTTTCTTGCATTGATCTCTACTGAGGTCCTAATTATGACACTGAACAATCTGATGGTGACTCTACACTAATTCAGGAGTATTAGGGAAAGCGAAGTACCCCTTCATTGCCGTTGCTGGCCAGGAGTGGCAGCACTTGATAGATTCTTCTCCATTGGGTGAAGTAGAACTCTTTTGACATTTAAATTGTGAAAATTTATGCTAAAGTGATTTTTTTAAAAATAGAACTGTTTCATCATTCGAACTGTGTATAAACAAACGAATATTTAATTGAATTGATAATGATACATAGGAATACCCGGAACGATTTTACTTTGTTGACTTATGTTTACAAATCATATATACCTAACACATACGTATGGACGGGATTTGGCATTAAATAGCCTACAAGGGTTTAAATGCCATAAAACCAAACCAAAGAAAATGATTGCATATTAAACTCACTTTTATTATTAAAAATATGATAATTAACACTTACACACACATACGCGCGCGCACACACACACACGCACACACATATATATATATACATAATTTTGTAAAAGATAAAAATCAACGTTAATATTAACGTTAACATTTTTATCCTTTACATTATCTATCTATCTATCTATCTATCTATCTATATATATATATATATATATAGTCAGCAACAGACAGACATGTCACAACTACCCAGTGTAGCTAAAAAACGATAATCTCGAAGATGGGATCGAAACCCAGCAGACGCATACACCAGTTATATATATATATATATATATATATAGGAAATTAATGCATAAAATATATTAAAGAGATGAAATAAATGAATATTTAGATGTTCATGCAGTAAAATGCACCTGGACACACACACACACACACACACATATATATATATATATATATATATATATATATATATATACATTCATAATGAGTTGCATAAATATTTATGTATTGTAATTTTGTTTCCATCAACACGCACAACTAGAAATAAAAGAACGACATATATATATATATATATATATATATATATATGTAAAGTGTTTCATGAGTTAAGCGTGTGCTTAATGTTATTTCTATTGTATCTATTTATATTTTATATCATTTTATGTTTTTTTCTTTGGTGATATCTGCAAATAAGTGATTCATACTACCTGAACCCTGAGAGAGTAACATATTTGATCTTAAATTGTCTACTAATCACCTTGAAACCTATGTAAACAGATGGGTTCTCATTAATTACATAGTAAAATTACAGTCGACTTGTTTATTCCTACATATACGAACTTGCTTTTATATTTGATAAAACATATCAACGCAATTTCGGTAATAAAAAGACACAAAAATTATATCAGATTATTAAAGTTGATAAATATGTCATCATTTGGTACTAAATTGTAATGCAAACACTGCATGCAGTTTAGATTGATTTTGCTGGTTTCTTTGTTTGATAGCATATCATTTTTTTTTTCGGATTAAGACCGAAACTATCCTTGTAGAGGAACAATAGTTTATTTGTTTGTTTGTTTGAGTTTATGGCATATCAACCTTTGTTGATTATTTAATGCCTAATCCATTTTCTTTTACATGTAAACAATTATATTTCAAATAATTCTGTTTAGCATGAATACACTGTTAATTGTCAAAAACACTTTTATTGCAAGCTATTCAGTTTAGTCACATAGTTCTAATTCAAACCACTCAGTTTAGTGTTAGAATAGATTTTTTGTACACAGAGTTAAATGTCGAAACAGTTCTACTTCAAACAGTTCAGTTTAGTATACAAAACAGTTTCTTTTCAAACAATTTAGTTTAGCATTAGTACGCAGTTTAAATGTAAAAAATGTTATATTTCAAGCAATTCCGTTTAGCATAAGTACGCAGGTTAGTTCTATTTCATCGGCAGATAGGACCCTATCAGGCGCAACCCCTCCAGGCTAGAGTGGACCTGGGATCGAGGATAATGAACGGGTACTCTGCATTTCCTAAAGCTCCAGCATTAGAGGAGCCTCATCGTCAGATTTTTTTAGCGTCGTAACCTGGAAACACGTTGGCGACGAGTCTTACCCGTCTGCAGAGAAGCAGTCGGTGTTTTCTACGGCCACAGCCGACAGGGCAATAGATCAGTAGAGCTACTATTTGACCCATACCTGAAAGGACAAGGGAGTTAATCTTTTTGTGCGTTATATTCGTCAGAAAGTGAACCTAACAGTGTGATTTGAGTTAGAAAACCCTTACTATGATTTTGCAGTCCAGCACATTAGCCACTCCACAACCGTAACCTTCTCAGCACATAAATCAAATATCTACTGGAATATTCAGAGGGAATATTCTAGTATTATTTACCACTTATTCATGTACATTAATAAAAGAAATAAATTTGAAAAAGTGTTCCTTAACAAATAAATGTTTCTTTTCATCATTCGTTTTATGTTTTGGCAATATTTCTATACATAATATGCCAAAATTTCATTCTACGAATGTTAATAAATCTAATGAACAAACAAAAACTAGTACTGATGGAGACAACGTAGATGATCTAACACTTCCTGCAAATACATCCACTCAAGTCTAATCTCCGTTACATAAACTGGAATAAAGCGCAATTGGGATTGGTCACTACGTGACCTCAAATAAAACAGTGATCCTGTATTTTATTCAAGATGGTGCCATCTCCTCCTTTAATGTAAGCCTCTGAAATAATCAGACCAGTTCCTATACCTCGGTAACAATATTTCATCAATTGAATGTCATGTCAACATACGTATTGATAAAGCATGAACTGATATTAACAGGTTATCGATCATATAAAAATCTGACCATTCTAAAAAGAGAAAACGGGAATGATTCCTAGCAGTAATAGAGTCATTACAACGATATGGCTGCACCATTTCAACTCAAAGAAATCGCCGAAAGCAAAAACTAGATGAGAATTACTCAATAATTCTACGTAATGTTTTAAACAAATCCTTGAGGACACACCCGACAAAATAGCAGTTGCACAGCCATTTACCTCCCATCACACAATATACCCAGTTCAGATGAAAAAACACTGTGAGCACTTTTTAGGAAGCAAGGGCTAAGTTATGATCGACATTCTCTCAACGACTTATACACATAGACCCATCGGTTTCGGCTGACCAGCAAAATTTTACAGTCATTAGTTCTGTTCGGAAACTTGATGGCGTCTATATGACCAACTAAATGTGATGGCTGATAAAGACGAGTGCTGAGAGAGAGAGAGAGAGAGAGAGAAGAATACGTTTTATCCGAACGTCTTGATAGTGATATTGATGATGATGATGATGATGATGATTAAGATAGTTCAAATCTGACCAATACTTTTGGGGTTGCTTAAAATCTTTAACTCATGGTTACGTAAATTATCGAATTTTTCTTGTTCTGAAAAAATCTTATGTGTCGTCCTCATGAAAATTCTGAGGTCGGTATAAAATTTATCTTTGAAACGCTCTATCGGAGAAAAAAAATTCTAAAACTCAGATTGTTGGTGCAGTACATTCGTTCTACTCTACACATACCTATTTGAATCTGCCTGGACTACCAAGTAAGTCGTAATTGACTTCAGGTGTAATATGCTTGTATTTATGCTTATCAACATACTACACATACAAGGCAAAATTTTATAACATTTTTTAATCTCTTCTCTCTCTCTATATATAATTTATCTATTTATTTCTGTGGGTTTGGTTTCTATGTTTAATAGCCTATCAGATATTATAGGTTATTTAATGCGAAAGCCATCCTTCTAAAAGAACAGTAGTTTTATTTGAAGTTCAGCTGAGAGGACAAAGTGTTCATACCTTTCCCAAGAGTATTTATTCGAGAGTGAACTTAATACCACGACTGGAGTCCAAACTCGCTTACAACGATTCCACCGTCCAGTGGTTTTACCATTACACCACGAGGACACTCCTTCTGTGAGATTATGTTTAGTTGCATTAGGTCGTTTCGTTTAATGCCATGTCAACCTTTGTAGGTTATTTGATATATATATATATATAGAGAGAGAGAGAGAGAGATAGAAAGAGAGAGAGAAAGAGAAAGAGAGAGAGAGAGAATGTGAGATAGAGAGAGAATGAGAGAGAGAGAAAGAATGAGAGAGAGAAGAAGAAGGTTAGTGTGAGAAATATCGAGAGATAGAGAATCTATTGCTTGGTTTCTTTGGTTTCTTTGTTTAATGGCATATCAACGTTTGTCTGTTATTTAATGCCAAAGCTATTCTCCAAGAAGAACATAGCTGGGAGGATAAGGGGTTTCATACCTTTCCTAAGGATACTTGCCCGAAAGTGAACGTAATAGTGCGAGTGGAGTACGAAATCGCTTACTACGATCCCGCAGTCCATGGCTTTAACCATTACACCACGAGGACACCCGCCTCTGCTATTGCCAGAAGAAATAGAGTCGGTGACATGAAAACGGAATATGAACAAGGCTGTTTGAATTTCACCTCGAACTCATGCCCTCCTAAAAGGTATAAATAAATTCACCCTCACCACCAGTGATCTACATACTTGGAAACTTATCTAGAAGAAGGAAAATTCTAAATTCAAATCAGCTTTTTTCCATTTAAAAATTGACATTCTCTCACAATTATATAGAGACTGAGTGGTTGCATAAATGTACACACACACATTCACACGTAAACACGCACACACAAATACCCCCATACACACACATGAAGGCACACGAACACAGACATACACACACACACATGTACGTAGGCATACATTCACATATACATATATATGTGGACGTCGAAGGCTAAACAAATCAGATATGTTGCCCGAGGATTGTAAAAATTTATTTCATTGTCTGGTGTTTGCATAAGTATATATATATATATATATATATGGGTGTGGGTGTGGGTGCGTGCATATATATATATATATATATATATATATATATATATGTCGGATTTCGCAGTTGCTTTAAGGCTTGACACCCCGGAAAAATAATTAAAAGTCAATGTAACATATCAGTTGATGGATACTCTAGGGAATTTTTTTCATCGGCGAATTTCTCTCCACAGAAATATCCTTTCTTTTTAAACATTATACAATATCGTGACTAATTAAAATAATTTTTTTATTGCCACCCACCAAATTCTTTCCCCTAAATTTGTGTCATGATCCATAGACCAACAAAACTTACTCTTGGATAAATATTTTAAGAGAAAAAAAAAAAAAGAAAATGTAGAATAATTCGACTAAATGAATACTCAGAATTACCGTTTTATGCCTATCTCAATCTACACACATTCTCTCGCACGGTCATACACATACATACTTCTAAATTAAAAAGAAAATTACATCTAGACAAGGAATTTACATGCAATTATAAGCAGTCATAGGGAAATTCAATAAACTTGACAGGATACTTCACAAGTTTTTTAACCTTTTCGCAAAATCCCATTTAAATAAAACGTTCGTTATTATATGTATAGGCCGAGCTTTAAACACTCTCTCGTTTGGTACCGATCAATTGGCCTTGTAGCAAGGATGTTTGCCAGGAGATCGGAGTTCCGTCCCTAATCGAGTCAGATCAAAGACTCAAAAAATAGTACTTGATGCGTCTTTGCTTAATACTCAACATTATAAGATACGTATCAAGAGTAAAGTGAACAAATACAGCAATGGAGTAACGCCCCTCTGTAGATCTCTTTGTTGTAGCTATTGAGAAAGGAACTTTCTGGCCTTCCTAGACCACGGTGGCCAAGTTTACTTATATATATATATATATATATATATATATATGTGTGTGTGTGTGTGTGTGTGTGTGTGTGTGTGTGTGTGTGAGTGTGTAATTATTGTGTCAACACTATTGTTTGAATGCATCGCATGGACGTTGACAAAACATAAATAAAATGTTAGAGAGGAATTGAACAAGGTTGTTACTAGCTATATTGAAAAATATCGTGGCAACAAAACTTTCTGAAACAACAGCTGTACGGTCACCGACCTCCCATCTCTAAAACCATCAGAATAATAAGAAAAAGATATGCAGGACACAGCTGGAGGTGCAAGGACGAAATGATAATTGACATTCTCTGATAAACATCTTTCCATGCACGTGCCAGTGTTGGCAGACCAAGAAAAACTTACATACAACAGCTCTCTGCAGATGCAGGAAGTGGTCTGGAAGACCGACCGGGAGCAACGGATGATAGGGACGAATGGATAAAGAGCCTCAAGGAAATCCGTGTTAGCTGCAGGATTTGATGATGCTCTTATATATATATATACATGTGTGTGTGTGTGTGTGTGTGTGTCACTCCGATGGTCAAGAAATGTGTTACTGTTGGACTACTCTGTTAATTTATTCAAAAGCTTGACTAAAACAAAGGTTTGACTCAGACAAATGCTTGACTGGTACAAAGGCTTGACTCAGACAAAAGCTTGACTAGGACAAAGGTTTGATTAAGACAAAAACTTCAGAAGGGACAAGTTAACAAGGACACATCACTTATGGTAATAAGTTAATTGCTGTACCACAGATATTTACATTTTGAATTTAATTTTTTTCCCTATAGACACATTTTCTTATCAATGCAAAACAGCCCACTTTAATGTCATCATCATCATGTCTCACTGCCAGCACGGATCTCCCTGACCCGATCTCGACACCCGTTTCTATCGACCATCACTCTGGAGGTCTTCCAAGTTACATTCTGTATTGGCAAAGAGCTGTTGTATATAGGTTCTAGCTGATCGTCCTGCTTTTGGTCGTCTATGTGAAGGGGTCCACGAGAATTCGTCCTTTATTCTCAAGCAGTGTCCAGTACGTCTATTTCTTATAATTGATAGTTTTGTGAAGGGTGGAAGGTGGCCGTGAAGCTGCTGTTTTTTGGGGTGCTGCCTCCAGAACTTGCAGCTTTCTTATGCGATTCCTGTTAAGCTTTTTCTCCATACGTATAGTTAGCGTGCATCCGTATAGTAGTATCGACACAACCGCTACTTGGAAAAATGCGTTTTATTTCATCGGTCTGGTCTGACTTCCATATGACATAGACTATCGTTAGCTGTCCCTGCCTTTTCTAGTCGCGTGCTGATGTCTTTCTTCGTTGAGGAGGCGCCGATTTCGGTAAAGCTGAACCTGTCCATCAGTTTCAAAGGACCACAGATTACCGTGGAGATGTTACCTCTTCAATTAAAGAACATGTATTCTGTCTAGTCTAGTCTGCGTTGACATGGAGGCATATACCACTTGCTGCTCATCCCAGACTCCGTAGCAGGGATTTGGCTTGGGCGAGTGTATTTTCCAGAAGCGGTATGCCATCGGCGTAGTCCGTTTCCGTAATAGTTTGTGCGGGGTATGTTCTGTTTCTTTCCATTGCCAGTTTGAAACCGTTTTCTTTCATTTAAACCAATAGACGTTCTAAGCACGTAGTCTAGGCAGATAAATAACACGTACGGGGTTAATGTGTCTACTTGCTGCACATCTGCTACAATGTCGAAGTAGTCTATGTCTCCGTCCGGGTAGTGGAGTTTTACTTTCGCGTTTTTATATAGCATCATTATGGCTGCGACGGTTTCTATGGGTAGGCCGTAGGCGAGTAATATTTGCTCATCTTTGTATATGGATTCACATACCTTGGAGAAGTTGACGAATAATATTGTAGTCTGTAGGTTTTTGGCACGTGCACCTTCTAGAATTCGACGGAGTGTCAAAATTTGTGACGTCGTGCATCGGTTTCTCTGAAAGCCATTTCTGTTCTTTCGAAGGATTTTCTCAATTTTAGGTCCTATGCTCTTGCACATTATATATATATATATATATATATATATATATATATAGAGAGAGAGAGAGAGAGAGATTGGGTTTAGACACTAAGTTGTAGAAGGACTGATGAATAGGGCACCCAATGAAGATCGAACTAAATAACAATGGTCTGCTAAACTAGCTTGCTCACTATTATACCATCTGAGGTGTCATATCTATCTAGCTATCTCTCTAGCTATGCATGTACGTATATGTATGTGCTTGTGTGTGTGTGTGTGTGTGTGTATCAGTGTGTGTGTGTATGTGTGCGAAGTAGATAGTAAATCTCTCTAAGATGAAAAATAAAATTGAAAAGAAAATGCTTGACTAGTTTGACAAGTTTCCTGATGATAATAGTTTTATAAGTACGTCAAAGTCAAAATGAAGTCATTAAAAGCATCATGTATATATATAATATATATATATATATAAGTGAAGTAAAGTTGGCGACCATAGTCGAGGGTAACCCGAAGGCTCACTTTTCGATAGCTACTACACCAATGTGTAGGGGAGGGCGCTACTCCTTCCCTGGATTGCTCTACTTTACCCTTGATCCGTACCTTATAATCATCATCATCATCATATCGCGCTGGTAGCTCGGATAACCTTATAATGCTGAGTGTTAAACAAGGAGGCATCAAGTACCATTTTTTGAGTCTTTGGTATGACTCGACCTGGGATTGAACCCAGGTCTCCCGGGCCATTGGCGAACACTCTAACACCTTGTTTTGTTCTGACGTCAGAAACGCTTATGAACGACGAAACTACTTATACATTTTTACTTATAAATCAAACTTTTCAGAAATAAATCTCAATAAAATTGGGTTTTGGAGTATCAACTACTCAAGTCGCCAATAAGAATTATATTCTGAGTGCAGAAAAGAAGATATAGCATACGGTTGTACATAGTAAAAAGCACATGATTGCAATAAGAAAAAAAGTTTGCTTTAATATAGTTTTAAAATGAACGAATATTTACTAGAGTGTTGATTGGTTTAATTAATACAATAGTTATCGCATCTTTTTCTAACCCTGATGTATAATATATTGTATAAATGGTTATTTTAACATAGTTTACTAAAGAATTCCAAACAGTTTGTTCATCGACTTTTTTTTGTTACTCATCGACACATATTATCTAAAGTAGGCACATACATGCAACTTAAAAAAAATGCATACGCCTTTTTTCATCTATGTACGTTATGTATATACTAAAAAATCGCCCGTGAATATATCAATATTCCACACATACACACACACACACACACATATATATATATATATATATATATATATATATATATATATATATATATATATATATATATATATATATTGGCATTGATACATATATACATACTTACAATGTAGGCACTTGTTGTGTAAAAAACCTATTCCTGTATGAAATAGACTCAGTGTTCCGATTTCAAATCCTGAACAATTCTGCTTATATTTTCTATTGCGCTAATACTCTTGCGAAAGGTATGAATAGAAATATTCTCAATTTAGCCCTGAGTAAATGATGTGACATACTTGGGTCTTTAACCTTGATATTTCAACGGGTCTAGAAGAATAAGAACTTTAAATTCTCACCTGGTTCACTCCACGCAAATTTGTGTCACAGCCAGATCGCGCTAATTACATATATACATACATAATTATAATTATACATGTATAACCACCTCCCCACACAAGCTCAGACACACACATGCATACACACACATATGCATGTATATATAATTATGTATATGTATATATATATATGTAGACAAATCTTTCTTCGCATGCTTGCATACATAAACCCACGCTCACACATCCACGCATGGACACACACACACACGCACACACAAGCGAGTGCGTGCGTGTGTGTGTATGTGTGTGTGTAGAGTAATGGTTGATTTGGTTAATCCGATAAGATGAGGAAAATTAGCGGAAACGGGGATAAGCAAAACACTGAAAACGGATTCAAAAATAATAATAAAATGATTTTTTAATCTGTAGTCAGTGTTTTGGTTTATCTACCTTTCCACTTATTTTCCTCATATATATATGTATATATATATATATATATATATATATATATATATATATATATATATATATATATGTGTGTGTGTGTGTGTGTGTGTGTGTGTATGTGTGTGTGTATGTGTGTGTGTGTGTATTCGTACATATATATATATATATATATATATATATATATATATATTCTCTCTCCCCCACCCAACAATAATATATACATATATATGTTGGTGTTTATGTATGTATGATGTCTCCACGTGTTTATACATGTGAAGTGCTTCAGACATTAGATTGCTGCTTGCAGCTTTTTCTTTTGTCTTGGTCGATTTAACGAATTTATAGTCCGTTCAGCCAACATGATTTAGTCGCACGCCGGTGACACCGTGGCTGGCTGACTTCCGACTCACTGATGAAACTTTATAATCTGTCACTTGTTAATGAAATGACTGTAAATTACGGCATTATCCTCCTCACAATTCATGGACTACGAGAAAACGTCTCAAAAATACCCAATTTGCCAAAACCAGGCCACATCTTTACACTTGTGGCTCACAAGACGGACTTATTCATCTTCAGTTATTTACGTTTGTTTTATTCTTCATTCTTCTTTACTTTTTCCTTTTCTTTTTCTTTTTGTTGTGAATTCTGAAATACAGCCCGATGAGGCCTGCGGTTTTCTGGAAGGTCAGCATTCGGAGCGGATAGAAAACACGTTAAAAGCAAAAGTAGGTAGCATAATAACTTTGGTCTGAGTGGGTTGCTTGATAAAGTTGATTAAATCGATTCCCCTGGGTAGAGAACTAATCTCAGTTGCACCGGGAGAAAAAGTCTGCTGTATCGGTTGGCCGGCTGGGCAAGATTGGGAGGATCGCATATGAGTGCAAGTCAGAAAAAATACGTTCTCTGCCAGGTATTCAATGTGTGAAGAAGAGGGAAACGAAATAGAGGAAGAGAAAGACGGAGAGGGAAACAGGGAGAAGAAATCCTGAATGAGATGGAAAGAGAAAGTTCTCTAGAAAGAGGAAATAGATGGATAAAATAAAGAAAAAAAGAGTGGGATAAAAGGAGCTAAAAAGAGAGAAAGAAGGATAGAGAGAGAGTGACAGACAGACAGACAGACAGAGGGCGGGAAAGACAGAGAAAGACAGAGAGATAAAAAGAAAGAAAGAGGGGATAAGGAGTATATGTAAAAATGAGAGGAAGGATAGAATTTTGATGAAATTAAAAACGGAATACAATACAAATAGAAAAGAATACCAGGGGGTGTCGTGGTGGCGTTGTGGTTATCGTGCTAGTCTGCAACATCGTAGTAAACGGGTTCGAACTTCAGTTGAACAAGTACATTGACATTAAAACTAATACATTTGATAAAGATACGAAACCGCCTTATATCCTCTAGCTATAGGTTAAATAGAATCAATGCTTTTCGGCTAAAAAGATAGGTTTTGCAGTAAATAACTCAAGGTGCTTGATATGCCATTAACAAATAAAAAAAATAGCAGAGTATAAAAATAAAGTTTTTCGGAATACGAATAAGAAAGAATTGAAATAAAATAGAGTTAAGAGAAAGATAGGAGCAAAGACAATTAGAAAAAGAAAAATAGATATAAAAGGAGAGAGAGAGAGAGAGAGAGAGAGAGAGAGAGAGAGAGAGAGAGAGTGTGAAAGAAGAAAAATGGACATGGAAAGTAAGAAGATTGAATTATGAAGAAATTGAAAAAGGAATGCAATGGAAATAGAAAGAATAATAATACAATTATAAAGATTACCAATACGAAAGAAAAAAAGAAAGAAGGAAGGAAATAAAATCAGTGTTTACAGAAAAAGTGTGAGATCGAATTTTAGTGAAAGGAAATGGTGAGTGAAAAAAGAAAGAAAGAGTAATGACAGAGTTAATATTTGTGTGAAATGAAAGAACACCATCCATCAGCTTTGAATCAAAAGAGCTAAAAATAAGGAAGAAAAGAAAGTGAACTGATTATGAAAATAAACTTATTTAAAACACACACACACACATATTAGAATTATTATGACTAGAAATTCCAAGTAACACCTACATGCGGAACACTGAACCGCTGCTTTGACCTTAATTGGGTTTCATCAGCAGGGTGCACCGTGATCTTCACCATTGTAGATCGAACCAACAACTCCAGTAGGCAGAAGCCGAAACTCTACCATTAGGCCACCGGTTCATGTGACATACAAGCGATCCCGAATTAACTAGTCATTGCGACAATGCGCGACCACTTGACATAATGTGTCTTGAAGGCACGAATTCCCTCTGGGGCTACGTCCTCCCAAGTCGGTGTTATAAATCCACATTACATTAACCTCATGGGCAGGAAAATAGAATTATATTATATTTAAATGGAGGAATTAATGTTATATATTAGCATTATCATGACTAGAATATATATATATATATATATATATATATATATATATATATATATATATATATATATATATATATGGAAGAAAATAATGGTTAGTAATGATGGTTCAGCAGAACCGAAACGCTATAGTGTCGACTGACTTTGTTTCTCCATAAATCCCTATTTTCTATTTGGATTACTTGTTGGCAATTTTTCATATATATATATATATATATATGTATATATATATATATATATATATATATATATATATATATATATATATTATATATATATTATATATATATATATATATATATATATTATATATATATATATATATATATATATATAAGACAGGTAAAAAGAAGGAAGAGAATGAAAACACGAAACGATAGGGATTGAAAGAGTTGAAAATAAAGAAAAATAATAAACGTTCAAAATTGATGAAAAAGGATAATCAACTGAAAGAGAAATGACAATATACATACAAATAAAAAAAAAAGAAATTAATCAAGCAGAAAGAAAAGGATATAAAAAAAGAAAACAAAAACGGATGATATTAACTTTATAAGATAATAACAAAATATCAAAGAATTAAAAAAGAATGGAAAAAAAAAAGAAAAAAATCTTGGATTGAATTAAGTGAATACAGGAAAAGAAAACAAATGAATAAATTCAAAAACATTCAATGACAAAAATATTTTAAAAAATTAAAATAATAGTTAAGAGGAAATAAATCTAATAAAACGAACAATAAAAAACAAACAAAAACCAAAGAATATATTTTTTTGGGATTTGATAAATCTAAAATGAATGGCTTACAGAAATCTAAACTAGAAGAAACATATCAATAAAGCCAAACAGTAAGAAGAACTTCAATAAAGCTAACAATCAAGAATGACTTCATTAAAACAAACTAGAAAGAAAGGCTTTCAACAGAAAATTTTTAAAAAATGAATACAATAAAAGATAAAAGAAAAGAGAACTTCAGTAAAAGAAGACAGAAAAACGACTTCAATAAAACTAAAGAGAAGGAATGACTTCAATTATCACAACAGACTGGTCGATTTCAATAAAACAAAAAAAGAAAGAATGACTTCAATAATCAAAAGAGAGGGAACGACTTGAATATCCCCAAAAAAGAAAGAATGACTTCAATAAACAAAACACACAGAACAACTTCAATACAATAAAAAAGAAAGAATGACTTCAATAAACAAAATCGACTGAACGATTTCAATACAACAAAAAAGAAAGAATGACTTCAATAAACAAAACACGCAGAACGACTTCCATATTCCAAAAAAGAAAGAATGACTTCAATAAACAAAACGGACTGAACGATTCAAATACAACAAAAGATAAAGAATGAATTCAATAAACAAAACAGATAGAACGACTTCAATACCAAAAAAAAAAAAGAAAAAAAAAGAAAGAATGACTTGAATAAACAAAACAGAACCAAAAAGAAAGGATGACTTCAATAAACAAAACAGACAGAACGACTTGAATTTAACAAAAAAGACAAGATGACTTCAATAAACAAAATAGACAGAATTACTTGAATATAACAAAAAAGAAAGAATGACTTCAATAAACAAAACAGACAGAACAACTTCAATACAACAAAAGTGAAATAACTTTTTAATGAAGCAAAACAGAAGGAAAGACACCGTGTAAAAGAAAATAAAAAATGAATACATTAAAAAAATAGGGGAATGAAATAAAATAAGAGAAATATTATCTTTAATGAGTAAAAAAAGGTGGAAGAATGAAAATAATCTCAAGGAGAATGAATGAATTAAATGAAAGAAAAGTGAAAGAAAAGAACAAAAAGGCAACGCAGTTGAAAGAAAGAAGGAATTAAGATAATAAAACCAACCTCATGAAAAAGAAATAACGGAAAAATATATTTAAGAAAATAGAAAAATGTTAGCATCAAATACAATAAAAAAGAAAGCATTTCTATAACAAAAAAAGAATGCGTAGAAAGAGAAAAAATGCCGGAAAAAAATAAAATAAAATAAATGAAGTAAATGAAAATGAAAAGGTTTAATCAGCAAACGAAGAAAAGAACACAATGAAAGAGTGAGATAAAAAAAATATCAAAACAGACATAGTCACAAAGAATAGTTAGTTTTGTCAACCAGTCCATCACAACTGTTTAGTGATTTTGACGATTAGGTTCTTCATCCTAATTGGCCTTGTTCCAGAATAAACTGAGCTTAATAAATATGTCACGCGCATCTTGATGCCAAGAAAAAACACAAGCTTGTCTAGCTGAACGCTACTGAATCGAGTTCAGTCTTCTCTGAGCCCAGTCTTAACTGATTCAAATCTTCACCGTGTGCTCCTTGCTAGTGGCCTTCTACCTTCTAAGCTAAATGAATACGTTTGTACCATTTCATGGAGTAATAATTATCGGTTGATTCTATTATATCGTTGGCGCGGTGTATTACATTCAATAATCAATTCTTCTCCAAACTGGTTTGATTTTGCCAGAAAAAAGTTAAGTGTAGTTATTAATGAAAGAAACATGAAAAAATACTAACACGAGTGAACGATAAAAAAAGGTGTGGTAGATATGACTCTTTTGAGGAAAAAGCTTCCATCAGCTCAGAAAACTATTGTTAGTTGAAAAAGGAAAATATTTTCAGACAATAAAGTGGTCGCTTGGTTGGTTGGGTTTTATGGCATATCAACATTCTAGGTTATTTAACGCCAAATCATTTTTTATGTAAATAATCAGTTCTATTTAAAGCATAAGTACACAGTTTAATTGTCAAAAATAATTCAATTTCAAACTATTTAAGCAGTTATATATAACAATTCAATTTAGTGTAAGTACAGTTCCAATGTCAAAAATAGTTCAATTTCAAACAATTCAGTTTAGCATAAGTACGCAATTTAACTGTACGTTGAGTTTAATAGTGAAAAAAACATTTCTCTTTTAGCTATTCAGTTAAGTCAAGCAGTTCTAATTCAGCTAATTCAGTTTACTCTAAGTACAGATTTTGTTTACACACAGTTAATTGTCAAAACAGTTCTATGTTAAACAATTCAGTTTAGTGCAAATATAGTTTCAATGTCAAAAAACAGTTCTTTTTCAAATAATTCATTTTATCACAGGCACGATGTTTAAATGTAAGTACGGTTTAATTCTCAAAAACATTTCTATTTCAAGCTATTCAGTTTAATCAAACAATTCAGTTAAGCATAAGTATGCCTTTAGTTTTATTTAACCCATAGATAGGGCCCTATCACCTGCTACCACGCCGGGGACAGAATGGACCTGGGAGCGATGGACAATTAAGTGGCGGATGTTATTAAACAGCATAAACTTTATTTAGGTAAAAGGTGGCTCTTAAAACTATCCATGAAAAGAAAAACTTTTGTTGTTAGATATAAACTTGTTAGTTAATACTTTATCTATGGAAATTAAGGATTTTTTCCACCGCTGTACCGATACTCCTTTGTTTTGTCGATTTCGAGTTACATTGCCAGCTTGGAGAAATTATGTTTCTATATGAAGTTACCCCACCCACTTTTACGAGCAGGACGAGACAAAAGATCAATTTTTTACGCAACGTTTATTTGGTTTGAATTTAGGGTTTTCTTTTTCTTAAACTGGTTGCCATACAAAGGTTAATGAGTCAAGTCTGTCCTACTATTTACCTATAGCAGTAGTGAGACTAATTAGATACTTACCTTTCCCAAGGGTACTGGCTCTATGTGACTTGCAAACAGCCTTGTCCAGGTATTTACATTTAGAACGCTATGTCCGTTTCATATGATGATAAGCGTTTCGCTACAAGCGCCTCCATCAATTCTTTTGTTATAATTTACTTTAGATTTCGTTTGGCCTGCTGTGTCGGTTTCCCTAGACATTATGGTCATTTTTAGTCTTTGAGTTTAAGAAGCATGCACTAATTCATGGAATTCGGGTTTAGTATTGCAGCATTTCAAGAAAAGTCTGATTCTCTTATAAAATAACCATATTTACCAACCCCGGCGCTCAAGCAGGATATGACACAAGGCTAATTTTTAAGCGGAGTTTAACAGGTTTGAATTCAGAGTTGTTCTTCTCCTAGACTAGTTGCCTCACCAAGGCTGAAAAACCTAGTCGGCCCTACTATTTACCCATAGCTGGAGGGCTTCATACCTTTCCCAAGGGTATTAGTGCTATGCGAAATGCAATCAGTCTCGTCCAGGATTTGAACTCGTGTCGCCGTGTCCATATCCTACGGCGATAACCATTACACCACGTGCACATCCTCAATATATAAAATAAAATTTATAAAATAATCTCTGTGATGCTTAATTGTATTATTCATCTTATCATTTAGTTTGTTCAGGTCACGATATATTCAGAGGTCTTTTAGTTAGGTAAAATCTTTGGGTGTAAAAAGAAGGTATATTGGAAAGGTCAAGCGTGTGCATGTGCGAATATATGCCATGGGAAACCACTCACCTCGGGACTGGAAGGCCAAATGTAAATAAAATGAATTCATGTCATGTATTAAGCTTGATTGAGGTAAAATAAAAACATAATGAAAGTTAGGGACACGTGTGATAATTATGATGATATGACAAAATGACTTAGTGAGATGACACTAATGATATACTTAAATTATGAAAATTTGTCAGTTGAGTGCTGTCAGTTGTCGGTTGAGTTAGAGTTGAAACAGAGTTTAGATCTTCAGAGGCCCTCGGGGCAATGACAAGAAGTGGGTTACTCTGTGTTGTGGCAAATGTGTCTCTGTTCATATGCCCTAACAAGATCTCTCTCTCTCTCTCTCTCTCTCTCTCTCTCTCTCTCTTGTGCTTCGATGACTACCAGAAAATGTATGCATACCGGATAATAAAGGGACAATTGCCCTGAATAAATATATTGGATATATTATTGTTAAACTATTGCGTTTTTATTTATTGCGTAATTATTAATTGTTAACGGAGAGAGGCCTTTTTTTCACATTAGCAATGGTATAAATTAAACTATTCCCCTCAGTTATTGGTTAACTCTGCATAAAAAATTGAAATAGTGTGACATAGTGTCGGTACGAAAGGCTTGGTTTGGTTTTGCTTTATGGCAAATCAACCATTGCAGGTTGTTTAATGCCAAATCCATTTTTACACACATAAACCGTTCAATTTCAAACAATTCAGTTTAACAGAAGTATGCAGTTTAAATATCAAAACACGTCTATCTCAAGCAATTCATTTTAGCCCAAGAACACAGTTTAGTTCTTTTTTTAGATAGAACTCTGTAAGATGCTACCATTTCGAGTGCTAGTGAACCTGGGATTAATGGTCATGAAGCGATACTCCGCATTCTCCCAAACTCCCGCACTTCTACAACCTCACCATTAGATTGTTTTGTGTCATTTCCAGGATATTAGT